>CM042174.1:2095401-2131769 GCA_023376005.1 Doryteuthis pealeii
GCTGTAAAAAGAAGAAATGTATGAGAACAAAATCAATTCTCTTCCCCATCTATTACCAAAAGACCCCACGCAGAGTCCCTTAGGTTGCTTCTCATTGAGTACCACAACTACCAGAACAGCTAACAGTACATAGATAACCTATTGCAATAACCGGCCGAAACAATTACTATCTTTGATTTTTTTCGCTATTTCATATTTCACTTAATTTCCTTTTTTATGATTAATATTGTTTCAATAGTTAAAAGGAACACTTATGTAGAACACAGTCAACCTTCTCCCCTATCATAACACTCAGATTCCTCCTCCCAGGATCCCAGAGTTCAGTGGTATTATCCTGTCTCTCTCATGACTTCCACACTACACGAACACAGCTACAGTAAGTACATAAGGTACATAATATCAGAATTATTCTTCATATCAAGTCTCATTCATAATACATACATATATATACCCAAACCCTCCGCACGAGCAGGATGTGACACACGGTCCAATTTATGATATTCGGAGTTTTACTTCTCCTAGACTTTTTTGCGTAACGAGATTAAAGTGTCCAGTCTGCTCTACTATTCCCCATGGCTGGGGAGAATACTTAGATTCACGCCTTTCCTAAGTTTTAGGCTATGTGAAAGAGCCTCGTCCTGATTTGTACTCGGGTCGACACAACCTTCAACTTCTAACCATTACCACCACGGCTTCCATACATATAAGTAAAATAAAATCCTCTGGGGCGGCCTAAATTCGGTAATCAGCCATCAGCGGAGGGAGTCTTATCCCCCTTTCAATAGCACTAGACCAAGGAGATTGTTTTAGCATCTGAGGTGGGGCGCCACACCTACCAATCAGTCCTTACTTACCGCACAGATCCCTGTGCTTAACTTCATACGCTGAGTTGGCGAGGACGGTAATCGAACTAGGAACCTTGTGGTTTCTAGGCCGAACGCTCTTACCGACTGAGCTAACCCGGCCCCCATCAAGTAAGCTACATAAATACCCATTATACCAACTACAGTGTTCTCTCTCATGACTTCCACACTACCGAACACAGCTACAGTACATCGATACCTATAACATCAACTAACAGAGTCTATTTCTTCTTTTTGTGTATTACATATTCATGTACATTATGCTTAACAATGTTTCAATTGTAAAAAAGACATTTATGAGAACACAGTCCCCCACCCCCATCTATAAAGCACTCAGATCTTCCTCCCAGAATCCCAGAGTTCAGTGGTATATCCTGTTCTCTCCCAGACTTCCACAACTTACACGTAACACAAGCTAAGTACATCGATACCCTATAACATCAACTAAAACAGAGTCTATTTTCTTCTTTTTGTGTATTACATATAATGTTACATTTAAAGCTTAACATTGTTTTCAAATTGTAAAAAGAACCATTATGAGAAAACACACTCAACTCTTCCCCATCAATACCAACCAGTTCCCCCCTCCTTTCCCAGAGGTCAGTGAATCAAAATCAATTAATACCGCCAATTTCACCTGGTTGAAAGGAGGGAGGTCAAGCCTCAATGACTGACCGCCATAAAGCCGGGTCTGTTATGAGCAAATTAAAAACGTGGCTATCAACAGCTGGTGGCTCGACACTCTCCTTTCAATTTCCTCTTGTATTCAGCGCACCTGATTAAATCTGTTGGCGTCGCACCAAAATGGGTTGAAAGACAACGTGATAAAAAACTTGGACACCACGGATATTAACAGGGTTATTAGTTTAGAAAAAGTCTTATCATTACTGTAGATTACTAATGTTCTCGGTAAGTATTCCGCTTTCCGATATGGGAAATTCATCTTTGTAAGAAAAATTTATCAAGGGTATATATATAGTATATATATATATTATATAGATGTTTTGGTACATGCAAATTTTTAAACTACTAAGAGTAGAGGATCATATGTAAAATTGGAGGTAATATTTTATTATGAATTAAAATATAAAATAAATGGGGATACGAAGGCCTTTTTCGAACCGGTACTTTTTCAAGTATTACACGGTGACCAGTTAAAAGTCAAAAAAATGGTAAGAAATTTGCTAGAAAATAGGGTAAACCAGAGAGTATATATATATATTATTATATTAATAAAAGTCACTAGAAGTGGAATGTTAACCTACTTCTTTAAACAAAATCATAAATCTAAGAAGTCCGTTAGTGTAGAGGTTAATGAGATCGGCCTGTCAGCTGCAGTCCGTTTCATATCACGCACAGGCGGTCTTTCCGATCTATAGCTCTGCTTGATAGGGCCTAATAGGCCGAAATGTCATACAGAATTGAATTTTCTCGATTGTATTAGCCATACATTTAATAGGTTTCCCGCCTAATCATTATTAATTAATTTTCAAAATTAGGTACGACCAATTAAGCACTTATTCTCCCAAAAATTATCGGCAAAAAGCCATTCAAACAAACCGTGTTTACATATATATATATAATATATATATATATATATATTTGGGAAATATTACTTTATTAAAGTACCTACCTTTAATTTTTGAAAGTTAATTAATTAATTAATTAATTAGCGGGCATACCTATTCAATGTAAGGCTAAACAAATCGAGAAGAAATTCAAATCTCTGTATGTACATTTCGGCCTATTAGGGCCTCATCAGCAGAGCTATAGAAAGGAAGACCGCCTCGTACGTGATTCGAACCCTACTGTCAAGCTGACAGGCTAGGACCGTAACCCCTTACACCAACCGGACTTTTTTAGGATTTTTGTGTTTTAGAAGAGGTTTTTATTCCTCTTATAGTGACTTTTTACACGACAGTATGAAAGTAATATATAGGCCGGAAATGTACATACAGAGATTGATTTTTCTTGATTTGTTTAGCCTTACATTGAATAGGTATTGCCTGCCTAATTACTTAATTATTAATTACTTTCAAAATAGTTACGACTTTAATTAGCACATATTCTCCAAAAAATTGTCGGCTAAAAAAAGCCATATCAAAACACATCGTTTGTGTATTACTTCTCATATATATATATATATTTATATATATATTATAGATATATATATATATATATTTTCTCTTTTTTCTCTCAATATATCTCCTTTAACCACTAATGTCATATACCTTTATCTACTTTCATTCTCTTGAATTTAAACACAATAAACTCTTATTATCATAATTTTATTTTAAAAATTATAAGCTTTTTACAATTGGAAAAAAAAACTCAAAAAGAGTTTGCAGTAAAAGTTTCAAAAAGTTCCGCGAAAATGTTCCGCTACAAAAAGAAGTTAAGAAAATATCAAGCCCGACAGTGTTTAATTAGATGAAGTGTAAAAATTTTCGGAATCCTTGTTATATTCGAAATTATGAGCCTCCGGTGATATGATTTGAATTGATCCAATTTTTTTTCATTTTGATTAAAAATGCTTATAATTTTTAAAAAATAAAAATTTATTTTATTTTTTAAACACAAAAATACGCCATTTTTAAACATTTTTTTTAAAATTTCGGTTAATGAGCGAGAGCGTTCCGTGCCTCGTGATCTATTTGAATTTTTATTTCGTTTTTCCATTGCTTTGAAAAAACCTCTTTATAGGTTCGAAACAAACCGTTTGCAGCAAAACATATAACATTTTGTTGTTTTTCTATAAACTTTTCTTCACATATTGTCGATTAAATATCCATTTTACCTTTTCCTATTATAGTATATATATATAATATATATAATATATGTGGTGATGTGTGTGTCTGTGTGTGTGTGTGTGTGTGTTAAGAAAAAGGAAATGGGATCCGACAATAGAGGAAAAATGAGTAAAGAAAAGAAATGTTAGATGGATAAAAAAGGAATTTTATCGATATCACTTTTAATCGATATACTTACACATGTGTTTTCGGTCTGTTTTCAAAATGTATACGGATTTTTACGTTTATTATTATTATTTAAAATAATCAGATTGGAGTTGAAATTGGATGATAATAATAATAATAGGAAAAATGTATAAAATATTCCCTACACAGAGAATTTTTACAAGCTTCATCAGAGTGATGTTTTTATTTTTTGAGTAGATATAAAAATTTTTAAATGCTTCGAAAAAAAAAGAATATTTTTTTTGATCATTAGGAACGCAGAGGCCGTTGAGGCCGGTTAAAAATTTGAAAGTTTTGGTGGATGGGTATAATTTGTATTGCAAAGAATGAAATGTTATTAATAATCTAAAAATTTCTTGTGTTTTGAATGAATGTGTTTTCATTGTTATGTTTTTTGGAAAAAAGAAAGTCAGAAAAAATCGGTTAACCCTTCTGAAAAAGAGTTTAACCCTCGAAAGAGCGAAGGTCAAGTATGTTATAATGTTTATGGAATATTGTGTTATGATAATGAATTTGAGATTAATTAATGGAAATGTTTAAAAAAATGATGTGGTGTAGTATTTAATAAAATTGGAAAAGAACAGCATATGATCAGAATTTTTTTTCTTCTTTCCTTTTTTTCTCCAAACAATAACAATTGAAAAACACATTTTTCATTTTGAAAAAGAATACTATTTTCAAATCGAACAAAATAAATAAAAATAAAAAATTATTTTTCTAAAAATCCGTTGCAGGCCTAACGTCAACGGGTTAACACTCATTCTGTTTGAAAAAGAGAATTTGTCTATTGTCGATTTTGAAATATGTATTCTTTTTTCAAAATGAAATGTGTTTTCATTGTTATTGTTTGGAGAAAAAAAGGAAAGAAGAAAAAAATTCTGATCATTATGCTGTTTCTTTCCAAACATTTATTAAATACTATCACCACATCATTTTATTTAACATTTCATTAATTAATCTCAATTCATTATATAACACAATATTCCATAAACATTATAACATACTTGACCCATTCGCTCATTTCGAGGGGTTAACTCTTTTCGGTTTAACCGATTTTTTCTACTTTCCTTTTTTTCCCAAACAATAACAATGAAAACACATTTCATTCAAACATCAAGAAGTTTAAGATTATTAATAACATTTCATTCTTTGCAATACAAATTATACCCATCCACCAAAACTTTCAAATTTTTAACGGCCTCAACGGCCTCTGCGTTCCTAATGATTCAAAAAAATATTCTTTTTTTTTTCGAACATTTAAAAATTTTTATATCTACTCAAAAAATAAAAACATTCACTCTGATGAAGCTTGTAAAAAATCTCTCTGTGTAGGGAATATTTTATACATTTTTCCTATTATTATTATTATCATCATTTCAACTCCATCTGATTATTTTAATAATAATAATAACGTAAATCCGTATACATTTTGATAAACAGACCGAAACACATGTGTAAGTGATATCGATTAAAAGTGATATCGATAAAAAATTCCTTTTTATCCATCTACATTTCTTTTCTTTACTCATTTTTCCTCATATTGTCGGATCCATTTTCCTTTCTTACACACACACACACACACACACACACACACACACATATATATATATATATATTATATATATATATATAGGAAAAGGTAAAATGGATATTAATCCGACAATATGTGAAGAAAAGTTTATAGAAAAAACAACAAATGTTATATGTTTTGCTGACAAACGTTTGTTTCGACCCTATAAAGAGGTCTTTTTCAAAGCAAATGGAAAAACGAAATAAAAATATCATAGATCACGAGGCACGGAACGCTCTCGCTCATTACCGGAAATTTTAAAAAAATGTTTAAAAATGCGTATTTTGTGTTTAAAAATAAAATAAATTTTATTTTTAAAATTATAAGCATTTTTATCAATGAAAAAAAATTGGAATCATTCAAATCATATCACCGGAGGCTCATATTTCGAATATAACAAGGATTCCGAAATTTTACAACTTCATCTATTACACTGTCGGGCTTGATATATTTCTTAACTTCTTTTGTAGCCGGAACATTTTCCGGAACTTTTTGAAACTTTTACTGCAAACTCTTTTGAGTTTTTTTTCATTGATAAAAATGCTTATAATTTTTAAAATAAAATTTATGATAATAAGAGTTTATTGTGTTTAATTCAAGAGAATGAAGTAGATAAAGGTATATGACATTAGTGGTTAAAGGAGATATATTGAGAGAAAAAAGAGAAATATTATATATATATATATATATATATATATATATATATATATATATATGAGAAGTAAATACACAAACGATGTGTTTTGATATGGCTTTTTTAGCCGACAATTTTTTGGAGAATATGTGCTTAATTAAAGTCGTACCTAATTTTGAAAGTTAATTAATAATTAAGTAATTAGGCAGGCATACCTATTCAAATGTAAGGCTAAACAAATCAAGAAAAATCAATCTCTGTATGTACATTTCGGCCTATATATTACTTCTCATACTGTCGTGTAAAAAGTCACTATAAGAGGAATAAAAACCTACTTCTAAACAAAACAAAAAATCTAAGAAAGTCCGGTTGGTGTAGGGGTTACGGTCCTAGCCTGTCAGCTTGACAGTCAGGGTTCGAATCACGTACGAGGCGGTCTTCCTTTCTATAGCTCTGCTGATGAGGCCTAATAGGCCGAAATGTACATACAGAGATTTGAATTTCTCGATTTGTTTAGCCTTACATTTGAATAGGTATGCCCGCCTAATTAATTAATTATTAATTAACTTCAAAATTAGGTAGGACTTTAATTAAGTACATATCTCCCCAAATATATATATATATATATATATATATATATGTAAACACGGTTTGTTTTGAATGGCTTTTTGCCGATAATTTTTGGGAGAATAAGTGCTTAATTGGAGTCGTACCTAATTTTGAAAATTAATTAATAATGAATTAGGCGGGAATACCTATTAAATGTATGGCTAAACAAATCGAGAAAAATCAATCTCTGTATGTACATTTCGGCCTATTAGGCCTCATCAGCAGAGCTATAGATCGGAAGACCGCCCTGTGCGTGATATGAAACCGGACTGCCAAGCTGACAGGCCGATCTCATAACCTCTACACTAAACGGACTTCTTAGATTTTATGATTTGTTTAGAGTAGGTTAACATTCCACTTCTAGTGACTTTTATTACATATATATATATATATATATACTCTCTGGTTTACCCATATTTCTTAGCAAATTTCTTTACATTTTTGACTTTTAACTGTCAACCGGTGTAAATACTTGAAAAAGTACCGGTCGAAAAGGCCTTCGTATCCCCATTTATTTTATTATTTTAATTCATAATAAAATATTACCTCCCCATTTTACATATGATCCCTCTACTCTTAGTAGTTTACAAATTTGCATGTACCAAACATCTATATATATATATATATATATATATATACCCTTGATAATTTTCTTTACAAAAGATGAATTTCATATCGGAAAGCGGAATACTTACCGAGAACATTAGTAATCTACCAGTAATGATAAGACTTTTTCTATACTAATAACCTCTGTTAAGTATCCGTGGTGTCAAGTGTTTTTATCACGTTGTCTTTCAACCATTTTGGTGCGACGCCAACAGATTTAATCAGGTGCGCTGATACAAGAGGAAATTGAAGGAGAGTGTCGAGCCACCAGCTGTTGATAGCCACGTTTTTATTTGCTCATAAACAGACCGGCTTATGGCGGTCAAGTCATTGAGGCTGACCTCCTCCTTTCAACCAGGTGAAATTGGCGGTAATTAATTGATTTTGATTCACTGAACTCTGGGAAGGAGGGGGGGAACTGGTTGGTATAGATGGGGAAGAGGTTGAGTGTGTTCTCATAAATGTTCTTTTTACAATTGAAACAATGTTAAGCTTAAATGTAACATTAATATGTAATACACAAAAAGAAGAAATAGACTCTGTTAGTTGATGTTATAGGTATCGATGTACTGTAGCTGTGTTCGTGTAGTTGTGGAAGTCATGGAGAGAGAACAGGATATACCACTGAACTCTGGGATTCTGGGAGGAAGATCTGAGTGCTATAGATGGGGGTGGGGGACTGTGTTCTCATAAATGTTCTTTTTACAATTGAAACATTGTTAAGCTTAAATGTAACATGAATATGTAATACACAAAAAGAAGAAATAGACTCTGTTAGTTGATGTTATAGGTATCGATGTACTGTAGCTGTGTTCGTGTAGTTGTGGAAGTCATGGAGAGAGAACAACTGTTAGTTGGTATAATGGGTATTTATGTACTTACTTATGGGGGCCGGGTTAGCTCAGTCGGTAGAGCGTTCGGCTAGAAACCACAAGGTTCCTAGTTCGATACCGGTCCTCGCCAACTCAGCGTATGAGTAGCACAGGGATCTGTGCGGTAAAGTAAGGAGCTGATGGTAGGTGTGGCGCCCCACCTCAGATGCTAAAACAATCTCCTTGGTCTAGTGCTATTGAAAAGGGGATAGACTCCCTCGCTGACTGGCTGATACCGAATTTAGGCCGCCCCGAGGACTTTACTTTTACTTATATGTATGGAAGCGTGGTGTAATGGTTAGAGTTGAAGGTTGTGTCGACCCGAGTACAAATCCAGGACGAGGCTCTTTCACATAGCACTAAAACCTTAGGAAAGGCGTGAATCTAAGTATTCTCCCCCAGCCATGGGGGAATAGTAGAGCAGACTGGACACTTTAATCTTCGTTACGCAAAAAGTCTAGGAGAAGTAAAACTCCGAATTCATAAATTGACCGTGTGTCACATCCTGCTCGTGCGGAGGGTTTGGTATATATATGTATGTATTTATGAGATGAGACTTGATATGAAGAATAATTCTGATATTATGTACCTTATGTACTTACTGTAGCTGTGTTCGTGTAGTTGTGGAAGTCATGGAGAGAGAACAGGATATACCACTGAACTCTGGGATTCTGGGAGGAGGATCTGAGTGTTATTGATAGGGGAGAGGTTGACTGTGTTCTCATAAGTGTTCCTTTTACTATTGAAACAATATTAATCAGAAATGTAAGTGAATATGAAATAGCGAAAAAATAAAGATAGTAATTGTTTCGGCCGGTTATTGCAATAGGTATCTATGTACTGTAGCTGTGTCTGTGTAGTTGTGGTACTCAATGAGAGCACCTAGGATTTACCAATGAACTCTGGGACTCTGCGTGGGGGTCTTTTGGTATAGATGGGGAAGAGATTGATTTTGTTCTCATACATCTTCTTTTTACAATTGAAACAATATTAAGTAAATATGTAAGTGAATATTTAACAGGAAAAAGAAATAGACTCAGCCGTTTGATGTAATAAGTATCTATGTACTGTAGCTGTGTCCGTGTAGTCGTGGCAGACATAGAGAGCACACAGGATTTACCACTGAACTCTGGAAGAGGTTCTGTTTGGTATAGATAAGGGAGAGCGATTAACTGTTTTTTTTTACTATTGAAACAATGTTGACCAAAAATGTAAGTGAATATGAAATAGCGAAAAAAAAAAGATAGAAATTTATTCGGCCGGTTATTGCAATAGGTATCTATGTACTGTAGCTGTGTCAGTGTAGTTGTGGAAGTCATGGAGAGAGAACAGGATATACCACTGAACCCTGGGACTCTGGAAGGAGGATCTGAGTGCTATAGATGGGGGGGGGGGGTTGACTGTGTTCTCATAAATGTTATTTTTACAATTAAAACAATGTTATGCTTAAATGTAACATGAATATGTAATACACAAAAAGATAGAAATTAATTCGGCCGGTTATTGATATAGGTATCTATGTACTGTAGCTGTGTCAGTGTAGTTGTGGCAGTCATAAAAAGCACACAAGTTCAACCAGGTAACTATGGAAAGTGTTATTCTAGGAACGCCCACTTGGTTTCAAACCATATAGGGCTTTTTTAAGTTTCCATACACAGTTTTTATTCTCGTTTTCAAAACCCTCCGGGGGATATATGCATATATCAAAATCCAATGGAGCATTTAAATAAGCACTTTTGACATCTAGGTGGTGGATTCGCAAGTTATACTGGACCGCCAACTGAATTAAAACTCGTATCGAAGTTAGGTTAGTCGTTGGAAAAAACGTATCAAGGTAATCTTCACCATAAATCTGTGAAAAACCCTTTTTGCGACAAACCTAGCTTTATATTTCAAAGTGCTCTTTTCATTAAATTTCAAATCGTAGACCCATCGACTCCCTACAAAACAAATAACAAAAGACTTAGAGATTTAGCTTTTGTCTATTTCAGGGAGCTTATATGCTAAATCTCTAATTCTTTTGTTATTTCTTTACTTAATTTTTCACACCAATGCCCAAACCTGGTATATGTACTTATATATACTCACTAGAAGCATAGGGAGACTCAAAATCAACAACACAAACACACACACACACACACACTTATACTTCTTTACTTATACTAGCAAATATATGCACCCTCCGGGTGCAAGTATTTTAGTTAAATTTTATAATAAAATATGATATTGAATTAGAAAGGCTAATGAAACTGAATAAGAATGTAGATAAAAAGATTTTGAACAGAGGGGGTATGATTGAAAAATAGAACAACTTTGAAACTAACTCTTCCATCATTTTCCGTTACTCCCGTCTTTCATTGGTAAATTCGGTTACAGACAGACAAACCCACGATCTCCATTATAATAATATATATATATATATATATATATATATATATATATATATAATATGTATAATATAAAACCGTATCCGTATATATATATTTGTCTTTTGTTACTTTTAGACTCCTAGACTAACGGGCTAATGTTGATTAAACTTGCCGCGTGAACTCCTTCCACCTTCTGGACTGTTTTTAATGATACATATTGTAGGGGCAGGAGGATTGGTGTGTCCTTACCAGCACTCAGCCGAGATTTAACCTCATCATTGACAGACTGATAAAATAATCGGAAAAGGCTTCACCTAATAGCAAAAAAAAAAAAATAAAAAAATAGAAAAATAAGAATATATGAATAAATACATGAATATAAGAGGTGGGCAACTTTGCTCGATAAATTTCAATAGTTTCTTTTTCTGCCCATTCCTGACCCAGTAATTAAGCGAACGGGCCAATCAAGCCACTACCCATCAACACTGTATCTGTCAGGCCGCGTACAAATAATTAATACTTAAGTGAACGCCAATGCAATTACAGCCGCATATTACCGGTCTTTGATTGGTCGGGAAATTTATTGGCTCTGAGACGAGGCCCCTAATAAGTGTAATTCGCTTACACACAGCGCACTTGCTAGAACGTCTCTCGTTCGACTTCTAACTCTTTGACTTTACTCGTTTGAATACCACCCCACCCCACCGTCAACCCCACCACCCACACGATAATAAATGATTTCGCTTCTGAGCAGCGAGCCGTAGAAAATGATTAAGTTTAATAAAGGCACAAATCCGATAATTTGTAGGACTTGACGACACGCTGCTCTCAATTCCACAGAGAGTCCCGATCACTGGGATCGTCTGCCTGTCGTAATGAATTTTGTTTGTAAGCCCAGGACGAGCGAAAGAGAATCGATTAAAAATGACTATATCAAGAACTGACAAGATATTGTTTGTCTGTACTGTATAGCTATCCAAAGCGGTGTTTACTTTAAAATTACTATAAAAATGCATTGGAAATGAGTTTTATTATAAAAAATACATTGGAAAGGATTTATATTATAAAAATGCATCAGAAATGATTTTTACTATAAAAATGCATTAGGAATGATTTTAAACATAAAAATGCATTAGAACTGATTTATATTATAAAAATGCATTAGAAATGATTTTTACTATGAAAATGCCTAAGAAATGATTTTTACTATAAAAAATGCATAAGAAATGATTTTTACTATAAAAATGCATTAGAAATGATTTTTACTGTAAAAATGCATTAAAAATGATTTTTACTATAAAAAGTGCATTGGAAATGATTTTTACTAAGTATATTTCCCCTAATATATTTTAGGAAACAAAACTATTTTAAACATAAATTCGCTCAAAGGTGAATAAGTATCGAAATTTTTCGGAAAATTTGACAATTGATTTTTCATTGATTCTAATATTTGTATGCAGTAATGATACTCTATATAAATTAAATAGTCATTGTATTTCTGTCCTGCATTGCCGGCCAGAACGATGTTATATAATATACAGGTAGCCTATTACTTATATACGGAAGAGTAGAATTCAAAATGTACTTGGCAACTCTGTAAAATAAGAGTCATGGAAAATACCCGTAAGATGATTGACAATTCTTGGCCTTTTGCTGAGATTGTTAGCTATATCAAGAACTGGCAAGATATTGTTAGTCTGTCCTCTATAGCCGGCCAACACGGTGTTACATAATATGAGGTATGTCTGAACCAGTCCACAAACCATCAAAGCAAAACAAACAAGACATACTGAACACTGATGGGGTAGTAACGACGAACTAATAAGTGTCGTTCTCCCATTGACTCCTTTACATGGACATAACAAAAGAAGTACAAGTGAACATTTGGTGCTATATAATTAATAGGTTGCCAATAAATTATGTAGGGTAGTGTGGAATTCGAAATGTAACTGACAAGAAGAGCCATGGAAAATACCCGTTAGATGAATGACAAAGCTTGACTTTTCACTGACCCTGTAAGCTTGTCTCTGATTTGTCAGTTCAATCGGGAAATAGATTTACAGAAGGAATTTTAACTGGATGACAGGAAAATACAGACACAAATGGCGTCTCTCTGGGACGGCTATTTCTCTCCACGCATTCGGTTACCTGGGGCTTTTAAATAAAGACGTCTGAAAATAAGCTAATTTTTTTATGTTCATCTATAACAAGGGTCACCAAACGCTTTTCACGGTGCGCTAGACGGGTAGTCGGAGAAACCACCTCCAATCAACCGGCTGGTCACGTCAAGCCCTAGCACCTATATGATTGTCACGACCCTACTGCACTAATGGTAAGCCCAAATACTTATCATACATTTGCTAGAGGGCGGTTGAGAATTTTAAAGTCGTTGGTATGGTGGTTAAGTTCCATTACTGAAGCTCTGGGGAATGTGGAGTACGTATTCATCACCATTACTTCCAGGTCCACTCTTACCCGGAGAGGTTGCACCTGTTCGGGTCCCGTCCATGTGTTAAATAGGAAAAATTGTTTTTAAAAAGTGTGTACCTATCAAGAAGGAATCAAACAAGACGTCTTCTGCATAAAATAACCCAACAACGGTTGGTATGCCCGGGACACTTATACTCCACGGATGTAAAAAAAACTTGTTTTCTAGAATTGTAGAAGTTATCTATTGTAATTTACGAATTTAGAAAGTGCGTGGTGTAATGGTTAAAGTCATGGGAAATGGACTTGTCGCCACGAGTTCAAATCCTGGACATGGTAATTGCATTTCACTTAGCGCTAAAACCCTTGGGAAAGGTATGAATCCTACTCTCCCTCCAGCTATGGGTAAATAGTAGAGCAGACCGTGCTCTTTAACCTTGGTTAGGCAACCGGTGTAGCAGCGTTGAGAAATTTTTGGGATATAAGGTGCGTGATAGATCTCCGGTCCTACTTATAGACTAAGCCAGATCATGTGATCTTTTCCTTGGCCAATCACTGGCAGTACTCTGAGACTGACACAATACTTAACCGACCCTACTGGTCATAATTACGCCGACATTCTTTGACGATGGAGATAGGATTAAATCAATGGACCTTTACCAATACGCAGGACAGGACTTATACGCTTACCAAAGGATCACCAAAGGATTCCATAACAGAGGACTTTCTTTAAGCCCTTTTCAACTGGCCAAGGATGGCATTTAAAAACTTTACAAGAAAACTCTGAATTCAAACCTGTTGAACTCCGCTTAAGATATTGACCGTGTGTCACATCCTGCTCATGCGGAGGGGTTGGTAAATGTATATTTATCATAATTTACACAAAGATTTATGGGCTGACATGTCATAAACGTGTGGTTAGAAATGTACTCTCTGAGATTATCATCAATGTTATGAATATGGTTCAAGTAAAATCGTCGGGGCGGCCTAATGTCGGTATCAGCCAGACAGCGAGGGAGTCTATCCGCTTTTCACTTGTGATTGACCAAGGAGATCCTTTCAACAGCTGAGGTAGAGTGCCACACCTACCATCAGCTCTTCACTTTACCGAACAGATCCCTGTGCTACTCAGGCTTCTTTCACAATATATCTCTCTACTTTCACCCTGCTCACTATCTCTATCTCTCTCCCCTGATTCCCTTCTCTTCATCTCCAATGATTCCTGCTTGGCCATTCAAAACCTCTCTTGACTAACGTTTACCCACTCACTTGACCTCCTCTCCTATCAACCTCCTCCCGCCACACTTCCTCTTCTATAAAACACTTTTCAGCATACTACACTGAAAATGATATATATATAATAATAATAATAATAATAATAATAATAATAATAATAAATGATTAAATTGATTTTACATCCAACACGAAATATTATACATCACCATGGACACAAAACACAAATACGCTTTTCATTCGCACATACACACGTACAAAATCCGCGCTAGGATACAGTCTTAACGTCACAACCAACACGCATTTTCAATGTCACGCGCATTACAACATACACACACGTACAAACAAAATAAAACGCATTCACGTTCACACGAGAATACAGTTATTTAAAAAAATAACATCATTTTCAAAAAAAAAAAAATTTATTGGGAAGAAATGCCATAGCTGTACTGCTTCAGTTCAATTCTTTTGATAAAGAGGTATTACCTCAAAAATTCAAGAAATAGTAAAAAATACAGGTCAACACACAACACCATTGTTACCGTATTATTATGTTATTTATTTATTCCAAACTGCATTTTGATAGCCTTCTAAATCAACCTCCTAACCATAATATAATATATATATATATATATATATATATATATATATATATATATATATATTATATATATACTAGTACAAAATAAAAAAACACCCTCTGGTCGATGTAAAAATAGATTTTTGAAACATATTCCCTGAGGGATGGGAGTAAAAAATTCAATGTCAGCGAGTTTGTACCCTAAGTAAGTAAAATCATCAAATTCATTAAAGGATTAAAATTAAAACAATTTGAAATGTAAACTTTAAATATGTATTGAAATAAAACAAACTATATATAGATATATAAAACCAGTCAGGTATTTATTAAAACTTGTTTTAAAAAACAATGAGGACTGTTTCATGTTGCATATTCAAATTTTGAGTGTATTTATTCTATGTTAAGCGAATCTCCATTATTAAGAGATATGACGATTTTGGGTAATGTGACGTAACCAGTGACGTAATTTTTGTTACAGACAAAAACCGGAAGCAAATCTCCATTAATAATAGATATCTATATATTGATAATATAAATATAAAATAATATTAATTAATATAATAATTGATGATATATATATATATATATATATATATATATATAGAGAGAGAGAGAGAGAGAAGTTAGCGAGGGCCCGTATCGAACCTGGAACCTTGCGATTCCTCGTCTGACGCTCTAGCGATTGAGCTAAACTATATATTCCAAACTAGGTCGAAAATCCTTTTGGCCTTGTGCCTTACTAAGATAAGCTTAGTAATTCTAAAACACTGGGGGGGGTGGAGGGGAACTAGAAGCAGGGAGAATTTTAATGTTCCTTAAATTAACGAATGCCACAGAAAATGGAGTCCTTGTCGGCCAGTTTGAAAGTTGGCTAGCGTAAAAGTGTGGGGCCAAACCGGGTCATCGTTCGATTGTATAGTTGGCTTGTCACCAGCTGATAATCACCTTCGATTTGGAGAAAGAAGAAAAATACTCTTCCAAAAACGTCCTTCCATTGACAGCAGCCAATCTTCGCTGATGCATTCGAACATCTTTTGATCCCATCCCCCACCCCCAGCTCCGAAGGGGAATTTCCACCTAACTCTTCAAACCAATGCGAACTAAAGAAATATTAAGTGATTTTTACTACGAACACTGACAGAAAATTGTGGAATTTGCATATTTTGTTTTATTTCTACTATAAAAATGCATTGGGAATTGTTTTAGCTAAAAAATGCACTGGACAATGATTTTTACTATAAAAATGCATTGGGAAGAATTTTTACTATAAAATACATTGAAAACCATTTTTAGTATAAAAATACATTGGAAATGATTTTTACTATAAAATGCATTGTAAATAATTATTACTATAAAAATGAATTGAAAATCATTTTTAGTATAAAAATACATTGGAAATGAATTTTACTATAAAAATGAATTGGAAATGATTTTTACTGTAAAAATGCATTAGAAATGATTTTTACTATGAAAATGCATAAGAAATGATTTTTCCTATAAAAATGCATTAGAAATAAGTTTTACAATAAAATTGCATTGAAAAACGTTTTACTATAAAAATGCATTGGAAATTGTTTTAGCTAAAAAAATGCATTGGACAATGATTTTTACTATACAAATGCATTGAAAACCCTTTTTTTTGTATAAAAATTAATTGGAAATGATTTTTACTATAAAATGCTTTGGAAATAATCATTAGTATAAAAATGCATTAGAAGCATTAGAAAGGATTTTTACTATGAAAATGAATAAGAAATGATTTTTACTATAAAAATGCATTGGAAATCGTTTTTCTATAAAAAATACATTGGAAATGGTTTTCACAATAAAATACATTAGAAAGGATTTTAAGTATAAAAATGCACTGGAAGTAGCTTCAGCTAAAAAATGAATTGTAATAGGATTTACTATAAAAAATTAATTCGGAAATGACGTTTATTATAAAAATGTATTAGAAAGCATTTTTACTATGAAAATGTATTAAGAATGAGGTTTCTATAAGAATGCATTGGAAATGAGTTTTACTATAAAAATACATTGGAAAGAATTTATATTATAAAAATGCATTAGAAATTATTTTTACTATAAAAATGCATTAGAAATGATTTTGACTATAAAAATGCATTGGAAATGATTTTTGCTAAGAATATTTCTCCTAAAATATTTAAGGAAACAAAACTATTTTAAACATAAATTCATCCAATGGTCAATAAGTTTCGAAATTCTCCTAAAAATTTGACAATTAATTGAATTTTCATAGAATTTTTATTTTTTTATCTAGTAATGATACTCTCTATAAATTAAATACTGATTGATGAAACTTCTGAAATTACAGTGAGGTAAGCTGTGTCGTAGTTTTGGTTACAGACAAATAGAGACGAGATCTCTATTATTTATAGATTAACATAATTAGGTAATTTTGATTTGAACTTGGACTGCTGATTCGGGTTATAAATTGAGGAAGACAAGAATTAATAAAAGGGTAATTCTATGTCAAATCATCCGGGCCATGTGACCTTCAACTTTTCTGAAATTTTGTCCAGGGCTGGATTATGTTAAAGTTAAACAATCCCCAGAATTTGAGCTTCCAATTCCAAACATTGGCAGAGTTATGTCGATTTTTAGCTCTCCAAATTTGGTGGGGTTCATGAAAAATGGCGACTTTTTGTAAGCTATTTTTGTCTGTAAATTGAGTTCTAGAGCTTCCACACTCCTAAGAATTGGTTTATAAAAGCATTTCTGCTCAAGGAATCAAAAAATGCTCTAAAAAGTTTGGGGATTGTCTAACGTTAAATAGTCCTCACCTGGAAATGCATTCAGGAAAATTGAAGTGGGTGGGTAACAATTTCACTTTTTTCTGGATGAATTGACATGGAATTACCCAAAAGCAAGTTTTAAAAAAGGATGAAAGAAAACAGACTAAGACAAACAGATGAGCTCATATTACACTGGTTTACAAAGAAATTGAGGCAAGCACAAAAATATCTGTTTAAACCTAATTTGGGGGTGCAGCTGAATTCAGATTTGATGGTGAGGTTACTTCCAATGCATTTATGTAGTAAAATCAGTTCCAATGCATTTATGTAGTAAAATTACTTCCAATGCATTTATGTATTAAAATTAGTTCCAGTGCATTTATCAGTTGCAATGTATTTATGTAGTAAAATAAGTTCCAATGCATTTATGTAGTAAAATCAGTTCCAATGCATTCATGTAGTAAAATCAGTTCCAGTGCATTCATGTAGTAAAATCAGTTCCAATGCATTTATGTAGTAAAATCAGTTCCAATGCATTTATGTAGTAAAATCACTTCCAATTCATTTATGTAGTAAAATCAGTTCCAATGCATTTATGTAGTAAAATCACTTCCAATGCATTTATGTAGTAAAATCACTTCCAATTCATTTATGTAGTAAAATCAGTTCCAATGCATTTATGTAGTAAAATCAGTTCCAATGCATTTATGTAGTAAAATCACTTCCAATGCATTTCTGGACATTGCTTGTTTAATAACACTGGTTTACAAAGAAATTGAGGCAAGCACAAAAATATCTGTTTTAACCTAATTTGGGGGTGATGAATTCAGATTTGAAATCCGTTTTTACTCATCACCTCTAGATATGCATACTGTACATTTTGTACACATACTGTACATAAAGACGTATATGCATTCAGGGTTAATTTCTAATAGTGTGTGACTTATGTCTTCTTTTTTTAGTTATTATGCAATAAATGTAAGATAACATTACATTACATATATATAGCTATATATCAAGACGGATTTTGGCAGTTAAGCGTAGCCAACACGTCTCAATCAACAGCCAGTTGAGCACTGACAGTCAGTGCAGGAGGCTGTCGTCCCTCGCAGCGCAGAAGGAAGGTGTCCCTCGACAATTGTGTTATACAATCTTTTGGGTATATATTTGTATTACAATTTCCAACAATGCACATTTTATTTCCTTACATATGATTTAATTTTACTTTGTTGGATGCTCTTGCGTGACATCCCGGAGGCAGAATACAACAGATCATCTAAGAAAACACACTTCTAACTGTCTGCGGTAGTATGAATTGTGTAAATTGTGTTTTCAAGTATATTTATTCCGTCAATGTTCTTTATCTATCCAGTTTTATCTGTAATAAGCTGCTGGAACTGTTGAAATAAGTACGTATATACTCTGTATATACTAAAATGAGACTATTTAATAGACAGAAAACTAGTGGTGATAGAGCAAAACTGTTTATAAATTTGAATTCAGCACACCCAAATTAGTAAAAAAACACCTATTCACATTTTTTTTGTAAACCAGTGTTATTAGTAGTATATTCTTGTTGCTACTATATGAGTATGTAGGCTAATTATGGGGGAGTGGTTTACACAATTGCCCACGAACACACCGTTTTCCCAATCAAACATCAATTAGGCATTAAAATCAATTTTCGCTTTTACTGTATTTCCTATTGAGTAACATCTAACGAACAGTCACCGTTATTATCTCCCCTTGGATATTTCCATCGGTAAAGACATTTTCTCCGACATTTCCCAAATGAGTATTGTCCCCATCTTCATTGTTATTTGTACAACGTTTCGGCCGATATGCCTTATCCACTAGGCCATGTGTCCTATGGAAAAAGGGATAGACTTCCTCGCTGATTGGCTGATACCACTTTCCTTACATATATCTCATTTAGGATGGCGTTCACATAGAATCAATGGTGCTTTGTAACTGTCAGTTTCTCGCCTATTAACAAGTCTTTCATCGGAAACAGTTTCATACACAGTATTATCTGCGTTATTCGGACTATTGTCCTCATCTTTATTGTTATCTGTACAACTTTTCGGCCGATATGCCCTCCGGCCTTCTTCAGGTATTTATTGTCGGAATCATGGCCTAGTGGATAAGGTAGTTAGGTTAAGACAGTTCTAAGTGACCTTTATCTCAGGATTCCGGGTTCAATCCTGAGTAGAGGCAGTAATATAGAAAAATAATTAACACAACTCCTACCCCAGCTATGATTAGCGGAATGAGAACAGGATACCCCCGTGGACTAAATAAAGGGTTAAGGTCGAATTTCCGTGATGGCTCCCAATTACGACAAGAAAGTTCCCGAGTCTGAAAAGAAGATTTCCGAGTCCGAGTAGGTTCGCGAGTCCGATAAGAAATACCTGAAGAAGGCCGGAGGGCATATCGGCCGAAACGTTGTACAAATAACAATGAAGATGGGGACAATAGTCCGAATAATGCAGATAATACTAATCATCAATCCTCATCTCAAACATTCAGAGAAATAGTATTTCCCAAATGAACTCTATTATTTTCCCGCTAAACAGACTTCCGCCATCTTGTCAGAATAACAGAGCCCAAATTCTGGCAAATATTTACCTGGGGTCGATCAAACATGACAGCAGTGGTTGCGCTGGGACCCCCAGACAATTTGACTCCGACGAACCTGGTTGTTTCGGGATCGTTAGACTTGGGAGCAAGCATTGGTTCTCTTCTCAGACGATTTGCAGAGACACTTTCGGCTCTTGGGAAATGGCTGGTTTCGCTCGCTATTCCGACTTGCCAAAATCTCTGAGGTACAAAACTTGTATATTGATACGTAATATTCATCATTTGGGAATGTTTTTGTTTTCAGCTATTACGCTAAAGATCTTCTATCTCTGTCTCTCTCAATCTCTCTCTCTCTCTATCTCTTAAAGAGAGATAAAGAGAGATAGATAGATAGATTATATATATATATATATATATATATATATATAGTCTCTCACTCTTACTGTCTCTATTACGCTCACTGCCTCTCTTTCTTTCTTTCTATCTCTCTCTCTCTTCCCCCCTCTCTCTCTCTCTCGCTCTCAAACACACACAGTCTCTCATTCTTACTGTTGCTATTACGCTTATTATCTTCTGTCTGCCTGTCTGTCTCTTTCTATCTATCTATCTATCTATCTCTCTCTCTCTCTCTCTCTCTGTTTCTTTCTCTCTCCCTCTCTTTCTCTCTTTCTCAAATACACACACAGACTTTCACTCTTACTGTCTCTATTACGCTTATGATCTTCTGTCTCTGTCTATGTCTCTGTCTCTTTCTTTCTATCTATCTATCTCTTCATCTCTCTCTCTCTCTCTTACTCTCTCTCAAATACATTCTTACTGTCTCTATTACGCTCTCTGTCTCTGTTTCTGTCTCTTTCTTTCTCTCTCTCTCTCTCTTCATCTCTCTCTTCATCTCTCTCTCTCTTTCTCTCTCAAATACACACACTGTCATTCTTACTGTCTCTATTACGCTCACTGTCTCCGTTTCTGTCTCTTTCTTTCTCTCTCTCTCTCTCTCTCTCTTCAACTCTCTCTCTCTCTTCTCTCAAATACACACACACTCTGTCATTCTTACTGTCTCTTATTACGCTCACTGTCTCTGTTTCTGTCTCTTTCTTCTCTCTCTCTCTCTTCATCTCTCTCTCTCTTTCTCTCTACACACACACCTGTCATTCTACTGTCTCTATTACGCTCACTGTCTCTGTTTCTGTCTCTTTTTCTTTCTCTCTCCTCTCTCTTCATCTCTCTCTCTCTCTTTCTCTCAAATACACACACACTCTGTCATTCTTACTGTCTCTATTACGCTCACTGTCTCTGTTCTGTCTCTTCTTTCTCTCTCTCTCTTCATCTCTCTCTCTCTCTCTTTCTCTCTTTCTCTCTCTCTCTCAAATACACAGGCAGTCTGTCATTCTTACTGTCTCTATTACGCTCACTGTCTCTGTTTCTATCTCTTTTTTCTCTCTCTCTCTCTCTCTTCATCTCTCTCTCTCTCTTTCTCTCAAATACACACACAGTCTGTCATTCTTACTGTCTCTATTACGCTCACTGTCTCTGTTTTTGTCTCTTTCTTTCTCCCTCTCTTTCTCTCCCCCCTCTCTCTCTTTCTCTCTCTCTCATACACTTACACACTTGCGTGCTCCACGTCCAAACTCTTTCCAGACTTGATTTCGAAAATATCTAAACGCTATCTATGCATGATATCTTTGTGAATAGTTTATGTGCCATACTCTGCTGCTGCCACTGCTGCTGTTGCTCTGCTGCTGTTGCTGTTGTTGCTGCTGTTGCTGCTCTGATCTGATTATTCCATAAAAGACTTGGCACCAACTTTGAAAACGGCCAAAAATCTATGAAAAAACAGTAGTTGAACAAAACCTTATAGCGGAAACAATGATTCTCATTATTTTATCAAAACCATCACGATTGTTATGTTTTTCTTTTAATATCAGTCCATGATTATATAGATGCTTCTATTTAGGAGTGAATGATTCTAATTAGAATTTCATAGTTAACAGCTGTCCATGATTATACTGATGCTTCTATTTAGCAAGCAGTGAATGATTCTAATTAGCATTTCATAGTTAACAGCTGTCCATGATGATATTGATACTTCTATCTGGGAAAGAGTGAAGAATTCTGATTAGAATTCTTAGTTAACAAGAGTCCATGATGATATTGATGCTTCTATTCATGAAGGAGTGAAGACCTCTAATAAGCATTTCACAGGTAACAGCGGTCCATGGTGATATTGCTTCTTCTATTTAGCAAGGAGTGAAGGATTCTAATAAGCATTTCATAGTTAACAGCTGTCCATGATGATATTGATGCTTCTATTTATGAAGGAGTGAAGGACTTTAATAAGCATTTAATAGTCATCAACTGTCCATGATGATATTGCTTCTTCTATTTAGCAAGGAGTGAAGGATTCTAATACGCATTTCATAGTTAACAGCTGTCCATGATGATATTGATGCTTCTATTCATGAAGGAGTGAAGGACTCTAATAAGCATTTAATAGTCATCAACTGTCCATGATGATATTGATGCTTCTATTTTGCAAGGAGTGAAGGATTCTAATACGCATTTCATAGTTAACAGCTGTCCATGATGATATTGATGCTTCTATTTTGCAAGGAGTGAAGGACTCTAATAAGCATTTCATAGTCATCAACTGTCCATGATGATATTGATGCTTCTATTTAGCAAGGAGTGAAGGATTCTAATTAGCATTTCATAGTTAACAGGGTCCATGATGATATTAGTGCTTCTATTTAGCAAGGAATGAAGGATTATAATTAACATTACCCCATACATGATGATAATGTTTATATTTAGAAAAGTATTCTAATTGCCATGTCAAAATTATTTGTGATAACAATAAAGTGTATAGTTTTTAAAATTACTATCAGCGCGTACACAGACCCCAATAATCCTACAGTCATAATTTTAACTGTATATTGCTTTGTTCTCTCAATGCAATTTTGATCCGGCATTTGTTTATTTAGGTGACCATGTGTTCCCCCAAATCCCCCACCCCTATAACACATATATAGTGTTTGGTTGAACTCGAGTGACAATTCAGATAATCAGGATGTTACAATGAATGGAAGTGTATTACTGGTGATGATGTCGACGCTATAACGTCTATCTATAACGAATGTCTTTTGGTCATGAATGGAAGGAGGGTTTATACAAAAAGATTCTTTTTTCGAACACATCCAAATGTTCTGTATTCGCACCGTTTTATTTTCAAAAATCAAAATATCCTGCCCCGAAGAAGACCTCTTTTTGTATACTTAAATTTTGCGTTTCTCTATAATTATCATTTTATTTTATTTCATATTTAAAATAATATTAAATAGGATACTATGTATATAAGGATAAACTCTTGATCAAAACGCGTATCGGCATTTCAATAAATATTTTTTTTATCCATACAACATTTTTTCCATTTATCTTCCAACATAATTGTCGGATTCACTTCCATTTTCACACACACACACACACACACACACACACACATACACACACACACACACATATATATATATATATATATATATATAAAGTAAAGTAAGTTGTCGAGGCGGCCTAAAGTCGGTATCAACCTATCAGTGAGGGAGTCTATCCCCTTTTCAGTAGCGATAGGCCAAGGAGATAGTTTTGGCATCTGATGTGGAGCGCCACATCTACAAATTGAAAAATTGGAAAAAACAAAGTTTCAAATAAAATGAGTGATATTTATTCAGCCAACTCTCCAGTGTTTCAATCTGTTTAGTAGATCTTCTTCAGGGCTTTTGTTGATATAAGGAAAAGTAAAATTTATCACAGAATTATAAGGAGACTGTGATAGTTTTTGTTGATCAGTTTGTTAAAAAATGTTTTGAATGGAAAATTAGCGCTCTTAGAATAGATCGAAATTTATGAAACGCTGGGCTAAACGGTTTTGAAAGATAACATCAAACATTCACTTACGTTGGATTCACTTCCATTTTTCTCTTCACACACACACACACACACACACTCACACAAATATATATATATATATATATATATATATATATATATATATATATATATATATATATATAATAAGGTAACAATGGTTAATACACAACACCATTGTTACCTTATTATTTTTCTTTACACCTGCATTGTAATATCCTTCTAAATCAACCTCCAAACCAATATATACACAATGCTTCAAGCAAATTATAAAACTCTCTTATATATATATATATATATATATATATATATATATATATATACTAAAGTTTTAAATCTTTTTTCAATTCTAAATGACCCCTTAATTCCATTTGAAACTTTAAATCGTACCATTTTTTTAGTGGTCTTACCTCTGTCATACTTTCCTCTTTCGTTAATCTCTCTTTTGGAGACACTCCACATCAACTGACTCCAACGCATACTGGGTGTAAAGTGATGGCACAAAATCCCCCACTCAGAAATTCGAAGCAGAGTACGCATTCACCCAATTGATACCACCTTATCGCAAGTCTAACTGCGATGTTAGGTCACACCATCCGCATCCGTGCTGCCAGACTCCCCCGTAAAACACTTTATGGTGAACTCGCAGATAGTACGCGAAGGACAGGAGGCCCCCAAAAGCAGTTCAAAGACAATATTAATATCAACGCTGAAGGTATGCGCCATTACGCATTCAAGTGTGGAAGATCTGGCCTCCAGCAGACAGGGTTGGCGAACTTAACAGGGCTGCAGAGTCGTGACGTTTTCGTTGTCATGAACCATTAAATGCAGGGAATTTCCATTGCAATGTGACCGCATTTGCAAGTACAAAATTGGACTACCCAGAGAGTCCACAACTGTTGAAGACATGGAGTGACATCATCGTTGTTTGTGACGGACTTCTAAAATGTTCTCGCTTTTGTTATTTCCTTCTTCCTTGTTCCCTCTTCGGTTATTCCTCCCTACTTCGTTCTTTCGTTCTTTGGTCCTTCATCCTTCTCTCGTTATTCCTTCTTTCGTTCTTCACTCCTTCGTTCTTACCTCTTACGTCCTTTCCTTCTTCGTCCTTCTTGGTTATTCCTGCTTTTGTTTTTCACTCCTTCTTCCTTCCATTTTTGTTCTTTCCTCCTTCGTTCTTCTGTTGTTATTCCTTTTTTCGTTCTTGACTCCTTCGTTCTTCTTTCTTACGTCATTTCCTCTTTCGTCCTTTCCCCCTTCTCTCTTTTCTCGTTATTCCTTTTTTCGTCATTCACTTCTTCGTTCTTCCCTCTCATGTCTTTTCCTTCTTCTTCCTTTCCTCGATCACTCTTCTCACTTGTTATTCCTTCTTTCATCCTTCACTCCTTCGTTTTTCTTTCTTGCGTCCTTTTGTTCTTTCGTCCTTTCCCCCTTCTCACTTCTCTCGTTATTCCTTTTTTCGTTCTTTACTCCTTCATTCTTCCTTCTTACGAACTTTTCTTTTTCTTCCTTTCTTCCTTCGCTCTTCTCTCATTATTCCTTCTTTCGTTTTTCATTCCTTTGATCTTCCCTCTTATGTTTTTTCATTCTTCTTCCTTCTTGGTTATTCCTTCTTTTGTTTTTCACTCCTTCGTCCTTCCCTTTTTCGTCCTTTCCTCTTTGGTCCTTTCCTCATTCGCTCTTTTCTCGTTATTCCTTTTTTTCATCCTTCACTCCTTCGTTTTTCTTTCTTACGTCCTTTCCTCTTTCGTTCTTTCCTCCTTCACTCTTTTCTCGTTATTCCTTCTTTTAATCCTTCACTCCTTCGTTCTTCCCTCTTACGCCCTTTCCTTCTTCGCCCTTCTTGGTTATTCCTGCTTTTGTTCTTCACTCCTTCTTCCGTCCATTTTCTTCCTTTCCTCCTTCTCTCTTCTCTCATTATTACTTCTTTCACCCTTCACTCCGTTTTTCTTTCTTACGTCATTTCCTCTTTCGTTCTTTCCTCGTTATTCCTTTTATTCATCCTTCACTCCTTCGTCCTTTTCTTTTCTTTTTCTTCCTTTCCTCCTTCGCTCTTCTTTTCTTATTCCTTCTTTCGTTTTTCACTCCTTCGTTCTTTCCTCTTACGTCCTTTCCTTCTTCGTCCTTCTTGGTTATTCCTCCTTTTATTCTTCACTCCTTCGTCCTTCCCTTTTTTGCCCTTTCCTCTTTCGTCTTTCCTCGTCCTCTCTTCTCTCGTTATTCCTTTTTTCATTCTTCACTCCTTCGTTTTTCCCTCTTACGCCTTTTCTCTTTCGTCCGTTCGTCCTTTCTTCTCTCTTTATTCCTTTTTTCATCCTTCACTCCTTCATTTTCTTTCTTACGTCCTTTCCGCTTTTGTCCGTTCTTCCTTCGCTCTTCTCATGTTATTCCTTTTTTCATCCTTCACTCTTGTTATTCCTTCTTTCGTTCTTCACTCATTCGTTCTTCCCTCTTTGGTCTTTTCCTCTTTCGTCTTTTCCTCCTTCGCTCTTCTCTCGTAATTCCTTCTTTCGTTCTTCACTCCTTCGTTCTTTCGTCTTACGTTCTTTCCTTCTTCTCTGTCTTTACTCGTTATTCCTTCTTTCATCCTTCACTCCTTCGTTTTTCTTTCTTATGTCTTTTCCGCTTTCGTCCGTTCCTCCTTCGCTATTTGTTATTCCTTCTTTCGTTCTTCACTTCTTCTTCCTTTCCACTTTCGTCCTTTCCTCCTTCTCTCTTTTCTCTTTATTCCTTTTTTTATCCTTCACTCCTTTGTCATTCCCTCTTACGAACTTTCCTTTTCCTTCCTTACCTCCTTCGCCCTTCTCTCATTATTCCTTCTTTCGTTCTTCACTCCTTCGTTCTTCCCTCTTACGTCATTTCCTTCTCCGTCCTTCTTGCTTATTCCTCTTTTTATTCTTCCCTTATTCTTCCCTTATTTTGTTATTCCTTCTTTTGTTCTTTTTTCTTTTATTTCTCAATCTTTCTCTCCCGTCTTTCGTTTGGAATCTTTTGTTCTTCATTTTCATTTCAACCCCTCAACATTTTATCTTTCTTCTTCCAACGATTTCCCTTCCAGTACCAACGACTTCTGAGCTGCGACTATTCCTACTTAAAACTTTTCTTTCCCCAGTCAAATGTTAACTAATGAAGCAACCAGGGGGAGATAAATCAGAAATAACTATCCACAGTGAAGTATACTAATGGCATTTCAACTTAGTCAAGAAGTCAGTCAAAGAAGAAAAACCGTTGGCTTTAGTAGAACTTAATGCATTTAGTAGACAACTAAGCACCGTACCAATCAATATTTCTTCAGAAAGTGTTAAACTGGTGAGCGAAACTTCACGTAGAGAAGTTAATTTATATCTCGGAAAAAGGTATTAAACGTAGCTTTTAAAATATGTTTTTCTTCACTGGCTTTACTAAGACCGGAAATATCGATTTAGTTATCTCCCTTGGTTGTAACAGTCGCTCTTTGTGTGTGGATATACAATATGGGGGTTGTAGAGACTTTATTATTGACCAACACTTACTAAGGACGCCAGAGTCCAGAGAATTGTGTTGAGAATTTCTGGGATATAAGGTGTGTGTTAAAAGCCCGCCCGAACTTATAGACTCTGCCACAATCATATGATCTAACTCTTGGCCAATCACTGGCAGTAATCTGAAGTTGATACTATATTTAACCGACCCTCCTGGCCATAATTACGTTGACACTCTTTGACGACGGACATAGGATTAAATCACTGGACCTTTACCAATACGCAGGATAGGACTTATACACTCACCAAAGGATTCCATAACACAGGACTTTCTTTAAGCCTTTTCAACTGGCCAAGGATGGCATTTAAACATTTTACAATATGTTTTTCTTCGCTGGCTTTACTAAGACGGGAAATATCGATTTAGCTATCTCCCTTAGTTGTAACAGTCGCTCTTTGTGTGTGGATATACGAGATGGGGGTTGTTCTTTATGATAGATTTCGTGTTTAACATCTGTAATTTAACAATTTGGATATCTTTTGACACACAGTTATAGCAATAACTAGTATACATTTCGATTACAATATATATATATATTTAGTATTATCTGCGTTATTTGGACTATTGTCCCCATCTTAATTGTTATTTGTACAACGTTTAGCGGAATGAGAACAGGATACCCCCGTGGAATAAATAAAGGGTTAGGTTCAAAGTTCCGTGATGGCTCCCCAATACGACAGGAAAGTTCCCGAGTTCGAAAAGAAGGTTCCCGAGTCCGAAAAGAAGGTTCCCGAGTCCGAGAAAGTTCCGGAGTCCGGGAAGGATCCGGAGTCCGACGAGAAATACCTGAAGAAGGCCGGAGGGTATATCGGCCGAAACGTTGTACAAATAACAATGAAGATGGGGACAATAGTCCGAATAACGCAGATAATACTAATCTTCAAGCCTCATCTCAAACATTCAGAGAAATAATATATATATTTACCAAACCTCTCCACACGAGCAGGATGTGACACAAGGTCAATTTCTTAGGCGGAGTTTAACAGGTTTAAATTCAGAGTTTTCCTACTCCTAGACTGAAAAGTTAAAGAGCCCAGTCTGCCCTACTATTTATCCATAGCTGGAGGGAGAGTAGGATTCATACCTTTCCTAAGGGTATTAGCGCAAAGTGAAATGCAATTACCACATCCAGGAGTTGAACTCGGGACGACGAGTCCATTTCCCAATGACTTTAACCATTACACTACGCGCTTCCTACACGCGCTCCTTTTCGATTACAAAATATAGGAGTTGTATTTAAATATTATTGAGTTTGAAACTTTATTTACCAAGACGCAAACGAGCCATTTATAAAACGGTATTTTTTTAATCCAAAATGTACCAAGGTTTAAACTGCATTTATCAAGACAAAAATGAAACGTTAATTTTCTTCAAAATACGAAATGTGTTAAAAAAAGGATGTAATGGTTCATAAGCTGTAGATTCTTGTTAGGGTAGTTTTATGGAGCAAACAAAAGGGGTCGTATTCTAAAGGTAGACAATCACTGGCAGTACTCTGAGGTTGATACTATACTTAACCGACCCTATTGGCCATAACTACGTTTTTCTTTCATTGGCGACGGACATAGGATTAAACCCACTGGACCTTTACCAATACACCAGGATAGGACGTCTACGCTCACCAAAGGATTCCATAACACAGGACTTTCTTTAAGCCCTTTTTAACTGGCTAAGGATGGCATTTAAAAATATGGCTTTCTTCGCTGGCTGTACGGAAATATCGATTTAGTTATCTTCATTAGTTGTAACTGTCCGTCTTTGCGTGTGGATATACAAGGTGGGGGTTGTTTTTTTTATGATAGATTTCGAGTTTAACATCTGTAATTTAACAATTTGGTTCATAAGCTGTAGATTCTTGTTAGGATAGTTTTATGGAGCAAACAAAAGGGGTCGTGTTCTAAAAGTAGACAGAGCCAGACTGATCGACCCCGAAATTCAAAACTCCCGCGAACTAATGGACATTCTGTGAACGGGGAGAGGAAAGGATTTTTCTAGTAGCAGAGGGTAGAAAGGCAATGGTCAGCGAAGGGACCAGTGTAACGTTATGGGTTGTTCGTAATATTTAACGTAGCGGGACCAGTTAGTATTTAACGTTAGTGCCTTTCCTTCTCGCGTATATGTGACGTAGTGCCTTTCCTTTCTCAGCACTACAATTCGTATCTTTTCGTACGTACGGAGTTTGTTTACATACACACCCCAGATCTAGCAGTCATCGTCTGTGGCCCCAAAATCCTTCTCCACTTCTTTCGTTTATGGTCAAGCGAAAGATATCACTTACGCAGGCCGCGTGCTCCTCGTTACGGCCAATTTGACTTGTTGACAAGTATATATCTCCAGTCAAGTATCTGTTCCCGTTTGTTTGTTTAATGGCTTTCATTCATGAATCCCATTACGATTTCTTTGGCGTGTAGTAAATAAAGATGAGAAACAGTACCTCTTGTTTTTCATGAATTTATTTCCTTAATGAAAGTTATTGAGGGAGAGAGATAGTCGGCTTCCTTACATATGTTTTTAATGATGCTCTTAACTTCGTTCCAACGGTCAGTACCAATTATCAGGCTTAGATATGTTGCAGTGTACAATATTACATCTCAGGTTTCACACAGCGACACCATATCTGCATTCCAGGACCCCCAGTCGCTCGCCTCTCACCAGTTCGGTCAAACCAAACTCAACTGACCTTACTCTCTCGGTCTCCAGGACTTAACTCACCCTCTCGGTCCCCCGGAACTCAACTGATTCAAAATCTAAGGTTCCCTCATTAAATAGAAATCGAAGTCGAGGGTTTCTAGAATCTTCTCGAGCCTTTCGAACGTTCTAACTGTTTTACCAAATTACACGTGTCACTTAAGAGGTCGACGGGTCAACCATCCCTTCTTCTGACAAACCGATTAAACTAAATTTTACTAGCATAATCCCAGACTTAATGGCTCCGAATAGACTCAAAGGTGATAATTAGAATTTCATATTGTTCTTGCTCGCCCACTCCCGTAAGGTCTGAGAATCATGCTACATCCTATTAAGGTTTCTCCGTGTCTGGCACAAGGCCACAAATATGGTGTTCCTAGGTCCATTATGCTACACCAGTCATCTAAGTCATCTAAGAACCGGTTGAATAAAAATACAATAAATATTGTATTATAAAGGTGATAAAGGTTAGGAAGTTAATCTGTAGGGATTGGGAGTTTAACATAAGAGTCATACTGTTGGGACAATCATATAGGGTCTAGGGTTATGCGTGATCGACCCTAAACAAGGGCCAAATTGGAGATTCGTTGGTCATGGACGGCTATGGGGAATAAGTCTTACGGTATTAAATAAAGTGAGATAAAAATCACAATTGGTTAGAAGTATAGATAGAGACATTATTATTGACCAACCGTTACTAAGGACGCCAGAGTCCAGACGCCAAGAACTTTTTATTTACTTTATATTATTATTTTATTTTATTCAATTTACTTTATTAATTCCACACGTCCCAATGGAACGCATGTTGGCCGTGGGTGGCGACCCGTAATGTTAAGATTAATAAAAGTAAATTGAATAAAATAAAATAAATTAAATTAAATAAATTTTGGTAAGTGGTAAGTTTATTAGCCGAAGCTGCAGCGATCTGTTGGGTAGATCTTCTTCAGGGCTTTTGTTGATATAAGGAAGAGTAAAAAAAAATTTATCACAGAATAATGTGTGTGTGTGTGTGTGTGTGTTGTGTGTGTGTGTGTGTGAGAATGGGAAATGAATCCGACAATATGAGGAAAAAATGAGTAAAGAAAAGAAATGTAGATAGATAAAAATGATTTTTATCGATATCACTTTTAATCGATATCACTTACACATGTGTTTTGGTCTGTTTATCAAAATGTATACGGATTTACGTTATTATTATTATTAAAATATTTAAATTATTAATAATAGTATTTAAAATAAAAATACTACTCTGATGAAGGTCGATTTAAAAAAAAAATACTACTCTTATGATTTAAAAAAAATACTACTCTGATGAAGGTCGTCAAAATCTGTGTACGGAATATTTTATGCATTTTTCCTATTATTATTATCATCATCATCATTTTCAACTCCATCTGATTATTTTAATAATAATAATAACGTAAATCCGTATACATTTTGATAAACAGACCGAAACACATGTGTAAGTGATATCGATTAAAGTGATATCGATAAAATTCATTTTATCCATCTACATTTCTTTTCTTTACTCATTTTTTCCTCATATATATATATATATATATATATATATATATTATATATAATATAATATATATATATATATATATTATATATAAATATAATGGAGATTGTGAGTTTTTCTGTCTGTAACCGAAACTATATTACTATACAAATCACAATTCCCTTTGTTATTTGCATCACATTCACCATGATTTTATTTTTTATTTAAAACCCAATTATTAATAAATTTTTTTACATCTTTAAGACTGTCGACCATATCTACATACTAATAACATGCAATTGTATTTTATATACAACAAAATAGTGGATTACAGTGTGAATGGTAAGGCTAATTTGCATTTTGATATTAAAAATTTGATTTTAATAAAATATGTGCTTAGTATTATTGATTTCTAATTGTTTGGTTTTATCTTATTGAATATGAGCAAAAATCTCAGGAATAAATCTTAAAAGAAATCCATTAACAAGAAAAAATAACTGTAATATTATTCTTTACTTTCTATTCAACTAAATAGTTAAATTAGGAAAATTTAACAAAGACAGACGGGAGTAATGTAAAATGATGGAAGAGTTAGTTTCAAAGTTGTTCTATTTTTCAATCATACCCCCTCTGTTCAAAATCTTTTTATCTGCATTCTTATTCAGTTTCATCAGCCTTTCTAATTTAATATATTTTATTATATTAAAACTTAAATACTAGCACCCGGAGGGTATATATATTTGCTAGTATATATAATAGCCTCAAATTTATTGAAGAAATGAAAACATTAACCGTTTGTTGCTACAATTAATTTTTGGTTTGGTTTGTTTTACGGCATATCAACCTCAGTGGACCATTTAATGCCGATAAAGTTTTGAAATAAATCAATTCTTAATGGATAATACAATTTTTTTATAAATACGTTTTTCTATTTAAGCCATAGATGGGACCCTAACAGGTACTACCACTCCGGGTCAGAGTGGACCAGGGAGCAATGGTGATGAATGGGGTGCTCCACATTCCCCAAACCTCCAAAACTGGAACCTCACCATCAGATAGAGTTTAACGTCATTACCAGGACATGTAGACCCGCAGCCATTGCCTTCTAGCATCCATATGATAAAAAGGGGTTGGGGCTTGCCATAAGGGCAATAGGGTTGGGAAAATCATATAGGTGCTAGGGCTTGACGTGACCAGCCGATTGATTGGAGGGGGCTTCTCCGACCGCCCGTCTAGCCCGAGATAGGGCCAAAGTGGAGTATTGTAAGTCATGGACTGCTCATCCACCTGGGCTCTATCCTTAAGCACACGGGTCGCCACCCACGGCCAAAAGATGGCCCCATTGGGGGAGTCTTACCCCTCTACAGAGGTGCAGTCGGTGAATTCTAACGCCCCAGCCGACAGGGCGGTACAATGAATTTACTGTAATATATTTAATTTCTGTTGTCGTCACATCTATTTCTGAGTTGAATCATCCTTACTAGCTGAACCCCTGCAATTTCCAGAGTTCAATTAAAAGTCAATATGACATTTTAATACATTATTCTTATGAGCTTACATACATAGCGAAATAATACACAGAATTATTATTTGGAGATATACATTGCGATGAAATAAATTGAACAAATGTAACGAATAAAATAAAATAAACAATAGAAAATATTCCTTCATTCATAACTGTTGATTTTTTCGTTAGAGTAATTCATTTTTAGGGTTCTGGCTTTCGTCATTATTGGATTGCGCATGTGCGAGGAAAAATGATATTAATTTCACAAAATCCATTTCAATGATTTGTTATAAAAAAAATGCATTGCAAATGATTTTACAACAAATTGAAAAGAAATTTCAAATTCAGAAATTGGCTATGTTATTCCCGGATCAACAGGAATAAACACTACTTTGATAAAAGCATGGGCGTACCGTCGTTGTGTAATGGTTAGTAAGCTAGTCTCGCATATACATTTCTACTATGATAGTGAGTTCGATCCTCGCTGGATGCCCAATACTAGCGACATTGTGTCACATCCTACCCGGTGCAAATGAGCTGGTTAAAAAAAGCGTACATCGAGATGTAATGGTTAATAAGCTATTCACGCATATACATTACTACTATAATACTGAGTTCGATCCTCACTGGATGCCCCATATTTGCGACATTGTGTGACAACCTACCCGAGGCAAATGGGCTGTTAAAAAAAGCATCCCTTCGAGGTGTACTGGTTAGTAAGCTATTCACGCATATCCATTACTACTATGATAGTGAGTTCGATCCTCGCTGGATGCCCCATATTTGCGACATTGTGTCACATCCTACCCTGGGCAATGAGCTGGGTAAAAAAAGCGTCCTGTCGAGATGTAATGATTAATAAGCTAGTCACGCATATCCCATTACTAATTGTAAAAGTGAGTTTGAATCCCCGCTGGAAGCCCCATATTTTTGAATTGTGTCACAATCCGACCGGGGACAAATGGGCTGGGTTAAAAACGTGTCCCATCGAGGTGTAATGGTTAATAAGCTAGTCACTACTGTAATAGTGAGTTCGATCCTCGCTGGATGCCCCATACTTGCGACATTGTGTCACATCCTACCCGAGGCAAATGCGCTGGTTAAAAAAAGTGTCCCATCGAGGTGTAATGGTTAGTAAGCTAGTCACGCATATCCATTACTACTATAATAGTGAGTTCGATCCTCGCTGAATGCCCCATATTTGCGTCTCGCAGGTCCATCATTATTGCATTGCGATATCGATTCTTGCTCGATGACCCATATTTGCAACTTTGTGTCACATCCTATTCATGACAAATGGATTAGGTAAAAAAAAGCGTCCCATCGTGGTGTAAAGGTTAGCAACCTAGTCTCACAGGTCCATCACTATTGAATTACGATATCGATTCTAGTTGGAAGCCTCATGCTTGTTACCGTTGTATCACTACTTATATAAGTATGTCAAGCGTAGGAAGCGCGTGGTGTAATGGTCAAAGTCATGGGAAATGGACTCGTCGCCCGAAGTTCAAATCCCTGGACGTGGTAAATTGCATTTCACTTAGCGCTAAAATACCCTTGGGAAAGGTATGATCCTAACTCTCCCTCCAGCTATGGTAAGTAGCAGGGCAGACTGGGTTCTTTAAGCCATGGCTAGGTAACCAGTCTAGGAGAAGGAAAACTCCGAATTCAAACTGCTGAAACTCCGCTTAAGAAATTGACCTTGTGTCACATCCTGCTCGTGCGGAGGGGTTGGTAAATGATATATATAAGTATGTCATCCTAAAAGACGGTATCAGAACCGACAGCAAGGGAGTTTGTCCCTTTTCACTAGCGCTAGGCCGAGGAGATAGATTATAGCGTCTGAGGTGGATCGCCACACCTATCGTCAGCTCCTCACTTCACCGCACAAATCCCTGTGCTTCTCATACACTGAGTTTTGACGAGTGCCGGTATCGAATCAGGAAACTGCGGTTCCCAGCCAGATTACCCTACCCGGGGCGAATGGTAGGGTAAATACTTGGGCGTCACATCGTGGTGTAATGGTTTAGTAATGCTAGTCTCCAGATCCATAGATACTATAAAGTGAGTTCGATGAATGCTCCATATTGAGACCTTGGTGGACATCCTACCCTGGCGAACAGGTTGATTTGATACCTACTTTGATAAAAGCAGCCGTGACCAATCGGGTGTAATAATTAGTAAGCTAGTCCTCGCATATCCATTACTACTGTATTAGTGAGTTCGATCCTCGCTGGATGCTCTATATTTTTGCGACCTTGTGCGACATCCTACTCGTGGCGGACGGGTCGGGTTAATACATACTTTAGTAAAAGTATGGGCGTCTCATCGTGGTATAACGATTAGTAAGCTACTGTGTTTCACCGAAAATAAGACAGGGCTATATTAATTATCACTCTGGAATATAACACCGGGCTTATTTCGGAAGAAATGTCCTTATTTTATATATCGAAAAACGATATATAACGAGGTAGAAAATTACGACATCTATAAATATATAAAGGGCAGTTATGTGTATCTGTATGTCCGGAGGAAACTTCGAAAATAAAATATTAACGACAAAGTAATATATTATATACACATTAAATATCATCAGGGCTTGGTTTTTTGAGCAAAAATAATGAAGATTTGATTTATGTTGTGAAAGATATTTAAAAAATTCAAATTTAAAAAGTAACAGAAGGTAAAGTCATTTGCATGTTATTTTGTTTATCATTTTTTCTTTGTATGTTTTTTTTTTCGCTTTGAAATATTATTTGATTGATTGAATAAATTGCATTATTTATATCTTATTTTTTAAAAATTAAATCATGAATTGAAATTTATTACTATATTGTTATATATTTTCGTAGAGATTTTTATGGGCAACCAGTGAGAATCTCACTCGCGATGAGTAAATAGATCTGCTAGACTACCTTTTTGAAAATCTCCCCTCTACCCAGGCTACGTTGGGAAGTTTGGCTCTTTCAACATCAGACTTCCCTCGCCATGCTGACCCTATCAGACGTGATCTGACCCAATACCCCACCACATTAGACGCTAAAAGAAGTTTGACTTTTTATTCTTTTGGGCGATTGTAAAGTTCTAATCCCGCGGATCTGATTGCTGGTGCTAACAACCAAATCCAAATACTGCACATTCTATTTAAACGGATACGTGGA
>CM042174.1:2131869-2156589 GCA_023376005.1 Doryteuthis pealeii
AGAGAGAGCGGCGCGAGTGCGTGGGTTAATGAGAGCTAGTTAACGCAAATCATTACTACTATAATATTGCGCGCTCCTCGCTGGATGCCCCCATATTTCGACATTGGTGACGTCCGACCCGGGACAAACTGGGGTAAAAAAAGCATCCCATCGAGGTGTAATGGTTAGTAGGCTAATCTCGCATATCCATTACTACTGTAATAGTGAGTTCGATCCTCGTTGCATGCCCAAATACTAGCGACATTGTGTCACATCCTACCCGGGGCAAATGTGCTGGGTAAAAAAAAAAGCGTCCCATCGTGGTCTAATGGTTAGTAGGCTAGTCACGCATATCTATTACTACTGTAATAGTGAGTTCGATCCTCGCTGGTTGTCCCATATTTGTGACATTGTGTCACATACTACCCTGGACAAATGGGCTGGGTAAAAAAAGCATCCCATCGAGGAGAAATGGTTAGTAGGCTAATCTCGCATATCCATTACTACTGTGATAGTGAGTTCGATCCTCACTGGATGCCCCATATTTGCGACATTGTGTCACATCCTACCCGGGGAAAATGGGCTCGTTAAAATACAGCGTTCCATCGAGGTGTAATGGTTACAAAGCTAATCTCGCATATACATTACTACTATGATAGTGAGTTCGATCCTCGCTGGATGCCCCATACTTGCGACATTGTGTCACATCCTACCCTGGGCAAATGAGCTGGGTAAAAAAAAAGCGTCCTGTCGAGATGTAATGATTAATAAGCTAGTCACGCATATCCATTACTATTGTAAAAGTGAGTTTGATCCCCGCTGGAAGCCCCATATTTTTGACACTGTGTCACATCCGACCCGGGGACAAATGGGCTGGGTAAAAAAAAGTGTCCCATCGAGGTGTAATGGTTAATAAGCTAGTCACTACTGTAATAGTGAGTTCGATCCTCGATGCATGCCCCATACTTGCGACATTGTGTCACATCCTACCCTGGGCAAATGGGCTGGTTTAAAAAAAAAGCGTCCTATCGAGGTGTAATGGTTAGTAAGCTAGTTACGCATATCCATTTCTACTGTGATAGTGAGTTCGATCCTCGCTGCATGCCCCATACTTGCGACATTGTGTCACATCCTACCCTGGGTAAAAAAAAGTGTCCCATCGATGTGTAATGGTTAGTAAGCTAGTCACGTATATCCATTACTACTATAATAGTGTGTTCGATCCTCGCTGGAAGCTCCATATTTGCGTCTCGCAGGCCCATCATTATTGAATTGCGATATCGATTCTTGCTGGATGACCCATATTTGCAACTTTGTGTCACATCCTATCCGTGATAAATGGGTTGGTTTAAAAAGAGCGTCCCATCGTGGTGTAAAGGTTAGCAACCTAGTCTCACAGGTCCCTCACTATTGAATTACGATATCGATTCTAGTTGGAAGCCTCATGCTTGTTACCTTGTATCACTACTTATATAAGTATGTCAAGCGTAGGAAGCGCGTGGTGTAATGGTTAAAGTCATGGGAAATGGACTCGTCGCCCCGAGTTCAAATCCTGGACGTGGTAATTGCATTTCACTTAGCGCTAATACCCTTGGGAAAGGTATGAATCCTACTCTCCCTCCAGCTATGGGTAAGTAGCAGGGCAGACTGGGTTCTTTAACCATGGCTAGGTAACCAGTCTAGGAGAAGGAAAACTCCGAATTCAAACCTGCTGAACTCCGCTTAAGAAATTGACCTTGTGTCACATCCTGCTCGTGCGGAGGGTTTGGTAAATATATCTATAAGTATGTCAATACCTAAAGACGGTATCAGACCGACGGCAAGGGAGTCTGTCCCCTTTTCACTAGCGCAAGGCCGAGGAGATAGATTATAGCGTCTGAGGTGGATCGCCACACCTATCGTCAGCTCCTCACTTCACCGCATAGGTCCCTGTGCTTCTCATACGCTGAGTTGACGAGTGTCGGTATCGAATCAGGAAACTTGCGGTTCCCAGCCAGATTACCCTACCCGGGGCGAATGGGTAGGCTAAATACTTGGGCCTCACATCGTGGTGTAATGGTTAGCATGCTAGTCTCACAGCTCCATAAATACTATAATAGTGAGTTCGATGAATGCTCCATATTTGAGACCTTGTGTGACATCCTACCCCTGGCGAACAGGTTGATTTGATACCTACTTTGATAAAAGCAGCCGTGACCAATCGGGGTGTAATAATTAGTAAGCTAGTCTCGCATATCCATTACTACTGTATTAGTGAGTTCGATCCTCGCTGGATGCTCTATATTTGCGACCTTGTGCGACATCCTACTCGTGGCGGACGGGTCGGGTTAATACATACTTTAGTAAAAGTATGGGCGTCTCATCGTGGTATAACGATTAGTAAGCTACTGTGTTTCACCGAAAATAAGACAGGGCTTATATTAATTATCACTCTGGAATATAACACCGGGCTTATTTTCGGAAGATGTCTTATTTTCATATATCGAAAAACGATATAACGAGGTAGAAAATTACGACATCTATAAATATATAAAGGGCAGTTATATGTATCTGTATGTCCGGAGGAAACTTCGAAAATAAAATAATTAACGACAAAGTAAATATATTTATATACACATTAAATATCATCAGGGCTTGGTTTTTGAGCAAAAATAATGAAGATTTGATTTATGTTTGTGAAGATATTTAAAAATTCAAATTTAAAAAGTAACAGAAGGTAAAGTCATTTGCATGTTATTTTGTTTATCATTTTTTTCTTTGTATGTCTTTTTTTTCGCTTTGAAATATTATATTGATTGATTGAATAAATTGCATTATTTATATCTTATTTTTTAAAAATTTAAATCATTGAATTGAAATTTATTACTATATTGTTATATATTTTCGTAGAGATTTTTATGGGGCAACCAGTGAGAATCTCACTCGCGATGAGTAATAATGGATCTGCTAGACTAGCTTTTTGAAAATCTCCCCTCTACCCAGGCTACGTTGGGAAGTTTTGGCTCTTTCAACATCAGACTTCCCTCGCCATGCTGACCCTATCAGACGTGATCTGACCCCAATACCCCCACCAACATTAGACGCTAAAAGAAGTTTGACTTTTTATTCTTTTGGGCGATTGTAAAGTTCTAATCCCGCGGATCTGATTGGCTGGTGCTAACAACTAATCAAATACCCGGCACATTCTATTTAAACGGAATACGTGGACAGTAACATTTTTCTTAGAACGGGTCACAAGCTTTAGGGGAACAAGTAAGTTAACCCTTTGTTAATAATGATAAGAGAGGACTAATTCTAAAGATTTGTTTTACATTTTTATTTTAGATTTTATACATATATATCATTTTGTACAATTTTTTTCTTTGTATTTGCCCACCCCCACTTTTTGTTTTTTTAAATTTTTAATCTTATCTTTATTTTACATATTTACATGGTTGTGTTGTATTGTCCTCGCCCGGAAAAGGAAGCTTCCGACAGAGGGACAAAGAGAAAGATAAAAATATATATTTAAAAAGAAAAAGAAAGCGGAAGAGAGGTTTTCCGGTCAAGGAAGCAGGGAGAAGAGAAAGAAATATATAACAAATGTCCGTTATCAGATCAAAAGATAAAAATGCGTAGACATACTAGCGGATGTAAAAACCAGATCAAAAGATAAAGATGCGTAGGCGTGTTGTCAATATAAAAGCCAGAGGATCGAGCCGACAGTCAGAGAGACCTTAGCGAACAGCCGATAGCATCACTTCGCGTTTCCCGTCAGCAAACACCCATAGGGCACTCATTGTGAACACGGCGCTCTTCGCCAGCCACCGGCATTTTCATTGTGAAGCTCTACGGCCCTCACCAACCACACACCGAAGAAAATAAAGACGAGTCCTATCTTTGTATATACATATCTGTTGTTTATCGAAGTCCAGTAGTCGGTAGTAGCCGACTAGTAGATATATCACTTTTAGTACTGTGACCATATCGCAACGTAACAGTTGTAACACTGTATGAGAAAAAAAAACCCCCCCCCAAAAAAAAAAAAAACCAAACAACCGTAACAGTTATTTTTATAAAATAAGCAAGGGAAACCACTCTCATTGTCTAATTTGAAAAAAATTCTATTTATTTATTTTTCAATTCATTTTATTACCGGTTAATGTGTTCTTATTTATGTGCAATTATCTAAGACCAAATTATCTCCTCTAATTAATCTCAGATTAAATCTTAAGCCTCAGTTTTATAAGATTAATCTTAGATGTAATCTAATTCTTAACAATAGATCTCGATTCTTCTGCACAAAATAATCTGTCGATTTTGATCTAATTCAAAAAGTTCTAATCAAATTTCAAATATGAATATTGGCAAATTTTGTGTGCAGTATCATATTTTAATTAATAAAGTAGCAAACATTTTTTCCCTTTTATGCCAACATGGCCAGATAAGTTAAGATCGAAGTGTAGAGATCGATTCTTAGAATTAAGGAATAAAAAACGATCTATAAGATTACAATGTGAATTGAATTTTCAATTAGCCAATGTATTCCAATGAATGATGTGTTAAGAATAAAAGGTAGGAGTTAACAAGTAGCGAGTTCATTGTAACAGAAAGACATTAGGATTGCCAAACGTACAAGCACACACACACACACACACACACATACACACACACACACATCCACATGCATATTTACAATCACACACACACACACGTAGAAACACAAACACACACATATACAAGCCTGCAGATGCATGCACACATACAACCCTCACTCTCTCTCTCTCTCATACAAACACACACACACACACACACACACACACACACACATACGAACCAAGCAGATGCACGCACACATACAATTCTCACTCTGTCTCTGTCTCTCTCTGTCTCTGTCTCTCTGTCTCTCTCTCTCACACACATACACACGCACACACAAGCCAAGCAGATGCACGCACGCATACAACTCTCTCTCTCTCTCTCTCATACACACACACGCGCACACACACATACACATACAAGCAAAACAGATGCACGCACTCACACAACTCTCTCTCTCTCTTTCACTCTCTCTCTCTCTCTCACACACACACAGATACACACACAAGCCAAGCAGATGCACGCACTCACACAACTCTCTCTTTCTTACTCTCTCTATCTCTCTCTCATTCTCTCTCACACACATACACACATACAAGCCAAGCAGATGCACTCACACATACAACTTACACACACTCTCTCTTTCTCTCTCTCTCTCTCTCTCTCTCTCTCTCTCTCTCTCACACACACACACACACACACACATACAAGCAAAGCATATGCACGCACTCACACAACTCTCTCTCTCTCTCACGCACACACACACACATAGACACACACACAAGCCAAGCAGATGCACGCACACATACAACTCTCTCTCTCTCCCCTCTCTCTCTCTCTCTCTCACACGCACACACACACACATAGACACACACAGAAGCCAAGCAGATGCACGCACACATACAACTCTCTCTCTCTCTCCCTCTCTCTCTCTCTCACACACACACACACACTCATACACACACACACGCACACACACATACACATACACACATACAAGCCAACCAGATGCATGCACACATACTACTTTCTCTGTCTGTCTGTCTGTCTATCTCTCTCTCATACACACGCATAAAAGCCAAGCAGATGCACGCACACATACCTCTCTCTCTCTCTCTCTTTCTCATACACACATACATACACACACACATACACGTACACATAACACATACAAGCAAAGCAGATGCACGCACACATATCTATCTACCTCTTCATCTCTCTCTCTCTCTCCCTCTCTCTCACACACACACACACACACACACACACACACACACACACACACACACACACACACACACCGGTTTGTCAAATATTCTGACCAGCTGCAACGTTCCTCTCCACCAGTTTTGTTCTTTTTTACTCACCCGCTTTTTTCAATTTTTTTCAATTTTTCATTTTTTCTTTTATTGTTATTATTATTTCCTTTATATAATAAGATTAATAATTTAACATGTTTCTATTAATCTTAGTCAATATGTTATTACTGCTTTCTTTAATTGTCATTGTCATTCTTTATTTTTTTACTGTCATTAATTCTAAATAATAATAATAATAAAAATGATAATAATACAGATGGATCATCTAATCCCGGCCAGGAGACCGGAGCTAGTATTAATTGACAAGAAAGAGAGAAGGTGTCATCTCGTGGATTTTGCTGTCCCAGTCGATCACCGAGTGAAAATGAAAGAAAGCGAAAAGATAGACAAATACTTGGACCTTGCCAGAGAACTGAGGAAGCTGTGCGACATGAAGGTGAAGGTCGTACCAATTGTAATTGGTGCCCTTGGAACAATCCCCAAAGCACTGGAAAGAATTTGGGTGAACTGGAAATCAGAGGAAGAATCGAGACCATCCAAACTACGGCTAGAATACTCAGAAGAGTCCTGGAAACCTGAGGAGACTTGCTGTCCCTCAGCCTTCAGTGAACCACCAGCTACTGCCGGTGTGAAAAATATAATAATAATAATAATAATAATAATAATAATAATAATAATAATGATTACACAAGAAAGAGCAAAGACAAACTACTTATGGCGGCCAAAATAGTAGAGGCGACAGATGGACAATCAGAAAAACAACAAAGACTAGAAAACAAAAATGGGAAGAAAAACAATTATATGAACGCTTCAAACAACAAATTGAAGAGATTGCCCATGAAAAGACATGGTTAAGAAAAGGAAACCTCAAAAGAGAAACGGAATCACTTATAATTGCTGCACAAAATAATGCCATAAGAACAAACTATATAAAAGCGAAAATTGATAGGATTCAACAAAATAGTAAATGTAGACTTTGCGGGAATAGAGATGAGACTGTAAACCATATACTCTGCGAATGTAGCAAACTAGCACAACGAGAATACAAAACTAGACATGACTGGGTTGGGAAGGTTATCCATGCACAAAATTTAATTTTTACCATGCAAAAAAATGGTAGTATTAAACAAGAATCTGTTCTTGAGAACGAAACGCATAACATTCTCTGGGACTTTGAAATAAAAATGGATCACCTTATCCCAGCAAGAAGACTAGACCTATAATAATAATAATATAAAGAAAGAACTTGTCAACTGGTGGATTTTGCAGTGCCAGCAGATCACAGGGTGAAGCTAAAGGAAAATTAAAAAATAGACAAATATCTGGACCTTGCCAGAGAACTAAAAAAATTATGGAATATGAAAGTGAAAGTGATACCAATTGTAGTTGGTGCACTTGGAACAGTCCCAAAAGGATTGGAAAAGGGTCTGGAATGTTTGGAAATCAGAGGAAGGGTTGAAACCATTCAGAACACTGCACTGTTGCAATCTGCCAGAATACTCAGAAGAGTCCTGGAGACCTGAGGAGACTTGCTGTCATTCAGACTCCAGTGAAAGACCATCAGCTAATGCTGATGTGAAAACTCAAAAGGAGCAAATAATAATAATAATAATAATAATAATAATAATAATAATAATAATAATTATTATTATTATTATTATTATTATTATTATCAAAAATTAGATTTCAGAAGATTTTCAGAGATACTGATTGGATAATGCTTATTTAAGCGCAAAAATAATAGAATAGTATTCAATTTTCAAAGGGTGAGACACTAAATCTTTTCAAATGGCTGGACTCCAGTTCTTGAGATTTGGAGAGTGTGGAGTACCCCTTCATTGGCATTTCTATCAGGTTCACTCTGACATGAAATAGTAGTACCTGTTAGGGTGTCATCTATTGGCCAAATTGAAATGTTTAAAATGTATTCACATCAATAGGACTATGTGCAAATAAACCCTCTTAAGAAACAACTACACAAAAAATGTAAATATGAATGAATGTATAATGAACGTGATTCCCTAATCTTTGGCATAAAATAACCTTAGACGGGTTCACATGCCATTAAAATCAATTCTTCTTCTCATGTATACTTATTAGTAATTCAATGTCAATTCATCCAGGCCATGTCAACCACCCACTTCAATTTTGTTCAGGTGTGGACTGTCTTAAAGTTAGACATTCCCCAAAATTTGAGCTTCCAATTCCAAACATTGGCGGAGTTATGTCGACTTTTAGCTCTCAGAATTTGGTGGGCTTCACGAAAAATGGCGACTTTGTATGAGTTCTAGAGCTTCCCTACACATAAAATTTGGTTTATAAGAGTATTTGCGCCAAGGAATCTTTGGGCATAAAATAACCTTAGACGGGTTTACATGCCATTAAAATCAATTCTTTCTCATGTATACTTATTAGTAATTCAATGTCAATTCATCCAGGCCATGTCAACCACCCACTTCAATTTTGTTCAGGTGTGGACTGTCTTAAAGTTAGACATTCCCCAAAATTTGAGCTTCCAATTCCAAACATTGGCGGAGTTATGTCGACTTTTAGCTCTCAGAATTTGGTGGGCTTCACGAAAAATGGCGACTTTTTGTATGAGTTCTAGAGCTTCCTACACATAAAAATTGGTTTATAAGAGTATTTGCGCCCAAGGAATCTTTGGGCATAAAATAACTTAGACGGGTTTACATGCCATTAAATCAATTCTTCTTCTCATGTATACTTATTAGTAATTCAATGTCATTCATCCAGGCCATGTCAACCACCCACTTCAATTTTGTTCAGGTGTGGACTGTCTTAAAGTTAGACATTCCCCAAAATTTGAGCTTCCAATTCCAAACATTGGCGGAGTTATGTCGACTTTTAGCTCTCAGAATTTGGTGGGCTTCACGAAAATGGCGACTTTTTGTATGATTCTAGAGCTTCCCTACACATAAAATTTGGTTTATAAGAGTATTTGCGCCCAAGGAATCTTTGGGCATAAAATAACCTAGACGGGTTTACATGCCATTAAAATCAATTCTTCTTCTCATGTATACTTATTAGTATTCAATGTCAATTCATCCAGGCCATGTCAACCACCCACTTCAATTTTGTTCAGGTGTGGACTGTCTTAAAGTTAGACATTCCCCAAAATTTGAGCTTCCAATTCCAAACATTGGCGGAGTTATGTCGACTTTTAGCTCTCAGAATTTGGTGGGCTTCACGAAAAATGGCGACTTTTTGTATGAGTTCTAGAGCTTCCCTACACATAAAATTTGGTTTATAAGAGTATTTGCGCCCAAGGAATCTTTGGGCATAAAATAACCTTAGACGGGTTTACATGCCATTAAAATCAATTCTTCTTCTCATGTATACTTATTAGTAATTCAATGTCAATTCATCCAGGCCATGTCAACCACCCACTTCAATTTTGTTCAGGTGTGGACTGTCTTAAAGTTAGACATTCCCCAAAATTTGAGCTTCCAATTCCAAACATTGGCGGAGTTATGTCGACTTTTAGCTCTCAGAATTTGGTGGGCTTCACGAAAAATGGCGACTTTTTGTATGAGTTCTAGAGCTTCCCTACACATAAAATTTGGTTTATAAGAGTATTTGCGCCCAAGGAATCTTTGGGCATAAAATAACCTTAGACGGGTTTACATGCCATTAAAATCAATTCTTCTTCTCATGTATACTTATTAGTAATTCAATGTCAATTCATCCAGGCCATGTCAACCACCCACTTCAATTTTGTTCAGGTGTGGACTGTCTTAAAGTTAGACATTCCCCAAAATTGAGCTTCCAATTCCAAACATTGGCGGAGTTATGTCGACTTTTAGCTCTCAGAATTTGGTGGGCTTCACGAAAAATGGCGACTTTTTGTATGAGTTCTAGAGCTTCCCTACACATAAAATTTGGTTTATAAGAGTATTTGCGCCCAAGGAATCTTTGGGCATAAATAACCTTAGACGGGTTTACATGCCATTAAAATCAATTCTTCTTCTCATGTATACTTATTAGTAATTCAATGTCAATTCATCCAGGCCATGTCAACCACCCACTTCAATTTTGTTCAGGTGTGGACTGTCTTAAAGTTAGACATTCCCCAAAATTTGAGCTTCCAATTCCAAACATTGGCGGAGTTATGTCGACTTTTAGCTCTCAGAATTTGGTCGGCTTCACGAAAAATGGTGACTTTTTGTATGAGTTCTAGAGCTTCCCTACACATAAAATTTGGTTTATAAGAGCATTTGCGCCCAAGGAATCCACAATTTTAAGTTATTGATAATTTTCTGATGTTTTCACAGCATCTATGATGATTTTTTTCTATTTTCATTTCACATATATTGAACATTATATTTTGAACAAATTTTGGGGATTGTCTAACTTTAATATAGTCCACGCCTGTACAAAATTTTAGAAAAATTGAAGGGGGTGGGTGACATGGCCTGGATGAATCTGACATGAAATTACCCTATTGTTATCTTTGAATAATCTAGATTTTACTCTTCATCTGTATCGAATGAAAACCCCTGTTTAACTTCATCAAAATTTCATTAAAATCGGACAATTCCTTGATTTTTTATAATAGTCTGAATTAACAAAAACATGGGTGGGCAACCAGTCTAGAGAAATGACATAAAATTCAAAACCAAGAATAGAGCTTCTAGTAATTCAGGAGGAGGCCAACAAGCTTTGAGTAATGATCATTCTAACAAAATATCCAGAGTTGCCTCCCTTGATGAATAAGAAGGGGGTTAGCTCCCGGTACGATGCATTGTGGGTAGATGACCGGAAGGGGTGAATACATTAAATCAATTTTAATACATTTTTAAACAGTGTCGTTTTGAACAGTCCACGTAAATTTAGGAACAATGTAACCTCGCTCTTCGACATGTTGCTGTATTTGGCACCAAATACAGACTAAGGATCTCGTGATTTGCTTTTGGATATTATTTTTTTTTTTCAAACCAAAATGCTATCTTGCCGGATATTGCATGCGCTATATTGCATTTTCGCGAATCTCTGACACAGCTGTCATTATTCGAAGGTAGATGTCGGGGAATTCAATGAGCAAGTAAAAAGAAATATAGACCTAAAAGAGATAAAACGAAATGAGTGAATGAGAGAATGAAAGAGAAATGAACGAAGGAGAAAGCAGTGACGAATTGATAATGAAAGTGAAAGTAGAATTTTAAAAGAAAAACAACAAAAAACAAATGATAAAAAGGAAAGAAAAGAAAGAAAGAAAAGAATGAAGAAAAAGAAAGAAAAGGGGAAGAAAAAAAAGAAAGAAAGAATAAAGAAGAAAAGAAGAGAAGAAAAAAGAAAGAAAGAATGAATGAAAGAAAGGAAAGAAATGAAGAAAAGAAAGAATGAAAGAAAGAATAAAGAGAAGAAAAAAGAAAAGAAAGAGATGAAGAAAGAAAGAAGGGAGAAAAAAAGAAAAGAAAAGAAAGAATGAAAAAAGAATGAAGAGAAGAAAAAGAAAGAAAAGAAAGAAAAAATGAAAAAGAAGAAAAAGAAAGACGAAAAAAAAAGGAAAAAAAAAAAGAGAGAAAAAAGGGACGAAAATGAAAGAAATAATGACAGAAAGAAAAGAAGGGACGGAAAGAAGGAAAGAAAGAAAAAGGGGACGAAAAAATAAAGAAAGAATGAAAGAAAGAAAAGAAGGGTCGAAAAATGAAAAAAAGAATAAAAGAAAGAAAAGAAGGGACGAAAACATGAAAAAAGAAAGAAAAGAATGAAAGAATGAAGAAAAAATGAGGGACGAAAGAAAAAAAAAAAAAAAAAAAGAAAAAAGAAAAGAAAGAATGGAAGAAACAAAAAAGAAAGAAAGGAAATATCAGAAAAACAATAAAGCAAAATGAATGAAAGAAAGAAGAAAAGAAAAGAAGAGAAAAAATCGAGAAAGAAATAATAGAAAGAAGAAAAGAGAAAGAATGAAAATAATGAAAAAAGAAAGAAAGAGAAAGAAAGAGAGAAGAAAGAAAGAAAGAAAGAGAAAGAAAAAAGAAAGGAAGAAAAAAAGACAAAATGGAGGATAGAAATAATAGAGGAAAAAGATAGAAAAATAAAGACAATGAATAAATAATAAAAAATGAAAAAAAGAAAAGAAAGAAAAAAAAGAAAGAAAAGAAAAGAAAGGAAAGGAAAAAAAAGAAGAGAAAATGGAGGATAGAAATAATATATGTTTATTTTTCTTTCTTCTAAATTTCTTTCTTTCTTACGTTTTTCTTTCTTTTTTTTTATTCTCTCTAATAATTTATGTCTTTCTTCTTCTATTGACAGGAAGAAATAAGCAAAAGAAAGGAATAAAACAGTAAAGTGAAATAGATGAATAAATAACTGAGGAAAGAAAGAAAGAATGAAAGCAGAATGAAAGAAGAAAAAAAAGAAAAAGTAAATATCAGAAAGAAAGAAAGAAAGAAAGACAAAATAATAAAGAAAGAAAGACAAAAAGAAACAATGAAAGAAAGACAGAAAGAAAGAAAGAAGACAGAAATAAAAAGAAAGAAAGACAAAAGAAGAAAAGAAGAAAGAAGAAAGAAGAAAGAAAGAAAGAAAAAAAGAAAGAAAGACAAAAAAAAAAAAGAAAGAAAGAAAAAGAAGAGAAAGAAAGAAACAATGAAAGAAAGAAAGAAAGAAAGAAAGAAAAAGAAGAGAAGAAGAAAGAAAGACAGAAAGAAAGAAGAAAAAAAGAAAGAAAGACAGAAATAAAGAAATACAGAAAGAAAAGACAGAAGAAGACAGACAGACAGACAGACAGACAGACAGACAGACAGACAGAAAGAAAGAGAGAGAGATAGATAGATAGATAGATAGATAGATAGAGAGAGAGAGAGAGAGAGAGAGAGAGAGAGAGAGAGAGAGAAAGAAAGACAGAAAGACAGAAAGAAAGACAAAAAGAAAGAAAGAAAGAAAAGAAAGAAAGAAAGACAGACAGACAGACAGCAGAAAAGAAAGAAAGAAAGAAAGATAAAGAAAGAAAGAAAAGAAGAAAGAAGAAAGAAAGAAAGAAAGAAAGAAAGACAAAAAGAAACAAAGAAGACAGAAAAAAAAGAAAAAATGAAAGGAAGAAAGAAAGAAAGAAAATAGACAGAAAGACAAAAAGAAAGTATGAAAGAAAGAAAAAAAGAAAGAAAGACAAAAAGAAAGAAAGAAAGAAAGAAAGAAAGACAGAAAGAAAGAAAGAAAGAAAGAAGATAAAATTAAAACGGGAATAAAAGGAGAGAAAAAAATAAATGTCAAAACGAAATTAAAAAATTCCCTAAAAAGAGGACGAAAAAAAAATTCTAGGGAATTAAAAACAAAAATAAAAAAAATAAATAACCAAATAGAAAAATTAAAAAAGAAAAAAACAGAAAAAAAAAAGGTCCTGTTGAATGAATCGATCCGGTTCACAGATTCATTTTACCGCCATATTGACGATCCCCAGGCGACGCCTGTGTCTTGGAGTCGATCGATGTGTCAGTCGAAATGACCTCTTTGGTAATTCCGGTTATTAATGGCATATGGCAAAATGGTTATTCCAATGGTCTGTTAGACATCGGTTAGCGACAGGAAAATGCAATCGACACTCTGGCGATCATTGCAACAAAAATACCGTCGGTCAAACAAGAGGCAGCCATTTTGACATTTTACATACAACGGATTTTGTCGCAGACAAGAACAAACGCCATAATGGCCGTTTTCAGAGTTTTTTTTTTACTCTCTCATTTTTTTCTATTTTCATTTTTTTTTTTAATTCGTATCTTTCGATATTTTATTCCAATTCTGTCTTAATTCGTTCCATTTGACTTTGTATTCACCTTTTTTTTAATCTTTTTGTTTCTTTTTTTTTAAAGTCTTTTATTCTATCTTTTATTAATCCATTCGCGTTTCTCGCCATATGTCGATTTTTTGTACGAACTGCCTCGCCCGAAGAAAGAAAAAAAATAAGAGAAAAAGTATTTTTTAATAGATGGAAGATTTTTTGACAAGCGCGGTATTTGTACAGGGAAGTGCGGTGGTGTACCGGTTAGAGTCGTAGGAAATAGACTCGTCGCTCCGAGTTCAGTTCCTGGACGAAGCTACAGTTCACATAGCGCTAATAACCTTGGGAAAGGTAGGAATCCAACTATTGTCCCTCCAGCTATGGGTAAATAATAAGGCAGAGTGGGTTCTTTAACCATGGTTAGGCAACCAGTCTAGAAGAAAGAAAACTCTGAATTCAAACCTGTTAAACTCCACTCAAGGAATTTACTTTGTCACATCATGATATATATCATCATCATCATCATCATGTCGCGCAATTTGCACGGATATCCATGACGGTCTCTCGCCAACCCTCCCTATCACTCATCGATTCTGGGAGCTCCTCCGCGCAGCATCCAGTATCTTTACATAGCTGGTCAATGTAGGTTCTGGCTGGGCGGCCCACGTTAGCATGTCCATGTGTTGGCTTCCACAGTAATACGTCGCTTACGAGCTCATCCCTACTTCTCCAGCAGTGCCCCGCATGCCTAGCCCTCCTTACTCGTATGGTTTGTGATATGGGAGGCAGGTGGTCATACAGCTGCTTCTTGGTTGGGTGCTGTTTCCACGACTTATTCAGGACTGCTCGCAGCATTCTTGTGCAGCTCCCATCTAGCTTATTCTCAAGGCGCTTCGTTAGGGTCCAGGTGGTACAGCCATACAGCAGTACCGATATGACCACAGCCTGGAAGAATCGTCTCTTTAGTTTGTCAGGGAGGTCGGATTTCCATACGACTGATAGTTTATTGGTGGCCAACCATGCCTTTCCTATTCTTGTGTTAACATCGCTTTCTGTGGATGAGATATTACTACCTAGGTATGTGAATTTTCCCACTAGTTTAAGAGGCCTACCGTCTAGTGTGGAGATGTCTCCTTGCTTTTTGAAGCTCATGAACTCGGTTTTATCAGAGTTCACATAGAGGCCGACATTTTTTGCTGCCTCCTCCAGGCTGTGCAGTAGTGCCTCAGCTTGTGTCGGTGTATCTGCAAGAAGTGCGAGGTCGTCAGCATAGTCTACATCTGTGACAGTTTGTGCGGGGTATCGCCGGCTTCTTGCCTTTTTTAGTGTGAAACCTTTTTCTTTTATGGTATCTAATGAAGTTCGGAGTACATAGTCTAGACAAATAATGAATATATATGGAGCCAAAGTATCTCCCTGTAGGACCCCAGCGGCAATGTCAAAGAAATCTGTGTCTCCATCAGGCGAGCGCACCATCGCTTTAGTGTCCTTGTAGAGCATCATTATGGCGGCAACAGTTTCTTTGGGGAGACCATACGCTAGTAGTATTTGTTCCATTTTCCCTCTGTGTATGGAATCAAATGCCTTAGAGAAATCTACGAATAGTAGCGTTGCCTCCAGATTTTTTGCTCGAACCCCTTCTATAATTCGTCGTATAGTCAGGATTTGTGAGGTTGTGGATCTATTTTTGCGGAAACCGTTTTGGTTTTTCCTAAGGATTTTCTCGATTTCGGGTTGGATGCGGTTTAGAAGAAGGGCATTATATATCTTAGCTGCAATAGCAGTAAGAGTTATGCCTCTGTAATTTTTAGCGATTCCCAGGTCTCCCTTTTTTGGAAATGGGAGGATGCATCCTTTGGTCCATTTATCTATTCTATTTTGTCTATATACAGCATTGCATAGCCTAAGCAGTATGTCATTGAACTTTCTGGTCTTCCATACCTCTGGGGTATTTCATCGAGACCTGCTGCTTTTCTACCTTTTAGTTTCTTTAAGACTTCGTCGAGTTCTTCTGTTGTAAAATCTCCCAGTTTTATGTCTAGCTGTCTATCTATGATTTTTTGGGTGTTATTTTCTATGATTTTAGGTGGGTTCCCCAGTAGTTTCTGGAAATGGTCTTTCCATTTCTGTAGTCTATCTTTCTGGCTGGTTGCCTTTAGCTTTGATCTAGAGGTACTTTTCCTACCACTAATATCATTTACAATTTGCCACGCTAATCGCGACTGCCTGTCTTCCACTGATTGTCTGATGTTATTTATTTGTGTTTGTATATATTCTGTTTGTTCTTTTTTGTATGTTTTAGTTAGTTCTATCTGGGCTTTCCTAAGGCTATGTAGATTGGTGCTAGTTGGATTTGTTTTATTATGTTGGGCTGCTTTTTTTATATCATTTCTTTTTTCTCTAACTACTTCTGTCTCCCAAGGAACGGTGTGTTTAGATCTTAGTTTGGTTGGTACGCACTCAGCTGCTGCTTCTAGGTGAGCACTGACAAAGTTTTCGTATTCCTCGTTTGGTGAGAGACATTCAGTTGTCTCCTGGAGGATGTCAAATTTATTTCTTACTGTGACAGCGTAGCGGTTGCATATATCGCTGTTGGCAAGTGCTGACCATTGGTATCGTATAGATTTACTAGTTTGCCTTTTATTTCTACGCAAGCTTAATCGTAATTTCGCAGTGACTATTCTGTGGTCGGAGGATACTCCTTCAAAAGAGGAATATGCCTCGCAGTTCATTGCACTATTTATCCATTTCTTGTTTATTAGGATGTAGTCAAGTTGTGCTTTCGTGTTATTTGGATGTGTGTATGTCCATAGTTTGCCCTTCCGTTTTTGGAATTTAGTGTTTAAGCAAACGAGTCTGTTTTCAAGGGAGAACTCGGCTAGGAGATCGCCATTTCTGTTTGAGGTGTTGTGTAAGCTGAATCTATTGTTTTCAGTTTTTCCTATCTGTGCATTCATGTCTCCCCCAATGATCAGTATATTATGTTTGGGGTGTGTCTGCATAGCGAGGATAATCCATTGTAGAATGTTTCTATATCTGTTTCTTTGCTGGCATTTGTGGGACTGTAGCACGATACTACAGTCATGCAAGGATTGCCATTAAACGTAGCACTCATGATTCTTGGTTGGATTTTTTCTATGCTATTAAGGGATTTTAGTGCCCGAGGACTGAGTAGCATTGCTACACCTCCTATACTGGCATTGACAGAGTTTTTCCATGCAGATGCTGACACGAGTGTCCACCCATTCCCAGATTCATGGTATTTTAATTCTACATCTCTATGGTCAAATCTGTGTTCTTGCACACATATGATGTCTATATCTTTTTCGGCTGCAGACGCCGTGAGCTCGGGGAGTTGGCTTATTGTTCTTAGTGTTCTAACGTTGAATGTTGCTATCTTGAGTGTTTTTTTACATCTGACTAAATTTGTATTGGGTTTGGGCTCTATATCTGTCTTGTTAGTTATTGTCGCCACGTCAGTATTTTTGGTGTAATGTATGTCTTGTTTGTAAGTGTTGGGAGTGATATATTTTGTATGTGTGGTGTAAGTGGAGCTTCGTTGGTTATATATCGAAGACTGGGCCGGAGCTAGAGCCTCAGCAGAACGCTTGCATTTTGTGTGAGCAGGGAGTATGTTGTAGTATGGTTCGACTTTGTGAATAGTCATGGTTTTGGTTGGGTCGAGGTCATAGATATCTATCGGTAGCTGTTTGGTTAACTCATCAATAGGCGCTGGTCTTAGAGATGAGGAGCAGTAGTTACCTCACTGAACTGGTTGATCCTGGCCGTTGACCCATTCAGGGTTCCTCCGCCCAGCATCTTGTGATACACACCGTTGACCTATTTAGGTTCTTCCGCCGTGTCCCACATCCACCATGCTGCTACCCATGGTTTGGTTTTACAGGCCTATGTGGCATGTAGGAGAGAGAGTGCCAGAAGAAAGGAGAGAGAGAGAGGAGAGAGAGAGTGCCAGAAGAAAGGAGAGAGAGAGTGAGAGAGAGAGTGCCAGAAGAAAGGAGAGAGAGACAGACGGGGAGGTAAATAGGGGGAAGTCTATATAGTAGGTAAGTTTTAACTTAGTTTAAGTCCACATGTCCCATCCTAGGTTATCGTTAAAAGGAGTGGAGCATGGAAGGGTTTTAATTTTATCTATTTATATACAGAGGGGAGAGAGAAATAAAGGGCAAGAAAGTCAATGGGAGGGCATTGGGTTTCCACGAACTACCTTTTGATACCGGGCACCGACACAAGTTTTTTTACTTATATTATCATGTTAAAAGCAATTGGTCAAATATTAGAATAGGCAGTTGAAAATATACATACGAAACAAAATTAATCTGATAATACAGCTTTAAAATTAATTTAACACAATTAAATAATTTACCATATATATGCTTCGTGATTTTCAGTCAAAATTTCGGCCGTCTTTGCTTTGTGAAAATAATACAAGTTCTGAGATTTTTATAGTGGGTTAAAGAGAGAGGAATGGCAGAGTATCAGGGGGGGGGGGCAGAAGGAAAGAGAAGGAATGGGCAAGAAAGTCAACGGGAGGGCATTGGGTTTCCACGAACTACCTTTTGATACCGGGCACCGACACAAGTTTTTTTACTTATATTATCATGTTAAAAGCAATTGGTCAAATATTAGAAAAGCAGTTGAAAATATACATACGAAACAAAATTAATCTGATAATACAGCTTTAAAATTAATTTAACACAATTAAATAATTTACCATATATATGCTTCGTGATTTTCAGTCAAAATTTCGGCCGTCTTTGCTTTGTGAAAATAATACAAGTTCTGAGATTTTTATAGTGGGTTAAAGAGAGAGGAATGGCAGAGTATCAGGGGGGGGGGCAGAAGGAAAGAGAAGGAATGGGCAAGAAAGTCAACGGGAGGGCATTGGGTTTCCACGAACTACCTTTTGATACCGGACGCCGACACAAGTTTTTTTACTTATATTATCATGTTAAAAGCAATTGGTCAAATATTAGAAAAAGCAGTTGAAAATATACATACGAAACAAAATTAATCTGATAATACAGCTTTAAAATTAATTTAACACAATTAAATAATTTACCATATATATGCTTCGTGATTTTCAGTCAAAATTTCGGCCGTCTTTGCTTTGTGAAAATAATACAAGTTCTGAGATTTTTATAGTGGGTTAAAGAGAGAGGAATGGCAGAGTATCAGGGGGGGGGGCAGAAGGAAAGAGAAGGAATGGGCAAGAAAGTCAACGGGAGGGCATTGGGTTTCCACGAACTACCTTTTGATACCGGACGCCGACACAAGTTTTTTTACTTATATTATCATGTTAAAAGCAATTGGTCAAATATTAGAAAGCAGTTGAAAATATACATACGAAACAAAATTAATCTGATAATACAGCTTTAAAATTAATTTAACACAATTAAATAATTTACCATATATATGCTTCGTGATTTTCAGTCAAAATTTCGGCCGTCTTTGCTTTGTGAAAATAATACAAGTTCTGAGATTTTTATAGTGGGTTAAAGAGAGAGGAATGGCAGAGTATCAGGGGGGGGGCAGAAGGAAAGAGAAGGAATGGGCAAGAAAGTCAACGGGAGGGCATTGGGTTTCCACGAACTACCTTTTGATACCGGACGCCGACACAAGTTTTTTTACTTATATTATCATGTTAAAAGCAATTGGTCAAATATTAGAAAAAGCAGTTGAAAATATACATACGAAACAAAATTAATCTGATAATACAGCTTTAAAATTAATTTAACACAATTAAATAATTTACCATATATATGCTTCGTGATTTTCAGTCAAAATTTCGGCCGTCTTTGCTTTGTGAAAATAATACAAGTTCTGAGATTTTTATAGTGGGTTAAAGAGAGAGGAATGGCAGAGTATCAGGGGGGGGGGGCAGAAGGAAAGAGAAGGAATGGGCAAGAAAGTCAACGGGAGGGCATTGGGTTTCCACGAACTACCTTTTGATACCGGACGCCGACACAAGTTTTTTTACTTATATTATCATGTTAAAAGCAATTGGTCAAATATTAGAAAAAGCAGTTGAAAATATACATACGAAACAAAATTAATCTGATAATACAGCTTTAAAATTAATTTAACACAATTAAATAATTTACCATATATATGCTTCGTGATTTTCAGTCAAAATTTCGGCCGTCTTTGCTTTGTGAAAATAATACAAGTTCTGAGATTTTTATAGTGGGTTAAAGAGAGAGGAATGGCAGAGTATCAGGGGGGGGGGGCAGAAGGAAAGAGAAGGAATGGGCAAGAAAGTCAACGGGAGGGCATTGGGTTTCCACGAACTACCTTTTGATACCGGACGCCGACACAAGTTTTTTTACTTATATTATCATGTTAAAAGCAATTGGTCAAATATTAGAAAAAGCAGTTGAAAATATACATACGAAACAAAATTAATCTGATAATACAGCTTTAAAATTAATTTAACACAATTAAATAATTTACCATATATATGCTTCGTGATTTTCAGTCAAAATTTCGGCCGTCTTTGCTTTGTGAAAATAATACAAGTTCTGAGATTTTTATAGTGGGTTAAAGAGAGAGGAATGGCAGAGTATCAGGGGGGGGGGGGCAGAAGGAAAGAGAAGGAATGGGCAAGAAAGTCAACGGGAGGGCATTGGGTTTCCACGAACTACCTTTTGATACCGGACGCCGACACAAGTTTTTTTACTTATATTATCATGTTAAAAGCAATTGGTCAAATATTAGAAAAGCAGTTGAAAATATACATACGAAACAAAATTAATCTGATAATACAGCTTTAAAATTAATTTAACACAATTAAATAATTTACCATATATATGCTTCGTGATTTTCAGTCAAAATTTCGGCCGTCTTTGCTTTGTGAAAATAATACAAGTTCTGAGATTTTTATAGTGGGTTAAAGAGAGAGGAATGGCAGAGTATCAGGGGGGGGGCAGAAGGAAAGAGAAGGAATGGGCAAGAAAGTCAACGGGAGGGCATTGGGTTTCCACGAACTACCTTTTGATACCGGACGCCGACACAAGTTTTTTTTACTTATATTATCATGTTAAAAGCAATTGGTCAAATATTAGAAAAAGCAGTTGAAAATATACATACGAAACAAAATTAATCTGATAATACAGCTTTAAAATTAATTTAACACAATTAAATAATTTACCATATATATGCTTCGTGATTTTCAGTCAAAATTTCGGCCGTCTTTGCTTTGTGAAAATAATACAAGTTCTGAGATTTTTATAGTGGGTTAAAGAGAGAGGAATGGCAGAGTATCAGGGGGGGGGGCAGAAGGAAAGAGAAGGAATGGGCAAGAAAGTCAACGGAGGGCATTGGGTTTCCACGAACTACCTTTTGATACCGGACGCCGACACAAGTTTTTTTTACTTATATTATCATGTTAAAAGCAATTGGTCAAATATTAGAAAAAGCAGTTGAAAATATACATACGAAACAAAATTAATCTGATAATACAGCTTTAAAATTAATTTAACACAATTAAATAATTTACCATATATATGCTTCGTGATTTTCAGTCAAAATTTCGGCCGTCTTTGCTTTGTGAAAATAATACAAGTTCTGAGATTTTTATAGTGGGTTAAAGAGAGAGGAATGGCAGAGTATCAGGGGGGGGGGGGGCAGAAGGAAAGAGAAGGAATGGGCAAGAAAGTCAACGGGAGGGCATTGGGTTTCCACGAACTACCTTTTGATACCGGACGCCGACACAAGTTTTTTTACTTATATTATCATGTTAAAAGCAATTGGTCAAATATTAGAAAAAGCAGTTGAAAATATACATACGAAACAAAATTAATCTGATAATACAGCTTTAAAATTAATTTAACACAATTAAATAATTTACCATATATATGCTTCGTGATTTTCAGTCAAAATTTCGGCCGTCTTTGCTTTGTGAAAATAATACAAGTTCTGAGATTTTTATAGTGGGTTAAAGAGAGAGGAATGGCAGAGTATCAGGGGGGGGGGGGCAGAAGGAAAGAGAAGGAATGGGCAAGAAAGTCAACGGGAGGGCATTGGGTTTCCACGAACTACCTTTTGATACCGGACGCCGACACAAGTTTTTTTTACTTATATTATCATGTTAAAAGCAATTGGTCAAATATTAGAAAAAGCAGTTGAAAATATACATACGAAACAAAATTAATCTGATAATACAGCTTTAAAATTAATTTAACACAATTAAATAATTTACCATATATATGCTTCGTGATTTTCAGTCAAAATTTCGGCCGTCTTTGCTTTGTGAAAATAATACAAGTTCTGAGATTTTTATAGTGGGTTAAAGAGAGAGGAATGGCAGAGTATCAGGGGGGGGGGGCAGAAGGAAAGAGAAGGAATGGGCAAGAAAGTCAACGGGAGGGCATTGGGTTTCCACGAACTACCTTTTGATACCGGACGCCGACACAAGTTTTTTTACTTATATTATCATGTTAAAAGCAATTGGTCAATATTAGAAAAAGCAGTTGAAAATATACATACGAAACAAAATTAATCTGATAATACAGCTTTAAAATTAATTTAACACAATTAAATAATTTACCATATATATGCTTCGTGATTTTCAGTCAAAATTTCGGCCGTCTTTGCTTTGTGAAAATAATACAAGTTCTGAGATTTTTTATAGTGGGTTAAAGAGAGAGGAATGGCAGAGTATCAGGGGGGGGGGGGGCAGAAGGAAAGAGAAGGAATGGGCAAGAAAGTCAACGGGAGGGCATTGGGTTTCCACGAACTACCTTTTGATACCGGACGCCGACACAAGTTTTTTTACTTATATTATCATGTTAAAAGCAATTGGTCAAATATTAGAAAAAGCAGTTGAAAATATACATACGAAACAAAATTAATCTGATAATACAGCTTTAAAATTAATTTAACACAATTAAATAATTTACCATATATATGCTTCGTGATTTTCAGTCAAAATTTCGGCCGTCTTTGCTTTGTGAAAATAATACAAGTTCTGAGATTTTTATAGTGGGTTAAAGAGAGAGGAATGGCAGAGTATCAGGGGGGGGGCAGAAGGAAAGAGAAGGAATGGGCAAGAAAGTCAACGGGAGGGCATTGGGTTTCCACGAACTACCTTTTGATACCGGACGCCGACACAAGTTTTTTTTACTTATATTATCATGTTAAAAGCAATTGGTCAAATATTAGAAAAAGCAGTTGAAAATATACATACGAAACAAAATTAATCTGATAATACAGCTTTAAAATTAATTTAACACAATTAAATAATTTACCATATATATGCTTCGTGATTTTCAGTCAAAATTTCGGCCGTCTTTGCTTTGTGAAAATAATACAAGTTCTGAGATTTTTATAGTGGGTTAAAGAGAGAGGAATGGCAGAGTATCAGGGGGGGGGGCAGAAGGAAAGAGAAGGAATGGGCAAGAAAGTCAACGGGAGGGCATTGGGTTTCCACGAACTACCTTTTGATACCGGACGCCGACACAAGTTTTTTTACTTATATTATCATGTTAAAAGCAATTGGTCAAATATTAGAAAAAGCAGTTGAAAATATACATACGAAACAAAATTAATCTGATAATACAGCTTTAAAATTAATTTAACACAATTAAATAATTTACCATATATATGCTTCGTGATTTTCAGTCAAAATTTCGGCCGTCTTTGCTTTGTGAAAATAATACAAGTTCTGAGATTTTTATAGTGGGTTAAAGAGAGAGGAATGGCAGAGTATCAGGGGGGGGGGCAGAAGGAAAGAGAAGGAATGGGCAAGAAAGTCAACGGGAGGGCATTGGGTTTCCACGAACTACCTTTTGATACCGGACGCCGACACAAGTTTTTTTACTTATATTATCATGTTAAAAGCAATTGGTCAAATATTAGAAAAAGCAGTTGAAAATATACATACGAAACAAAATTAATCTGATAATACAGCTTTAAAATTAATTTAACACAATTAAATAATTTACCATATATATGCTTCGTGATTTTCAGTCAAAATTTCGGCCGTCTTTGCTTTGTGAAAATAATACAAGTTCTGAGATTTTTATAGTGGGTTAAAGAGAGAGGAATGGCAGAGTATCAGGGGGGGGGGGGCAGAAGGAAAGAGAAGGAATGGGCAAGAAAGTCAAGGGAGGGCATTGGGTTTCCACGAACTACCTTTTGATACCGGACGCCGACACAAGTTTTTTTACTTATATTATCATGTTAAAAGCAATTGGTCAAATATTAGAAAAAGCAGTTGAAAATATACATACGAAACAAAATTAATCTGATAATACAGCTTTAAAATTAATTTAACACAATTAAATAATTTACCATATATATGCTTCGTGATTTTCAGTCAAAATTTCGGCCGTCTTTGCTTTGTGAAAATAATACAAGTTCTGAGATTTTTATAGTGGGTTAAAGAGAGAGGAATGGCAGAGTATCAGGGGGGGGGCAGAAGGAAAGAGAAGGAATGGGCAAGAAAGTCAACGGGAGGGCATTGGGTTTCCACGAACTACCTTTTGATACCGGACGCCGACACAAGTTTTTTACTTATATTATCATGTTAAAAGCAATTGGTCAAATATTAGAAAAAGCAGTTGAAAATATACATACGAAACAAAATTAATCTGATAATACAGCTTTAAAATTAATTTAACACAATTAAATAATTTACCATATATATGCTTCGTGATTTTCAGTCAAAATTTCGGCCGTCTTTGCTTTGTGAAAATAATATGTGCCTTTTAATATGTATATATACATATGTATATATATGCCTTTTAATATATATATATATATATATATATATATATATATATATATATATATATATGCCTTACGCCTTAAATATTGTTGACAGTAACAATTTTACACATCTTTTATAAAATGCCTTTTCTTGCTCAGTGAAATTGTCTTTGTCTTATTTGTCTTTGTCTTAAACGATTACAAATTGAATTTACCTGAAGCCATTTATTGATGCCATATTTCTGAGATGATTCATTCGAACAAGCACCTGTTGATTAGATTTGGCTCAAGCTTACATTCTTGTAGCACCCAGTGAGCAGCAAATTCATTGCTGTTTCTTTATACATCTAACACGCCAACTTGGCCAAACATTGATGG
>CM042174.1:2156689-2194189 GCA_023376005.1 Doryteuthis pealeii
AACCAATCATTGTCCAAGGTATTTTTATTAATAAAAATCATTTCCCAGTGTATTTTTATTAGTAGGGTAAAAAATTCATTTCCAAGGCATTTTTATTGTTAAGAATAATTTCTAATGCCATTTTTATAGCTAAGATCATTTCCAATTGCCATTTTTATTAGTAACAATTCATATAGGCCACTTTTTGAATTTTGTATATTAAGAAATAATTTCCAATGCAGTTTTTATAGTTAAAAATCATTTCAATAGCCATTTTTATTAGTAAAAATCATTCCAATTGCTCATTTGTATAGTTAAAGATCATTGTGAAATTGGCCTTTTTGTTTATTGTAAAAATCATTCCAATGGCATTTAAAGAATAAAAAAATAATTTCCAATGAATTTTTATGTTAGCTTTTAAAATTCTTTTACAAAGCATTTTTATAGTAAAAAATAATTTCCAATTGCAATTTTTTATAGTTAAAATTCATTTTCCAATGCATTTGCTAAGTAAAGAAATCATTTGTTCTTGCAATGCCTTTTTTACTTTTTTTAGAGTAATAAATGGTATTAAATCATTGTACAATGTATTTTAGATGGTATTAAAAAATCATTTTCCAATGGATTTTGTAGGTAGTTAAAGAAAAATCGTATTTTCCAATGTATTTTTATAGTTAAAACAATCATTTCCAATGTTTTTATGTAAAATCATTTCCGATTGCTATTTTATTGTTGTAAAATCATTTTCCGTACATTGCATTTTTATTGTAAAATCATTTCCGCATGCAATTTTTATTGGAAAAATCATTTTCAACTGCATTGGCTATAGTTAAAATCATTTCCAATGCTTTTTTTGTAACAAAAAGGATCATTGCTCAATGCGTCTTTTTATAGTAGGAATCGAATTCCCCATATGCATCGCCATTATAGTTAAATATAATGTTCAAACGCATTTTTATCTTAAGTACAATCTCATTTCCAATTGCATTCTGCATTAGTTAATAAAAAATCTTTCCAATTGCATTTCATAGTAAAAAATTCATTTCCAATGAATGTTTGTATTTGTAAAAAAAAATCATTGTCCAAATGCTTTTTTGTATAATCAAGAATCATTGTCCAATGGTCTATTTTTATAATAAAAAAATATTGTTCAATGCATTTTTATAGTAAATATCATTGTTTCTTTGCATTTGCATTAGTAAAACGGCATTTCCAATGCATTTTTTAAAATTTGTTTAACCTTGGATAAAATTACATATTTTTCTGCTGACTGTATTCACCTTTTTATGGTTTAGGCAATTGATAAAACATTATTTCTAGAATGTAATTGTTTTCTAGCTTTGATTTGGTTTTGTTTTTCTTTGTTTTTTTTTTTTTTTTTAACTGCTTTCAGGAATATATATTATATTATATATATATATATATATAATATATATTGATATAATATGTAGTATTATAATGGTGTATGAAAATAACCTATTTTCGAGGCAGTGTTAAATCACTGAATTACATCAAAGATATTGATTTAATTACAGTTTAATGCAGCCAGGTCTCATGTTTTGGTGTATATGACCGTTGTTTGTAAACAGTTTTCGCAGGTTTTATATGATCGCTGTTGCCTCATTGGTTGAAAAGTTGGATGACAAACACGATGTTTGTATGTTGATAACTGGAGCTGATAATATGGGAATGCTTTTTAAAAGTTATAGATATTTAAAAAAATTATGCCTTAAAAAATATCGATAAAATTATCAAACTTAAATATTTTTCTCAAAAGTCCTCTTGTTGCAGATTAACTATTGTTTTCAAATTCTTTTGATGCGCGAAAGAAGGTTAAAAAAGGAGCAAGCGGAATTGGAGAACAAAGGATGTTCCAGACAGAAGTCTGCTTCAGGATCTCTCGAATTACAATGAGGAAAATAGTTGATTAAGCATCGGATGGCTTTTCTTTACTTGCTGACGTGCAGCTGCGTCAAACGAACTGTCCGCGAAAAAAAAAAAACAACACTACCCAAGGATGACAAAGGACTCCTATTGGACAGGTGGAACAAATGCTTAGGATTCTACGTCGATTGCGCTCACGCAGTACAGCTTCCGGTTTAATGTAATTTGAATAGACCAGAGCATGCTGGGTTTAAAAAATTGAAAAAAGTGCACTCGGTTAGACGGAAGGAATAAGCAGTTGAGATTTGGTATGTCTAGCACTAACTTTCAGTCACTCCCGCGGGCGACTCTCCGAAAAAGAGAAAAAGACTCCTTGTTATAAACTACTGTTTCAATTCACCACTCATTCAAGTCGGTGCCTTATCACGACTCACACCGCCCCTTTCATCCACGCCGACCGAGGGGAAAGAAAATAAAGTTCAGTCTTTCTGTTGTTATACTGCCAGTTGGTTTTAATCCAGTTGTTACTACACACCAATGCGCGTGTCAATTTGATACAGTAACTATAACACTCTTAAACATTATTTTTCAAATTTCCGGGTGGCCGAACTTGTCCTTTTATGCATGCATTCATACATCTAGTTTTAATTAAGTATAAATTTATTAGTTTACAGCACCTCTTCCGCCAAATATGGCTGGAGACATCAAAATAATAAAGACGCGGCTACAGACCCCCATTATAATCATCATCATCATGTTTACGCAAGAAGGAAGGTATCCATGACAATCTCTCGCCATCCTTCCCTATCATTCATTTCCCCTGGGAGGTCTTCTGCGCAGCAACCCGCATCCTCGCATAGTTAGTTCAATGTAGGTCCTTGGTGGGCGGCCCACATTAGCATGTCCATGTGTTGGCTTCTACAGGAGAACATCGATTACGAGCTCGTCCTTGCTTCTCCATTGTCCTGCATACAAGTCCGCCTCACTCTGGGATGGTTTGTGAGATAGGGGCAGGTGGCTATACAGCTGCTTCCTTGTAGGGTGCTGTTTCCACGACTTGTTCAAGACTGCACGCAGCATTCTTGTGCAGCTCCCATCTAGCTTATTCTCAAGGCGCTTCATTAGGGTTCAAGTACTGTTGTATAGCTGCACTACTTAGACGCCATTTAAAATGGGAAATTATTTAAAGATCCCAACCTTATAACCAGGTGATTAAATTACGTTACCCTATGTTCCGAGGAAAAAAATAATAATAGCATGCTTATACCAACACCAGAAAACCTTTTGAACCAAAGATCAGAATTTTTGCTAAATGCATGCATAAACGGTAATGGAAAATTAATGACAACCCAGCTAAAAGAAGAAAAGAGAGAGAAAGAAAAAAAAGGAAAACATAATTTCTAAGAGGATTTTTGAAAAATCTTTAAGTTTGATTAAAAATATATATATATATATATATATATATATATATATATATATCTATTATATATCTTTTTTAAATATATGTTTTTAATATTCCATATTAACATCTACATACAGTTATGACATATCAACATCGCATTTGTCATTCAATTTTTGAAAATGACGCAACAACGTTCATTAACTGCGAAACAGTTTTCAATGGATATAATTACAACATGAACTCCCGCAATTAATTGTAATTAATAAATATCTTGATTAATTCAGTGGATTTAACCCTGAAGCTCGATGATTAAACTCGTGTAGGTTATTTTTCTACAAATTACAATACTATATATTTTTTTTTTCTTAAAAAGAAAAAAAAATACTACTCTGATGAAGGTCGGCAAAATCTGTGTACGGAACATTTTATGCATTTTTTCAATTATTATTATCATCATCATTTCAACTTCATCTGATTATTTTAATAATAATAATAATAATAATAACGTAAATCCGTATACATTTGGATAAACAGACCGAAACACATGTGTAAGTGATATCGATTAAAAGTGATATCGATAAAGTTCATTTTTATCCATCTACATTTCTTTACTCATTTTTTCCTCATATTGTCGGATTCATTTCCCGTTCTCACACACACACACACACACACACACACCCACACACACACACACACATATATATATATATATATATCCTGAAAGTAGTTAAACAAAGAAACCAAACCAAATCAAACTTAGAAAAAAACATTCTAGAATTAATTTTTAGTCCTAAAACAAAAATGTCATGTATAATATATATATATTATATATATATATATATATATATATATATATTATATATATATATATAAAACCCAGGTAATAAATTCCGCCACTTATGTTCCGAGGGAAAATTAGTAATAGCATGCTATACCAACACCAGAGAACTTTTGAACCGAAGATCAGAATTTTTTGCTAAATGCATGCATAAACGGATGTGGAAATTATGGAATAAAAAGGCATTTTAAAGAGGATTTTTGAAAATGTTTAAGTTTGATATTTTGAATAAAAACTTTAAAAAAATATATATTTATAAATATTCTATATTAACAACTACTGACATATCAACATCGCATCTGTCATTCAACTTTTCAAAATGACGCAACAGCGTTCATTAACAGCGAAACGTTTTTCAACGGTCATAATTACAACAACAACTCCTGCAATTAAGTGTAATTAATCAATATCTTGATCAATTCAGTGGATCTAACCTTAAAGATCCCTATGGTGTAACTCAAGTAGGTTATCTCTTGTACATATTATATTACTAAATCCGCTCATTTTGATAAAAGTTTCTATGTTTCAAGTTCTTGATATCTTCAAATTGGTATAAGATAATTTTCATTACCTTCATTTGATTTGGTTCGGATTGGTTTGTTTAATGGTATAATAACCGTGTGGGTTATTTAATACCAAAGCTGTTAGAGTGTGAGATGAAAGATGGTACCCAAGATCGCTTTACTGGTGTAATTGTTGTAGCGGTATTTTGTGGATGTATTATATATCTGATATAATTTTCGATATGTTTTTCGAGATATATATATATATATATATATATATATATATATATATATATATATATGAAAAATAGATGGAAATTAATCCGACAGTATGAAATTTAACATTATGAAAAAACATATGATGTTTGTTATGTAATTGCTGACAGTACTGTTTCGACATTATTTATTTAACGGATATCTTCTCTTCCCATCTATGTCGCTCTTTGATGAAGACCATCTTATCGATTTGGTCGAAATAGTACTGTCAGCAATTACATAACAAACATCATATGTTTTTTCATAATGTTAAATTTCATATATATATATATATATATATCATATACCAAACTTGTTGGTAAATCCTCGCGGTTAGAAAAAATCCGGCAAATAGTTTGATTGTAAAAATATACTACCAAACATCACCTGGGAAAAAAATTTTGGAAAAAAGAAAAGGCCAAGATAACCGTACCCAACGAAAAATAATTTATTGATACAATACTTGGCCAAAGAGAAAAAAAACAATTAATATATATTATATATATATATATATAAATATATATATTATATATTATATTCATACAAACACCGCTAGGATATAACTAAAGCTAAAAGTAAAGAGTTGCTCAATACCCAAGTAGAGCAAATAATAAAGATGAACCTAATGAGTCAGATATAACCCTACTAAAAGTTTCGCTTATGTGCTCTTCAGGGCTAAGATCCAACTCTTAGCCCTTGAAGTGCACTAAGCGAAACTTTTAGTAGGTTTATCTGACTCATTAGGTTTTATCTTTATATATATATTATATATTATATATATATAATATATATATATATATGTGTGTGTGTGTGTGATTGTGTGTGTGTGTGTGGGGTTTTATTCTTTGCTTTTCTAGTTTTTTATGGTTTCTTCTCACAGTAGTTTCTACCCGCCATCTTTATTTTGTGCCGCCTTCGTCATCAGCTTCAGGTTGTAGTAGTCCAGTGTCTGACAAATTCTTAGATAGAGTGTTGCTACAATTATCGCGCTAGAAGATCTTGTATTTAAGAAACCAACAAAAAATCTCCAATGAAATACGGTATTATATCTGTCTATATATCTGTCTATTCTTTGCTTTTGTATTTTATGATTTCTTCTTTCTGTACTTTCCGTCCGCCATCTTTGTTTTGTGCCGCCTTCGTCGTCTAGTTTATTCATTTCTGACCGCACGATTCACTTCGCATACAATTAATGAAGCCATCTGTAATTTTTCTATTCTCAGATATAAATTTAAAAAAAAATATATATATATATATATATATTAATGTGTATGGTTGGCCACTAGTATACTAGAAAAAAAAGTAAATAGAATCCAACGTACAGTGTTATTAGAAGAGTGCTCAATATTATCTGTGTGATAGAGCGTTGATAGTTCAATGAAGAACAAAACAAATTAAAAGTTTTTGCTTTTATTTATTTAATTACGGGAACGGATTATTACGACAGCGGTTTCACCGTAAACACGCAAACACGAGAATACAGTTAAAAAAAAAAGCACACATTTGACCATTTACACAAATTTCTGTCATTTTTAAAGGAACTTTTCGTATTACCCCCGATGACTATGCTCTAAGCAAAAACCGCTGGTCGTAATACCGTTCCCGTAATTAAATAAAAAAGCAAAAACTTTTATTTGTTTTGATTTCTCATTGAACTATATATATTATATATATATATAATATATATATAATATATATATAATATATAATATATTAAAACAGCGAACACAAACAAAAAAAAACACTGTATAGGCCGAACGGCAAAAACCTACATTAATCAGCTCTGTAGTATATATTAAGAAAAATTGAAAAAACACAGGTTTTTAAATGGGTTAAGTGGTGAGTTTATGGCCGACGCTGCAGTGTTTCGATCTATTAATTAGATCATCTTCAGGGCATTTGTTGGTATATCGAAGGTGATAAGAAATTTGTTATCACAGAATAACGAGAAAAGCGAGTGGTAGTCCTCGTTATTCATCTGACTACCACTCGCTTTTCTCGTTATCAGGTGATAAAAAATTTCTTATCACCTTCCATATACCAACAAATGTCCTGAAGATGATCTAATTAATTGATCGAAACACTGCAGCGTCGGCCAATAAACTCACCACTTAACCTGTGTTTTTTCATTTTTCTTAATATACTACATACCGTCGGATTCACTTCATTTTCTTTACATTAATCAGCTCTGTACGTGTAACGTAGCGGCGTCGTCACGGTACCAAATAGATATATTTGTTGCGTAGTGTCTTTTCTTTGACGGTACCAAATAGGTATATGTTGCATACCTCTTTACCGGCACTATATATCTATATGTTATATACCTTCTTACTTCTTCTTATTCTGGTCGTCTATTCTTCTGGCCGGATCTGGTATATCTTCTTCTACAGGTCTGGTCTTTCTTATATGGGGATTCCGGGTCTGGTTCTGTTGGTAGGGTTTTCTTGTTATCCGAAGCCTTGTGCTATTGTTAGCTTTTAGTAATAACAACAAGACTTCGATTTACGATGATGTTACTTTATTCCAGATCCCCCAGACCAGACAACTGCGCAGTCAGCTCTCATCTTGCTAGCTTCGCTTCTAAGTCCTAACTCTCTAACTGTGCAACTGACTAACCCCAACTGAGTTGCTTACACCTTAAACCGGAAGGGCTTCTATTGCCTTCCGTTCTCATGTTCCATCCCCAGAACGCAAGGTGAGAGTGAGGTCAAGCGTTGTCACTCACTCTCAAGGCCATCAGCTGTATTGATCGCCATAAGGATTTTTATACTACCTTAAAAAGTAATAGGGAACCAATTAATATGTAACATACGGATGCAGTGCGAAATGTTTGTTTTCATGAGAGGTCATAGAGCTGTCGCTAGAAATATTTTAATTAGAGTCTGTGGATTTGAAATCCAGGGAGTATATGGAAAATTACCGGTGACTGTTATAACTTTTTGACCCCTTGAAAACGCACAATGACAGACACGTGAGAATAGTTTAGAAAACTATATAATGCACTAGTTATTTTATTTAAAAACTTTTACATTTTCTCAGGTCAGTTAACTTTGAACCATGTATCTTTGAGAATCTGTGTTATGCCTCAAAGATAGGTGGTTCAAAGTTAACTGACCTGAAAAAATGTAAAAGTTTTTAAATGAAAAAAATTTAAATAATAACTGGCATATTATCTTTTATTCATTAATATATCAACACTGAAAATTTCAGTTAATTCCCTGATTTTTTTATTACCTTCCAAATACCAACAAAAGCCCTGAAGATGATCTAATTAATAGATCGAAACACTGCAGCGTCGGCTAATAAACTCACCACTTAACGTGTGTTTTTTCATTTTTCTTAATATACTACATACCGTCGGATTCACTTCCTTTTCTTTACTTTAATCAGCTCTGTACGGATACAGTGCGAAATGTTAGAATTCATGAGAGGTCATAGAGCTGTCGCTAGAAATATTTTAATTAGAGTCTGTGGATTTGAAATCCAGGGAGTATATGGAAAATTACCGGTGACTGTTATAACTTTTTGACCCCTTGAAAACGCACAATGACAGACACGTGAGAATAGTTTTGAGTTAGATTCGACCCGGCTTGGAAGCAGAGCAGACGTGATTGTCGTCTCTCCCGGGTCATCTCATCCCCGTGGCGGAATGGAACCAATACGGCTAGAAGAAAATAAAACTTGATCAAATAAAAAAAAGGTATTGTTGTGTTGTTGATAATTAAGAAAATGGCCAGCTTAGCCCAGCACACAAGATTGAAGAATAACGATAAAGAACAGAAAGGTGAAAAACCAGCAGATAGAAGTCTAACCAGATAAAATGGCGACCGACGAACTAAACGAGAAACATTTAGCAGAAATCAGTCAACGAGCAGAGTAATGAATTAAGTAAGATCCCTCATCTTCTAATCTATTCATATATAAAGGGCAGTTGTATGTGTATATGTAGGAGGACTCTTCGAAAATAAAACAATTAACGACAATATATATATATATATATATATATATATATATATATGTGTGTGTGTGGTGTGTGTGTGTGTGTGTGTGTGTGAAAAAAGGAAGTGAATCCGACGGTATGTAGTATATTAGGAAAAATGAAAAAAACACAGGTTTTGAGGTTTGAAAAAAGGGACGGTTTTGAAATATGACGTCAATATTCTATTTTACGGCGTGGATATGGGACGGTGTATGAGTGTGTATCGAAAGGAAACATTGTGCATTTTTTAGGTGTGTTGTTGTGTGTGTGTGTGTGTGTGTGTATATACATTTTTTGCGATGAACGACAGCGGAAATAAAATAACATTTTTTAAACAGACTGAATAACAATAACTACCACTCGCTTTTCTCGTTATTCTGTATAAATAATTTCTTATCACCTTCCATATACCAACAAATGCCTGAAGATGATCTAATTAATAGATCGAAACACTGCAGCGTCGACCAATAAACTCACCACTTAACCCATTTAAACCTGTGTTTTTTCATTTTTCCTAATATACTACACACACACACACACACACACACACATATATATATATATATATATATATATATATATATATATATATATATATATATATATATACATTAAATATCAGCAGGGCTTGGTTTTTTAGCAAAAATAATAGAGATTTGATTTATATTTGTGAAGATGATTAAAAAATAAAATTTAAATGATAATAGCCTGGAAATTCTTTTCCATTTGATATTTTAGATAGTAGACATTAACATTTCTTTTCAGAGTAGATGGATCAATGCAAGGTCTATTTTTTTACATAGGGATTTAAATGGGGCATCCCACGAGGATTCAACTCACGATTCAGTAATAATGGATCTGCGGGACTAACTTTTAAAAAAATCCCCCTCTACCCAGGCGACGCCGGGTAGCCGCTTCTATTCTAATATATCTCTGACTCTCTCTGTCTGTCTCTCTCTCTATTATATATCCGAGTATGGCAATTCAATACGGTATTCAAACAGTAAGACCCACCCGGAGCAATGGCCGACAGGGATGTTTGACGAGGGAAATTAATGGGAATCCATGCTCTCAGCATGATCTGATGCTGGTGCTGCTGGTGTTGGTGGTGCTGCTGATGGTGATGATGATGATGATGATGATATATCTATTCTTTGCATTATTAGCTTTTTATGGTTTCTTCTTACAGCACTTTCCATCCGCCATCTTTCTTTTGTGCCGCCTTCGTCGTCTGCTTTATTCATTTCTGACCGCACGATTCACTTCGCATACAATTAATGAAACCATTTGTAATTCTTCGATTCTCAGAAATAAAATTTAAAAAAAAGAATATATATATATATATATATATAAACAGCGAACACAAATACCAAAAAAAAAAAAACCCAGTGTAGGTTGAACGGCAAAAAAACCTACATTACGTCCAATCAGCCCTGTACGGATTCTGGATTCAGTGCAGAAGACCTACCAGGAGCAATGGCCGACAGGGGCGTTTGACGAGGGAAAGTCCTGGGAATCCGTGCTAACAGCGCGACCTGATGATGATGATGATGATGATGATGATATATCAATATGTTTTTTGTTCTACTAGCTTTTTTGTGATTTCTTCTTACAGCACTTTCCAGCCCGGCCATCTTTATTCTCCTCCGCCTTCGTCGTCTGCTTCACTCGTTTCTGACTTCACAATCCACTTCCCGTACAATTAAGGAAGCCATCTTTGATTTTTTCTATTCTCATAAATAAAGATGGTAGTCGGCATCTGGCTGATGTTTGCTCTTCTTTCCTTATCGTCTTTGTAGTTTGTCCAATGACTGACAGAATTCTTCGATAGAGTGTCGCTACCCTTATCGCGTCAGAAGATCTTGTATTTGAGAAGCCAACAAACAGAAATGTCCTTGTCAGAAGATGATGGGTGACTATACTGATATACATCTAGTTTTAGTCCCACTATATCTATCTAAGATTTTTTTGTCTTGTTTCATTTTCGATTTATTGTTATAACAGGCAAAATATTTACCCTCTGGGTGCAAGTATCTAAGTTTTAACGTGATGAAATATTACATCAAATTAAAAGACTAATGAAACTAAATAAGAATGCAGGTAAAAATATTTGAAACAGAAGTGAGCATAATCGAAAAATAGAACAACTAAACTAACTATTCCATCACCCCCGTCTTTCGTTGATAAACTTTACTAATTTAACAATATAGTTAAATTAGGAAGTAAAGAATAAAATTAGTTATTTCTTTTTGTTAATGGATTTCTTTTAAGATTTATACCAGAGATGTTTGCTCATGTTCATTAAGATAAGACCAAACAGAAATCAATAATACTAAGCACATATTTATTAAAATATATTTTTAATATTATATTTATATCATAATATGTAATATTATATCATACTATATTACTATTAGGATTATTTGGACTATTATCCCCATCTTTATTGTTATCTGTACAACGTTTTGGCCGATGTGCTCTCTGGCCATCTTCAGGCATTTCTTGTCGGACTTCATATTTATAAAAAGTACACATAAAAATAAAGATAACGACAATAGTCCGAATAATCCAAATAATATGAGGGTGAGTCAAAAATTAATGCCATTTTCTTTATTTCATATAAGTCTTATATAAAACTAAGGCCTACATTGAGACACTAACGAGACTCAGAAAAAGAATCCGACCAGAAAGACCCAGCTTGCCAATCAACAATCTCCTCCTGAATGACAAAGCTCAGGGACAAGGGAGAAAATCACCTTATTCGGGTGGTCAACTTTACCGCCTCCTCCATACCCTCAACATTTAGCGCCTTCAGACTATCATCTCGTCGGCCCCATCAAAGAGGATTTGAGAGGCAAACATTATTTCAGTAACGAGGAAGTGAAATCTGTAGTGAAGAAGTGGCTCAAAGAACAGTCAACAGAATTTTAAGGGGCACGGATACATACTCTCATTCCTTGTACACGAAGGTGGAACATTGCTATTGTGAGAAAAGGTGACTATGTGGAGAAGTAGGGATGTGATCCACAGAGGACAAGTTTTATTTTGATGTATGATACATTTTCCTGTGTTGGTAATTATACTTGTCCTAAACAAGATGGTATTACTTTTTGACTATACCTCGTACAAATTATGAAGCCTCTTCTAAAAAATTCAGACAAATAAAAGCTAAATCGGATATATTTCGGCATCGCAATTAACGGACACAGTAGGTAGTCTTTAAGTGAGAAATAATACAACTCACGACTGAGCGTCTGCAGGTATGGAAGACAATCTTGGAAGCAAAAATTGCTTTATGTAGAGAAACAATTTTTATGTATGATAAGTGTTCCTGTGTTGGTAAGTATACCTGTCCTAAAAATGGAATTACTTTTTGAGTGACCCTCGTACAAATTATTAAGCCTATTCTTCAATTCAGACAAACCAAAGTTAAATAGGATATGTTTCGGTATCGCACTTAACGGACACAGAAATCAGCCTTTAAGCAAGAAATAATACAACACACGACTGAGCGTCTACAGGTATGAAGGAGTTTCTAGGAAGAAAAAATTCCTTGATGTAGTGAAATAATTTTGATGTATGATACATGTTCATGTGTTGGTAATTATACCTGTCCTAAACAAAATGATATTACTTTTTGACTTACCCTCGTACAAATCATCCAGTCTCTTCTCAAAAATTCAAACAAACCAAAGCTAAATAGGATATATTTCGGTATCGCACTTAACGGACACAGAAGGCAGCCTTTAAGTGAGAAATAATACAACACACGACTGAGCGTCTACAGGTATGGAAGGGTTTATTGGAAGAAAAAAATCCTTTATATTGAGAAACAGTTTTTATGTATGATACATGTTCCCGTGTTGGTAAGTATACCTGTCCTAAAAATGGTATTACTTTTTGAATGACCCCCGTACATATCATCAAGCCTCTTCTTCAATTCAGACAAACATAAGCTAACTAGGATATATTTCGGCATCGCACTTAACGGACACAGAAGTCAGCCTTTAAGTGAGAAATAATACAACTCACGACTGAGCGTCTACAAGTAAGGAAGACAATCTTTGAAGCAAAAAATTTGTTGGTAATTATACCTGTTCTAAACAAAATGGTATTATATTTTGACTGACCCTCGTACATATTATCAAACCTCTTCTTCAATTCAGACAAACCAAACTTAATAGGATATATTTCAGTATCGCACTTAACGGACACAGAAGTCAGCCTTTAAGTGAGAAATAATACAACTCACGACTGAGCGTCTGCAGGTATGGAAGACTTTATTGGAAGAAAAAAATTCCTTTATGTAGAGAAACAATTCCAAAAGTTCTTATCTACGCAGTTAGAACAACAGCAGAAAACAAGTTGTCGTTTCTTCTAGCGTTTCCCTGTATATTTATAAAATTAATTATAAATTTTGTTTAAAAGAAAAAAGAAAGAAAAAAGAGAGAATGAAAGAAAGAAAGAAAGAAGAAATTCATTTGGTAGTTCCGTGGGAGTTTTGTGACGTTCTAACCCAGTTGCCTAGAAATAAAATGAAAGAAGACAAAAAAATGTATGATAGAGTTTTTTTTTTTTTGTTTTGTTTTTTTGCACGCAACATAGAATTTTGTTATTGTAGCTTATCTCGAGGCCTTGGGGAAATGAATTGCTGTTATTAAGATAGAAACTACACGAAAATATTTCAGGATACAAATGAATTTATTAAGTTTGCTAGTGAGAGAAACTTTATCACAACTAAAAATCAATGATACTTTTCCCCCGAGTATGATACATACACACACACACACACACACACACACACACACACACACACATATATATATATATATATATATATATATATATATATATATATAAGAGAGGGCCTGGAATGTGTTAATATTTCTGGAAATACCTAAAAAGAATATGTTAACATAAAATAAATTTAAAAAATAAAACAAGTTTATTTCCCCGAATGTACATAAACTTTTAAAATAAAATTCCTTTTCCAGTTATATTACAACGTGTCTGCCGAGTCCACATGAAAATAAACATGCAAGTTCAATCCTGTTGAAGGGCAACAGTAACATAGAATAATAACTAACACAGTTTAACAATTGTTCCCAACTATGGTTAGCGGAATGAGAACAGGATACCCCCTTGTCTGTGCTCCTCAGAAACCGGATCAAATCTGAAACTAATATCCACGTATCTGTAATGGCGCGTCTTTAAGGGGTCAAATAAAAAGGTTACTAACCGCCAATGACTGTCGGGTAACTTTCCAAATAACTCCGTTAACAGGGCTCTATTCAAAATATTCTAACTACAGGTACCTTCCTAATTTATAAGCTGCTCATAAATTATGTAACATCTATACACAGTTATATATTTATTTTTTGAACCGAGAGAGGAACTTAGCTGTCGTACAAAGCTATGTCCCTGCATAATATCCATCTCTCTAGCACAGTACCATCATTGATACCGTGCCTCCAGCATAGTATCATAATGCTCAAGGTGTTTATTTTCATGTACAGTAATCCATATAAATGTAAGTGCGTGCGTATCTCTATATGTGTGTATGTGTATAATGGCACTATAAGCCCAAGGTGTTCATATTTATGCACAGTAATCTGTAATATATGCATATATATATTTATTTACCAACCCTCCCACACGAGCAGGATGTAATACGAGGTCAATTTTTTAAGCAGAGTTCACCAGGTTTGAATTCAGAGTTTCCCTTCTTCTAGACCGTTTGCCTAACCAAGGTTAAAGAGCCCAGTCTGCCCTACTATTTATCCATAGAGTAGGATTCATACCTTTCCCAAGGGTATTAGCGCTAAGTGAAATGCAATTACCAAATCCAGGATTTGAACTCGGGGCGACGAGTCCATTTCCCATGACTTTCACCATTACACCACGCGCCTCCACAGTTATATAATTTCAGGTTGTTTTCCAAGCTTTCATTTTTTGGAATGATATGTGATCGAGACACGATATGACGTTGCACGTTAGAATATTTTTTGTACCGGCCGTTCCTACAGTGGAGAATATACACCGGTTCTCACTTTAAATAGTGAGACATCGAGTTACCGTACTGTTACCGTACTGCGGCAAGCTAGCCGTTCTTGTACCTTATTGTAAATACACTTGTCTCTTTTTTACCCAACTTCGACTTGACTTCTTTTTTACTGTTGAACTAACATCCAACAATATAATGCAGTCAAACATTACAAATAAATACAGAAACACTCACGTTGCTACATTCATACTAACATGGATTAATACAGGGTGGCAAAAGTAGGGTTACAGTTACTTTTTTTTGTTTCTTTGGTTTGGTTTTGTTTGGTTTGTTTTACGGCATATCAACCTCAGTGGGTCATTTAATGCCGATAAAGTTTTGAAATAAATTAATTCTTAATGGATAATAAAATTTTGTTTATCAACTCATGTTTTTCTATTGAACCCATAACAGGTACTACCACTCCGGGTCAGAGTGGACCAGCGAGCAGTGGTGATGAAGGGGTGCTCCACATTCCCAAACCTCCAATACTGGAACCTCACCATCATGTAGATGTTAACGTCATTCCCAGGACATGTAGACCCTCAGTTACCGCCTTCTATCACCCATATGATAAAAACGGGGTTTGGGTTTGCCATAAGGGCAATAGTGTTGGGAAAATCATATAGGTGCTAGGGCTTGACGTGACCAGCCGATTGATCGGAGGGGGCCTCTCCGACCGCCAGTCTAGCCCAAGAAAGGGCCAAAGAGGAGTATTGCAATCATGAACTGCTCAACCATCTGCGTTCTATCATTAAGCATCACGGGTCGCCACCCACGGCCAGCCGGTAGCCCCATTGGGGGAATCGCTGCATTCTAACGCCACAGCCGACAGGGTGGACACATTTTTGTCTGAGTTTTGTTTCTTCATTCCTTATTTTACCTCATAAATGTATATATACGGTGGGCCAAAGTAGGGTTATGGTTACTTCATTATCTATTTCAATATTTCTTTTTCTGGGGGTGGGGGAAAGTAGCCAAGAACAAGGTTTATGAGAAAATCATGTGAATGACCGCCCTGTCGGTAGGGGGTTAGAAAATACCGACTGCACCTCTGCAGAGTGGTAAGACTCCTCCTGTTGGCCGTGGCTGGCGACCCGTGATGCTTAAGGACGGAGTCTTGGTGGATGAGCAGTCCATGACCTGCAACACTCCGCTTAGACCCTTAATTAGGCTAGACGGGTGGTCGAAGAGGCCCCCTCCGATCAATCGGCTGGTCAGGTCAAGCCCTAGCACCTATATGATTGCCCCAACCCAATTGCCCTTATGGCAAGCCCCAACCCCTTTTTATCATATGGGTGCTAGAAGCCGGTGGCTGCGGGTCTACATGTCCTGGGAATGACTTTAAACTCCGATGGTGAGGTTCCAGTTTTGGAGGTTTGGGGAATGTGGAGCACCCCTTTATCACCATTGCTCCCTGGTCCACTCTTACCCGGAATGTGGTACCTGTTAGTGTCCCATCTATGGGTTAAATAGAAAAAAAACAACAAAATATAGTTTATAAACAAATTTGATTATCCATTAAGAATGAATTTATTTAAAACTTTGTCGGCATTAATTGACCCACTGAGGTTGATATGCCGTAAAACAAACCAAACCAAACCAAATGTCATTTTCTAAGATCTTTTCAAGTTATTCACAATCTTTGCTGAATATTCTAATAGTTTGTATTAGAAATTCTAATTATGTTTCATTAATATCATCCATATACATGATGTGGTTTAACTTTTCCTGTGAATTTGTAATTCTCTAGCTTCCTTTGCATTTCCTAAATATTTTATTCAGTAGTATCATTCACGATAAGGAAAACTCTGAATTCAAACCTGTTAAACTTCGCCTGTTGAGATGTTTTGTACTTTTTGACACACCTTGTATTCTAAAAAAAAAAAAAAATAACGTTCCATTCATTATTCATTTCTGTCTTGGTAAATACAACTTGGTACTTTTTTGACACACCTGGTATTATGAAGAAAAAAATCAATTGAACGTTATTTTTTCAGAATACAGGGTGTGTCAAAAAGTACAAAAAATCTTGATACTTTGTGACACACTTTTTATTCTAAAAACTGAAATTTTAAAAAGTCGTAAAGAACATTATCACTTACCAAACCACATAAATATAAAATCAATGGAACATTATTTTTCAGAATACAAGGTGTGTCAAAGGGGTACAAAAAATCTCGATACTTTTTGACACGCTTTGTATTCTGAAAACTGAAATTTCAAAAAGTCGTAAAGAACGTTATCACTTACCTTTCCACTTAAAAATAAATTCAACAGAACGTTATTTTTCAGAATACAAGGTGTGTCAAAAAGTACAAAAAATCTCGATACTTTTTTACACACTTTGTATTTTTAAAAACTGAAATTTCAAAAAGTTTTAAAGAACGTAATAACCTAACCACCTAAATATAAAATCAATGGAACGTTATTTTTCAGAATACAAGGTGTGTCAAAAAGTATAACAAATCTCGATGCTTTTAGACACACTTTGTATTCTAAAAACATAAATTTCAAAAAGACTTTGTATTCTAAAAAACTGAAATTTCAAAAAGTCGTAAAGAACGTTATCACTTACCTAACTAACTAAATATAAATTCAATGGAACGTTACTTTTCAGAATACAAGGTGTGTCGAAAAATTTAAAAATCTCGATAATTTTGACACACTTTGTATTCTAAAAACTGAAATTTCAAAAAGTCGTAAAGAACGTTTTCCCTTACCTAACCACCTAAAAATAAATTCAATGGAACGTTATTTTTCAGAATACAAGGTGTGTCAGAAAGTACCAAAACTCTCGATACTTTTTGATACAGCTTGTATGTGTGTGTGTGTGTGTGTGTGTGTGTGTGTGTGTGTGTGTGTGTGATTGTTTAGCACTTCATTCACATAATCTCAAATTCTCCTCGTTCGGCACATTTATTTAGATTTTTTTGTGGTTTCTTTTTTTTTTCCATATTTCGCGCCCTTTCACGTTCTTTTTTGTTCTTCGTGGCGCGGAGTACAGGCGAAGTTGAGAGAAGAAGACCAATGGTAGTGCTCATCCCCTGGAGCAGAACACCCTATATCGCCTAGCAATGTTCCTGCTTGATCGACATCTCTTTATGTCAGAGTTCAAATGACTCAATTGAATTAGATTTCGTTTGTGGGTAGCGGTTGTTTGGGTAACCCCACCTAATCCGATTAGGACGCCTCATCCTGTGCCCCCCCCCCCCAGCTTCCCTTTTGGTCGAAGCGGCAAAAAATTCAAAGATAAATAATTTGGCAACGAGCATTCTTGCAAAAATTGAAATTTCGTTTTCTGCATTGCAATCAATTTCGAACGCATCACAATAAGGACGGGCGGGGGGGGGGTCGGAATAATAATAATAATAATAATAATAATAAGAAGAAGAAGAAGAAGAAGAAGAAGAATGAAAGAAAAGGCAAAAAAGAAGAAGTTTAGAAAAATAAGAAGAAAAGAAAAAGAAAAAGGGAGAACTAGAAGAAGAAGAAGAAGAAGAAGAAGAAGGGTAGAAGAAGAAGAAGAAGAAGAAGAAGAAGAAGAAGAAGAAGAAGAAGAAGAAGAGAAGAAGAAGAAGAAGAAGAAGAAGAAGAAGAAGAATTATAATAATAATAATAATAATAATAATAATAATAATAATAATAATAAGAAGAAGAAGAAGAAAAGAAGAGAAGAAGAGGGTTAGAAGAAGAAGAAGAAGAGAAGAAGAAGAAGAAGAAGAAGAAGAAAAGGGTTAGAAGAAGAAGAAGAAGAAGAAGAAGAGAAGACAACAACAACAACAACAAGAACAAGAATGAAAGAAAAGGTAAAGAAGAAGAAGAAGGCTAGAAAACTAAGAAAAGAAGAAAAAGAAGAACAAGAAGAAGAACAATAACAACAACAAGAATAAGAACAAAAACAACAGCAATGGTGAAAGAAGCAAAGAGAGAGAGAGAGAGAGAGAGAGAGAGAGGGAGAGAGAGAGAAGAGAGAGAGAGGAGAGAGAGAGAGAGAGGGAGAGAGAGAGAGAGAGAGAGAAAGAGAAAAGAGAGAGAGAGTTATGAAGGGGAAACAGATAAAATAAAGGCAATAACTCAAAAGAAGTCATAGATATTTCAAATGTGGAAGGGAAATGATTGGAAGAAGAAGAAGAAGAAGAAGAAGAAGAAGAAGAAGAACAAGAACAAGAAGAACAAGAAAGAGGAACAAGAACAAGAAGAACAAGAACGACAGAAAAAAGGGGAAGAAAAATCAATGATAAAAAGAAAAAAAAAGAAAAAAAAATCCAATGCGATAAAAGTTTTGTGTCTAACACTCCGAATGAAAGATTATATTGAGTAACAAAGATTTTTGCTTTTGGGCTAAACGTGTACAATTCTCTTGAATGTTAGGATTTTCGACAATCTCCAATGTACATCATGTTACTGACAGACACGTACATGCCTCATTCTATATCTTTACATCAATCAAAGCCTCAAATCTCTCTCTCTCTCTCTCTCTCTCTCTCTCTATATATATATATATATATATATATATATATATATATATCAATAAAGGAAGGAAGAACTCAATACAGTAATCCCATAATAAATTTATTTCGACGAAAATTGGGGCCCATATAAATCTAAGTTGATTTAAACCGGCTCCCAAAATTTTCGCCTCATCAGATGGGTCTCAATTCTGGCCCCAATTTTTGTCGAAATAAATTTATTATGGGATTACTGTATTGAGTTCTTCCTTCCTTTATTGATAAATATTGCTCTGTATATAATCTAAAAGGTTATTTTACATTGAGCTCTCTTTAGTGATTTAATGATTCACTGTATTTATACATACTGGATCATCAATATTAGTACAGTGGATCTTAGAAATCACATATAGAATCATCCCTTACTACCAAGTTTTGGATAAATCTCTTATATATATATATATATATAATATATATATATATATATATATTTAATCCGAAGATTCAAAGAAGAAATATTCCTTACTACGTGGTAGTTTTTTAAAAATGTCGTAGTTTGCAGAGCTCAATGTGTGCTCTTATCGTCAGGGTCACAGAGCAAAATTATATCAGTAAAAAATATATTAAAAAAACTCTAAAAATCAAAATCTGTTATCGTTTTTTTACTCATATATATCTATTATTATACTAAAGCTGAGTTAATCAACTTTTACTTCCTAAGGGCGTTTTTACTATTTATTTTAATGACATGAAAATTATACTAAATTATTCCTTACTTTTAGGATTGAATTATGTTTGAAAAAAATTATGTTTAATTGGTTCTAATTAGACGTAAGTTTCAATTAAGTCAGAAACCGACCAATCTCTTACTATACTCTCTGTCTATCACTTTCTTCCCCTCTATGTATCTCTTGACTATCTCCTCATTATATAAATTTAATTTCTTTGGAAGAGAAAAGAAGAGAGAGAGAGTGAGAGAGAGAGGGGAGAATTTGAAATGTATTTTTTGTTAAATTTCACAACTAGCAACCCGTAGCTTAAATTAGGCCAAACATTCCCGTTCTTAGAAAGCATATTGATAATGATTTTCAGGTTTCGTCGGCCGTATTCATTATTTTTTATTTATTTATTTGCTATGCTAACACCCTTTTCCCTAATCTCAATTATCAACCCATAGCTGAATGGCTGACCCAATGGGTCAGGTTTTTTCTAGTATATATATATATATATATATATATATATATATATAATAAAACAAAAGAATTAAAAAAAATTTTTTCTGAGAACAAAATACATTTTGCGAACCTTCCTTTTTATAAAATATTGAATTTTCTCCCGTTGGAACCAGAACATTTATATATATATATATATATATATGGGGGGAGAGAAATAGATACATAGATAGATGCATAGATAGATAAATATGAGGACATAAAGGATTAGGAGAAAATCCGACACCTATGAGGAAAAATAAGGAAAAAGTGAATAACAAAACACAAATAATTGCATTCGATTAATATTTCACCTCCGTTGGTTTTAGAAGCTTCATCAGATTCTTTATTATTTTGAAACAGTTATTTTCTCAATTATTCATTTATTACTTTAAAACAGGCTTCCAAAAACTACGACTGGATTCTCTGCTACAAGCACACTCTTGTCCTACTTATGATTTCAAGGAATACGACTGGATTAAAAAAAACTATGACTGTTTTATCTGCTACAAGCACACCTTTTGTTCTACCTAGGATTTCAAGGGATATGATGGGATTCTCTGCTACAAGTACACTCTTGTTGTACCTAGAATTTCAAGGACTACGACTGGATTCTCTGCTAAATATACACTTTTGTTCTACCTAGGATTTCAAGGATACGACTTGCTAAATATACACTCTGGGATTTCAAGGGATACGACTGGATTCTAAATTATAAGGGATTTCTACGACTGGATTCTCTGCTAATATACACTCTTGTTCTACCTAGGATTTCAAGGGATACGACTGGATTCTCTGCTAAATATAACTCTTGTTCTACCTAGGATTTCAAGGATACGACTGGATTCTCTGCTAAAATACACTCTTGTTCTACCTAGGATTTCAAGGGATACGACTGGATTCTCTGCTAAATATACACTCTTGTTCTACCTAGGATTTCAAGGGATACGACTGGATCTCTGCTAAAATATACACTCTGTTCTACCTAGGATTTCAAGGATACGACTGGATTCTCTGCTAAATATACACTCTTGTTCTACCTAGGATTTCAAGGGATACGACTATTCTCTGCTAAATATACACTCTTGTTCTACCTAGGATTTCAAGGGATACGACTGGATTCTCTGCTGCTAAATATACACTCTTGTTCTACCCTAGGATTTCAAGGGATACGACTGGATTCTCTGCTAAATATACACTCTTGTTCTTTACGACTGGATTCTCTGCTAAATATACACTCTTGTTCTACCTAGGATTTCAAGGGATACGACTGGATTCTCTGCTAAATATACACTCTTGTTCTACCTAGGATTTCAAGGATACGACTGGATTCTCTGCTAAATATACACTCTTGTTCTACTAGGATTTCAAGGATTACGACTGGATTCTCTGCAAGGATACGACTGGATTCTCTGCTAAATATACACTCTTGTTCTACCTAGGATTTCAAGGGATACGACTGGATTCTCTGCTAAATATACACTCTTGTTCTACCTAGGATTTCAAGGGATACGACTGGATTCTCTCTGCTACAATAAATATACACTCTTGTTCTACCTAGGATTTCAAGGATTACGACTGGATTCTCTGCTAAATATACACTCTTGTTCTACCTAGGATTTCAAGGGATACGACTGGATTCTCTGCTAAATATACACTCTTGTTCTACCTAGGATTTCAAGGATTACGACGGGATTCTCTGCTAAATATACACTCTTGTTCTACCTAGGGATACGACTGGATTTCTCTGCTAAATATACACTCTTTCTACCTAGGATTTCAAGGGATACGACTGGATTCTCTGCTAAATATACACTCTTGTTCTACCTAGGATTTCAAGGGATACGACTGGATTCTCTGCTAAATATACACTCTTGTTCTACCTAGGATTTCAAGGATACGACTGGATTCTCTGCTAAATATACACTCTTGTTCTACTAGGATTTTCAAGGATACGACTGGATTCTCTGCTAAATATACACTCTTGTTCTACTAGATTTCAAGGGATACGACTGGATTCTCTGCTAAATATAACACTCTTGTTCTACCTAGGATTTCAAGGGATACGACTGGATTCTCTGCTAAATATACACTCTTGTTCTACCTAGGATTTCAAGGGATACGACTGGATTCTCTGCTAAATATACACTCTTGTTCTACCTAGGATTTCAAGGGATACGACTGGATTCTCTGCTAAATATACACTCTTGTTCTACCTAGGATTTCAAGGGATACGACTGGATTCTCTGCTAAATATACACTCTTGTTCTACCTAGGATTTCAAGGGATACGACTGGATTCTCTGCTAAATATACACTCTTGTTCTACCTAGGATTTCAAGGATTACGACTGGATTCTCTGCTAAATATACACTCTTGTTCTACCTAGGATTTCAAGGATACGACTGGATTCTGCTAAATATACACTCTTGTTCTTACCTAGGATTTCAAGGGATACGACTGGATTCTCTGCTAAATATACACTCTTGTTCTACCTAGATTTCAAGGGATACGACTGATTCTCTGCTAAATATACACTCTTGTTCTACCTAGGATTTCAAGGATACGACTGGATTCTCTGCTAAATATACACTCTTGTTCTACCTAGGATTTCAAGGGATACGACTGGATTCTCTGCTAAATATACACTCTTGTTCTACCTAGGATTCAAGGGATACGACTGATTCTCTGCTAAATATACACTCTTGTTCTACTAGGATTTACACTGGATTCTTATACACTCTTGTTCTACCTAGGATTTCAAGGGATACGACTGGATTCTCTGCTAATATACACTCTTGTTCTACCTAGGATTTCAAGGGATACGACTGGATTCTCTGCTAAATATACACTCTTGTTCTACCTAGGATTTCAAGGGATACGACTGGATTCTCTGCTAAATATACACTCTTGTTCTACCTAGGATTTCAAGGATACGACTGGATTCTCTGCTAAATATACACTCTTGTTCTACCTAGGATTTCAAGGGATTACGACTGGATTCTCTGCTAAATATACACACTCTTGTTCTACCTAGGATTTCAAGGATACGACTGGATTCTCTGCTAAATATACTTGTTCTACCTAGGATTTCAAGGGATACGACTGGATTCTCTGCTAAATATACACTCTTGTTCTACCTAGGATTTCAAGGACTACGACTGGATTCTCTGCTAAATATACACTCTTGTTCTACCTAGGATTTCAAGAAATACGACTGGATTCTCTGCTAAATGTACATTCTTGTACTACCTAAGATTTCCAGGAATAAGACTGGATTCTCTGCTAAACGTACGCTCTTTTTCTACCTAAGATTTCAAGGGATACGACTGGATTCTCTGCTGCAAGTACACTCTTGTTCTACCTAAGATTTCAAGGAATACGACTGGATTCTCTGCTACAAGTACACTCTTGTTCTACCTAAGATTTCAAGGAATACGACTGGATTCTCTGCTGCAAGTACACTCTCGTTCTACCCAAGATTTCAAGGAATACGACTGGATTCTCTGCTACAAGTACACTCTTGTTGTACCTAGGATTTCCATGACTACGACTGGATTCTCTGCTAAATGTACACTCTTGTTCTACCTAAGATTTCAAGGAATACGACTGGATTCTCTGTTAAATGTACACTCTTGTTCTACCTAAGATTTCAAGGAATACGACTGGATTCTCTGCTACAAGTACACTCTTGTTCTACCTAGGATTTAAAAGACTATGTCTGTTTTCTCTGCTACAAGAACACTTTTGTTCTGTCAGAGTATTTCAATGACTACGACTGGAGTCTCTGCTACGAGTACGTTCTTGTTCTACCTAAGATTTCAAGGAATACGACTGGATTCTCTGCTAAATGTACACTCTTGTTCTACCTAGGATTTCTAGGAATACGACTGGATTCTTTGCTACAATTACACTCTTGTTTTACCAGAGGATTTAATAGACTATGACTGTTTTCTCTGCTACAAGCACACTTTTGTTTTACCAGAGGGTTTCAAGGTCTACGACAGGCATCCCTATAACAAATACACACTTGTTCTACTCAGACTTTCAAGGACTACGACTCGATTCTCTGCAAAATGTATACTCTTGTTCTACCCAGGCTTTCAGGTACTAGGATTAGAGTTTATAGAACTGAGTCTACACTTTATTCTACCATTGGATTTAGCAATAGGAGAACTAAACCTCTAAAATGGCGCCTAGAATCGTAACAAATAACAATCCGAAAAATATGAATAAAACAAATTATCAAGCCTCATCTCAAAAATGTTGTTCATTCATTTTATCACCTTCTTGTTTTTCTGTCACTAAAGGATCTCAACACTTCAAAGCTAAAAGATTACCCCTCCCCACACACCCCGCAAGTAAGAATGAGTTTTTGCTTTTTTTGCTTTTTTTATTTGGTTCTTTTCTTTTTATTTATAACGATGCAAAACCCGATTTCTAGACAGATGTAATGGGAGGTGATTTGATAGTAGCAAATCGGCCGAACTGTGGACATTATTCACAATTCCTATCTTCCACGCCCCTCACCACCCACCCAACCAACCAACCGACTCAACCCCTGGTTGATAGGTTAATACATTGGCTCACTACAAACAAGTACGAATAAGTTTGGTATTGTCGTTTTCTTCACACACACACATTCTCACACACACACACACACACACACACACACACACACACACAGAGAAAGACAGAGAGACAGTGAAAGTATATACCAGAGAGCTAGAGAGAGACTGTGTGATAGAATGAATGAGACGAGAGAGAGAGAGAGAGACAGACAGACAGACAGACAGACAGACAGAGAAGGGGGATGGAGAAAGTAAATACCAAAGAGCAAGAAAGAGACTGTGTGATAGAATGAAAGAGAAAGAGAGAGAGAGAGAGAGGGAGAGAGAGAGACAGAGGGACAGAGAGACAGAGAAAGTAAATACCAAAGAGCGAGAGAGAGAGAGAGAGAATGTGTGATAGAATGAATAAGACGAGAGAGAGAGAGAGAGAGAGAGAGAGAGAGAGAGAGAGAGAGAGAGAAGGGGGATGGAGAAAGTAAATACCAAAGAGCAAGAGAGAGAGACTGTGTTATAGAATGAAAGAGAAAGAGAGAGAGAGAGAGATTGTATATGTGTGTGTGTGTGAGAGAGGGATAGAGAGAGAGTGGGTGTGTGTGAGAGAGAGTGAGTGAGAGAGTGTGTGTGAGAGAGTGAGTGAGAGAGTGTGTGTGTGAGAGAGAGATAGTGAGTGAGAGAGTGTGTGTGTGAGAGAGTGTGTGTGTGTGTGTGAGAGAGAGTGAGTAAGAGAGTATGTGTGTGTGAGAGAGAGAGAGAGAGTGGGGGTGAGAGAGAGAGAGAGTGGGTGAGAGAGTGTGTGCGTGTGTGGTGTGTGAGAGAGAGAGTGTTGTGTGTGTGTGTGTTTGAGAGAGAGAGAGAGATAGAGAGAGATAGTGTGTGTCTGAATTTGTCTCATCACTTATTACAGACTGGTCATTGGCCGGGACGTGTGGCTTGACTGACTTGATATTTCTGGACGAAACTGACCGCTTGGCTGAACTTGAATAGCCGATAATAAATGAGAGTCGAGGGCAGAAAAGAAACCCCGGCTGATTTATGTAAACGATTCGCAAGCATCAATCCAACGTTCGGAATTAATGCATATAATTCGGAACTGATATCTTAATTGCTGTAGGAAACGGTCCTGTCTGCGATGCACCCCAAAAGAAATTCCGAAAAATTTCTAGTGGTTCTTAAAAAGCTGAGGATTATCCGATTACGCTGCGCAGTTAACTAGTCAATTTTAATAAGTTAGTTTTGCATATTAGTCGATTGGATCTCTACGAAGTGATCCACACTTGTAAAGTTCTAATCTAATCCAATGCCTTCAATTTTTAGTAAGTTAGTCTTGCATATTAGTCGGATGGATCCCTACGAAATACTCCACACTTGTAAAGTTCTAATCTAATCCAATGCCTTCAATTTTTAGTAAGTTAGTCTTGCATATTAGTCGGATGGATCCCTACGAAATACTCCACACTTGTAAAGTTCTAATCTAATCCAATGCCTTCAATTTTTAGTAAGTTAGTCTTGCACTACTAATATAAGAACCCTCCCAACAGGCCATACCATAGCAGAAAAATAAGACAGTGGAACTTGGCTTGACTTAAGAAGATATCCCTTCAGTAAGTCACTTTTCCGGCTTTAAAAACGGCCAAATTACAATTTAATCTGTATTATCGGCCATTCTAGCTACCATGCATTTTAAATGCTTTTCCTTTCTCTTCAATTCTATTTTCCCCCTACTATTTCTTCTTCTTCTTCTTCTTCTTCTTCTTCTTCTTCTTCTTCTTCTTCTTCTTCTTCTTCTTCTTCTTCTTCTTCAACACTGACCATGTGTTCCCCCTCCCCCTTCTAAAACCACTAATATAAGAACCCTCCCAACAGGCCATACCATAGCAGAAAAATAAGACAGTGGAACTTGGCTTGACTTAAGATATCCCTACTGTAAGTCACTTTTCCGGCCTTAAAAACGGCCAAATTACAATTTAATCTGTATTATCAGCCATTCTAGCTCTCTAGTCTTGCATATTAGTCGGTTTGATACCAACGAAGTGCTCCATACGTGCAGAGTCTAATCTAATCCAAAGCCTTCAATTTTTAGTAAGTTAGTCTTGCATATGTCGGTTGGATCCCTACAAAGTGCTCCATACGTGTAGAGTCTAATCTACGAGGTATGTCTGAAAAGTTCCAGGACTGGTGTACGAAAAAAAATATTTAAAATCCAAACTACAAATTACAAGTTATCCCCTTCAATGTAATCCCCCTGGAGTCTAATGCATTTTCCCACCCTTCTCTGCCACGCTTGCATGTACACCTGGAAGGATTCTTCCGGGATTCTCCGTAGCTCTGACGTCAAGGACTTCTTGACGTTCTGCACATCCTCAAAACAGGTTCCATTAATGACCCCCTTGAAGTTAGGGAAGAGGAAAAAATCACATTGAGCCAGGTCGGCCGAGTAGGGAGGTTGCTTCAGCACACTGATGTTCTTCTGGGCCAGGAATTCTCGAATACCCAGGGCAATAATTCTCCACATAGTCACCTTTTCTCTAAATAGCATGTATCCCTGCCCCGTAAAATTCTTTTGACTGTTCTTTGAGTCACTTCTTCGTTAAAAAAATCACTTCCTCGTCACTGGAATAATGTCTGATTCTCAAACCCTCTTTCATGGGACCGAAGATATTATTAGTCAGAAGGCGCTAAATCTGGTGAGTATGGAGGATGTGGTAAAGTTGTCCACCCAAATGAGGCAATTTTCTCCCTTGTCCTGATGCTTGTGTGTGGCCGAGCATTGAATTATTCTCTTGCGTATCAATAATTTTTTAGAATTAGTCCTTATGGAAATATTTTGTACTGCTATTTAATAGATTGTTGGTTGAATTGATTTTAAAGTATGTCAACCCTTGGGTTATTCCATGTCGAAGACGTTGTGTGTTGACCTTTTTCTGATATAAGGTGTGTGCTTGACGCCCGCTCCTACTTATAGACTCGGCGATAATCATGTGGCCAACTTCTTGGCCAATCACTGGCAGTAATCTGCTGTTGTTATAATATTTATACAGGCTACACTCAATTGCTTTGAACCTTCCTGGACGACGGAACTCATAGGATTATATCACTGGACCTTTGACACTACGTAGGATTCCATAAACTCAAGACTTATTCATTTACCAAAGGATTCTATACCGCAGGACTTACTTACTTAGTTACTTACTTTAAGTCCTTTACAACTGGCCAAGGATGGCGGTCAGAAACTTAACAGTCGCCCTGTCGGCTTGGGCTGTAGAATGGGCCGACTGTATCCATGGAGAGGGGTAAGACCCCCCCCCTCCCCCCGAAAATGAATGTCCTGGACATGACATTAAACTTGTCCAACATTGTGTTGTATTCATTAAAATTAACTCATTTTATTTCTGAATATTTATTTATTTATTTATACTAGCAAATATATGCACCCTCCGGGTGCAAGTATTTAAGTTTTAATATAATAAAATATCACATTAAATTAGAAAGGCTAATGAAACTGAATAAGAATGCAGAAAAAAATTGGAACAGAGGGGGTATGATTGAAAAATAGAACAACTTTGAAACTAAATCTTCCACCCTTTTCCATTACTCCCGTCTTTCATCGGTAAATTTTCTTAATTTAACTATTTAGTTAAAATAGGAAGTAAAGAATAAAATAACAGTTATTTCTTCTTGTTAATGAATTTCTTTTAAGATTTTCGTCGAGATTTTTGCTCATATTCATTAAGATAAAACCAAACAATTAGAAATCAATAATACTAAGCATATATTTATTAAAATCACATTTTTAGGATCAATATGCAAATTAGCCTTTCCATTCATACTGTAAACCGCTATTTTGTTGTATATATAAATACAATTGCATGTTATTAGTATGCAGATATGGTCGACAGTCTTAATGATGTAAAACAATTTTATCAATAATTGAGGTTTAAATAAAGTCAGGTAGAATGTAATTTAAATAACAAAGGGAATTGTGGCTTGTATAGTAATATAGTTTCGGTTACAGACAGACAAACCCACAATCTCCATTATAATAAGATATGGGACCCTAACAGCAATAAAGGAGTACTCTACACTCCCCAGAGCTCCAGCATTGGGAACTCACCACTATTATAAATAGAGATTTAGTTTCTCTTGAGTTTTCGCCTTCGTAGTCATTTCCTGATTATCTCATGAACAATTTCCTTAATTTGTCGCTTGAAATATCCATACAGTTATTTCCTAGATTTTTTTCTTCTGTTTTTCTTATGTTAACGGTGTTGATATTGGTTTGGTTTGTTTTGTTTTACGGCATATCAACCTCAGTGGGTCATTTAATGCCGATAAAGTTTTGAAATAAATCAATTCTTAATGGATAATACAATTTTTTTATAAATACATTTTTCTATTTAATCCATAGATGGGACCCTAACAGGTACTACCACTCCGGGTCAGAGTGGACCAGAAAGCAATGGTGATGAATGGGGCGCTCCAAATTTCCCCAAACTCCAAAACTGGAACCTCACCATCAGATAGAGTTTAACGTCATTCCCAGGACATGTAGACCCGCAGCCACCGCCTTCTAGCACCCATATGATAAAAAGGGGTCGGGGCTTGCCATAAGGGCAATAGGGTTGGGGAAATCATATAGGTGCTAGGGCTTGATGTGACCAGCCGATTGATCGGAGGGGGCCTCTCCGACCGCCCGTCTAGCCCAAGATAGGGCCAAAGTGGAGTATTGCATGTCATGAACTGCTCATCCACCTGGGCTCTATCCTTAAGCACCACGGGTCGCCACCCACGGCCAACAGGTGGCCCCATTGGGGGAGTCCTACCCCTCTGCAGAGGTGCAGTCGGTGCATTTTAACGCTCAGCCGACAGGGCGGCCTATTTATTGTATAACTCATGTGATTTCGAATAAAATCGTTCTTTTCTTTAAAAATTGAAATATCTCCCCCCCTTTTGTTTTTTTGTTTTTATTAATTTTCATTTTCCAATCAACTTTTACCCCCCGCCCCCCCCAAAAAAAACCCCGTTTATATTCTTAGAAATTCCAAAAGACGTCCCTTTTCATTAATTTTCGGATCCTAAATAGATTTCTCCAAATAAAATCCGTTCAAGATTCTAAAAGACATTCTTTTTCATGAATTCCCGCATTCCCCAAATTGTCTGCAAATAAAATTTTTTTGAATTTCTAAGAATTTCGAAAATACATTCATTTTCATTAATTCGCACATGTAAACACAAAAAGAAGACAAGAAAGCGTGTTCGCAAAATCTTATTATAATGGAGATTCGGTGTCCGTCTGTCTCTAACCGAAACTACGTCAGCACCAACGTCACAATTCCCTTAGTTATTTAAGTTATATTCGCAATGATTATTAAATAATCAGTATCATTACTTAATCTAAATTAACATTTTATTTATCGACAATGTCTCGAATGAGGTCTAGTTGATATATATTTGCCTCAAAACAGCTCGTATTAATAATGTGTTTACAATCCTGCAATGTGTGTTATATATAGTTTAGAAATAGATTTGGTGCTTTATGAGGAAGACCGTCCCGGTCTCCTGCCTAAAAATTTCTACCCGGTGACTGTTAAAATAACGACCCCAGCTACGTCGTCGCGGCGGTGTTACTTAAAAGAAAACAACCAACTTAGGGTGTTAAATGTATGGGGGGCTTCTTTTTTGTCGTAATTCTTATTTATTTATCGTAATTTGTCGTAATTCTTGTTTATTTATCGTAATTTGTCGTAATTTTTATTTATTTATCTTTAAAAAGAACCCCCCCAAATACATTTAATGCCCTAAGTTGGTTGTTTTCTTTCATGTAACACCGCCGCGACGACGTAGCTGGGGTCGTTATTTTAACAGTTACCGGGTAGCAATTTTTTAGGCAGGAGACTGGGACGGTCTTCCTCATAAACTACCTTAGATTTTTACATAGTGTGAATAATTGATGTGACACAAGGTGAATCTCTTAAGCAGTGGTTTGAATTCAGAGTTTTCCTTCTCCTAAACTGGTTGCCTAATCAAGGTTAAAGTACACTGTTTATCCTACTATTTACCCATGGCGGGATGAGGGACAGTTCGATTTATACTTGTAAAGTTTTTAAGTGCCATCCTTGGCCAGTTGAAAAGGGCTTAAAGAAAGTCCTGTGTTATGGAATCCTTTGGTAAGCGTATAAGTCCTATCCTGCGTATTGGTAAAGGTCCAGTAGGTTTAATCCTATGTCCGTCGTCCATGAATGTCACAGTAATTATGACCAGTAGGGTCGGTTAAGTATTGTATCAGCCTCAGAGTACAGCCAGTGATTGGCCAAGAGTTAGATCACATGATCTCGCCTAGTCTATAAGTATGGGCGAGGATCTAGCGCACACCTAATATACTAAACATTTGATGGATGCGCGTGGTCTAATGGTTAGAGTTATAGGAAATGGACCCGTCGATCCGAGTTCAATTCCTGGACGAAGCTGTTTGAATTTCACATAGTGCTAATACCCGTGGGAAAGGTATGAATCCAATTCTCCCTCCAGCTATGGCTAAATATCAGGGCAGACTGGACTCTATAACCTTGGCTAAGTAACCAGTCTAGGAGAAGGAAAACTCTGAATTCAAACCTGCTGAACTCCGCTTAAGAAATTGACCTTGTGTCGCATCCTGCTCATGAAGAGGGGTTGGTATATATATATATATATATATATATATATATATATATGGAGTGGAAATGGTCCATAACCACAATACCATGGTATTTAAGGCCTTTTATTCCCAAATAACTTTGCTCTGTTTACAATAATTAAACATTGAGCTCTCATACGGAACCTGAACTCTACAACAAACTACTGGTAGAGAATTAGGACCCGCCTAGAATCACCTTGTACCAAGAAACTTGGTATCGCACCAAAGTATATATATATATATATATATATATATATATATATATATATATATATATATATACTAAAAATTTCTCAACAATGCTTTTCCAGTATATCAGGTTCAGTCGGCGTATTTTAAAGCTCCCGGGCTGCTTTCTACCCAGGCAACGCCGGGTAGCCGCTTCTAGTTCAACATAAATTAGTTAACCGTTAGATTATCAGCTGGAAAGCCAAATCACTCTGTCGTTCCTTGGAACACTAGATTTACTATGTTTCTTTCTTTCTTTTTTTTCCTTTCTTTTTTTTCTGTCGTTTTTTATTGGGAGACAGTCGATTTTCGAATGTCAGCCTCAGTTGACTGAAACACAGGTACATGTCAATGCTATGACCGCCATCTTTTATTTATTTTATTTCATTTATTTGTTTTTTTATGTTTTTTTTTTTCATTTTATTTCTTTTTCGATTTCAGATTAGGAGAAGGCAAGCCGAAGTAAATCCCCACAGGAATTCTGATTGGATTAGCTTCTGATTGCTTTAGCAAACGTTTTTCCATGCCTTAATCCTCCTAACGGCCGAGCGAAGAGCCTAATGGCGCGCTTAGAAAAATACGACACTTTAGGCAAAGTAACGATGGGCGATGGCGAGTTCTGTTTCGGCGCGAACGGTTGAATCTCTAGAAAAATCACGTGATATCTCGCACGATTTCTCATTTGCAGGTCCGATTGACGTCACCAGAAATTACGCGAGGCTTGGGTTGGTTTGTTTTGGTTTGGTTTGTTTGTTTTTCTAGTTATTCTAGAACCTGAATTTTAATCGTTGAACTATGTCCATCAAGAGTGGATTTCAATGGAATGTACGAGGGTGAGTTAAAAAGTGATGCTATTTTGTTTACGACAGGTATAATTACACGTACAATAGCAATGTTCCCCCTTCGAATTAATATCTATTTTTCTATTATATCTTATTATAATGGAGATTGTGTGTTTGTATGTCTGTAACCGAAACTATATTACTATTCAAGTCACAATTCCCTTTGTTATTTACATCACATTCTCCATGATTTCATTTTTATTTAAACATCAATTATTAATAAAATTGTTTTACATCATTAATACTGTTGACCATATATACATACTAATAACATGCAATTGTATTTATATATACAACAAAATAGAGGTTTACAGTGTGAATTGGAAAGCTAATTTGCATATTGATATTAAAAATTTGATTTTAATAAATATATGCTTAGTATTATTGATTTCTAATTGTTTGGTTTTATCTTTTTGAATAAGAACAAAAATCTCGGGGATAAATCTTAAAATAAATCCATTAACAAGAAGGAATAACTAATATTATTCTTTACTTCCTATTTTAACTAAATAGTTAAATTAGGAAAATTTACCAATGAAAGAGGGGAGTAATGGAAAATTATGGAAGAGTTACTTTCAAAGTTGTTCTATTTTTCAATCATACCCCCTCTGTTCCAAATCTTTTTATCTGCATTCTTATTCAGTTTCATTAGCCTTTCTAATTTAATATGATATTTGATTATATTAAAACTTAAATACGTGCACCCGGAGGGTGCATATATTTGCTAGTTTTATTAATATCTATTTATTTATTTATTCTATTTATTTTTATTTATTTATTTATTTATCTATTTTTTTAGTCTGCTGTTTGCCAACACAAGAGAAATAAATAAATAAATAAAATTAAATAGAATAAATAAATAGATATTAATAAAATATTTTTAAACAATTTAAAAAATAGATATTAACCGAGTATCGATAACAGACACAGATGATATCAACAGATTAAAGACAACTAGACAAATCTAAATAGACAAATATAGATGTACATTTACAATATATATATTAGACAAAAATGATAAGACTAACAATATCACCGCTATGAATAATAATAACAATAATAATAGTAGTAGTAGTAATCTTATTATAATGGAGATTGTGTGTTTTTCTGTCTGTAACCGAAACTATATTCCTACTCAAGTCACAATTCTCTTATTTATTGACATCACATTCTCCATGATTTTATTTTTATATAAACCTCAATTATTAATAAAATTGTCTTACATCATTAATACTGTTAACTATGTCTACATACTGACAACATGCAATTATATTTATATATACAACAAAATAGCGGTTTACAGTGTGAACGGGAAGGCTAATTTGCATATTAATATTAAAAAATCGAATTTAATAAATATGTGCTTAGTATTATTGATTTCTAACTGTTTGGTTTTATTTTAATGAATATATAAGCAAAAAATCTCTTCAATGAATCTTAAATGAAATCCATTAACAAGATAAAATAACTGTCATTTTATTCTTTACTTCCTCTTTTAACTAAATACTTAAATTAGAAAAAATAACAATGAAAGACGAGAGTGATGGAAGAGTAAGTTTCAGTTGTTCCATTTTTATTATACTCCCTCTGTTTCAAATCTTTTTATTATACTCCCTCTGTTTCAAATCTTTTTATCTGTATTCTTAGTTAGTTTCATTAGCCTTTCTAATTTAATACAATATTTTATTACATTAAAACTTAAATACTTGCACCCGGAGGGTGCATATATTTCCTAGTAATAATAATATATAACATTATACGCATACCCACTTACAAATTTAAACAAATCTTACCATCTCCCCCTTCACCAAAAAAATCACACAAACATACCAGCCTCATATTCAAATTAGAATATATTAACAGATACACAGAAAGACAGTAAAAATTAAATTAAGTTAAATATATACACATACAGACAGAAAGATAGATACCATTGTATAAAAACAAACAAATAAATGGACAGAAAGTTTTTTAAAAATAAAAAAATAAAAAAATAAAAATTTTAAAAGTTAAATTCAAATCCAAGTCAAATATATAGATAAATACAGAGAAAGCTTAATACTATTGTATAAAAATAGACAAATAGATGGACAGAAATATTTAAAAAATAAAACTCACACATATCTTATTATAATGGAGATTGTGTGTTTTTTTGTCGGTAACCGAAACTATATTACTAATCGAGTCACAATTCCCATAGTTATTTACATCACATTCTCCATGATTTTATTTATATTCAAACCTCAATTATTAATAAAATTGTTTTACATAATTAGTACTGTTGACCATATCTACATATTATTAACATGCGATTGTATTTATATATACAAAATATAGTGGTTTGCAGTGTGAATGGGAAGGCTAATTTGCATATTGATATTAAAAATTTGATTTTAATAAATATGTGCTCAGTATTATTGATTTCTAATTGTTTGGTTTTATCTTAATGAATATGAGCAAAAATCTCTCCAATAAATCCATTAACAATATTAACAGTAATTCTATTCTTTACTTCCTAATTTAACTAAATAGTTAAATTATTAAAATTTAGCAATGAAAGACGGGAGGGAAGAAAAAGCAAGTTTTGGTTGTTCCCCCTCTGGTTCAAATCTTTTTATCGGCATCTTATTTAGTTCCATTACCCTTTCTAAGTTAACATAATATTTTATTTCATTAAAACTTAAATACTTGCACCCGGAGGGTGCATATATTTGCTAGTACAACTAATGACAAATCCAGCTCCCAAACACACATACACATACTCATCCACTTTGACCCATCCTCACCATTCCAATATTCTGACCAAGCACCTGCATCTTCACACAAACACTCCCCATTTAGAGGGAAGAAATCCACAACACATCCCCCCAGCTACCCTTTCCCCTACTGACAACCTACTGTTTTTCACCATTCTGAAAATGCCCTTCATAGAAGCAAGAACTGGGCTTTGGTCCTGATGATGGTCTAAATGACCGAAACGTTGCATCGTCGACAATAAACATCCAGTTTCCATAACATCCCGTGTTTGTCTACTTTTCTCCGCATATTGTCGGATTAACCTCCTCACATTTCTCATATATATATATATATATATATATATATATATATATTTATATAAAGTGTGTCAAAAATGTATCCAGATTTTTTGTATTTTTTGAAACACCTTGTATTCCTAAAGAAGTAACATTCCATAAATCATTTTTTTAATCAAAATACAAGTTGTTTAAAAAAGCTGTATTTATCTAGATAGAAATGAAAAATTGATGGAACGTTATTATTTAAGAAGACAATGTGTGTCAAAAAGTACAAAAAATCTCGATACTTTTTGATACACCTTATATATATATATATATATTATATATATATATATATATATATATATATTAATATATTTTTGAAGGCGAAATAATGCAAATTTATGTTTAAAACATATTTATTTAATTTTTTTTTTCTTTTTTGTTTCCCTTAATATTTTCAGGCTATGCCCATCTTCAGAGAGTTGAAAAAAAAATTTTTTTTAAATTAAAAAAAAAAAATTTTTTTTCAACTCTCTGAAGATGGGCATAGCCTGAAAATATTAAGGAAAACAAAAAATAAAAAAATAAAAATTAAATATGTTTTTAAACATAAATTTGCATTATTTCGCCTTCAAATATATATTATTACATTTTAATTAATGCTTCTAACTCACTATAGAAATAATTAAAAAAAAATCTTTATATATACTAGCAAATATATGCACCCTCCGGGTGCAAGTATTTAAGTTTTAATGTAATAAAATATTGTATTAAATTAGAAAGACTAATGAAACTAAATAAGAATACAGATAAAAAGATTTGAAACAGAGGGAGTATAATAAAATATTTGAAACAGAGGGAGTATAATAAAAAATGGAACAACTGAAACTTACTCTTCCATCACTCTCGTCTTTCATTGTTATTTTTTCTAATTTAAGTATTTAGTTATAAGAGGAAGTAAAGAATAAAATGACAGTTATTTTATCTTGTTAATGGATTTCATTTAAGATTCATTGAAGAGATTTTTGCTTACATTCATTAAAATAAAACCAAACAGTTAGAAATCAATAATACTAAGCACATATTTATTAAATTCGATTTTTTAATATCAATATGCAAATTAGCCTTCCCGTTCACACTGTAAACCGCTATTTTGTTGTATATATAAATATAATTGCATTTTGTCAGTATGTAGACATAGTTAACAGTATTAATAATGTAAGACAATTTTATTAATGATTGAGGTTTAGATAAAAATAAAATCATGGAGAATGTGATGTCAATAACTAAGAGAATTGTGACTTGAGTAGGAATATAGTTTCGGTTACAAACAGAAAAACACACAATCTCCATTATAATAAGATATATATATATATATATATATATATATATATATAGGTGTGCGTACGTGCGCCCGCGTGTGTGTACGAGTTTTCGTATATGTTTAATATTTAATTAATAATCATAACGTTTTAAATGTCGACAATGATTTTCAAATATTTATAAATCATCCTCACGACTCTTATTTTCCGCATATTTTTTTATTTTATTTATATTTCGCCATATTTTGTCGAATTTATTCCCATTTCTTCGTAGATGATGAAAACGATGAGGTTTTCATTCAAATT
>CM042174.1:2199189-2216689 GCA_023376005.1 Doryteuthis pealeii
CCGAGTTCAAATCCCGGACGAGACTGTTTACATTTCACATAGCGCTAATACCCTTGGGATAGGTATGCATAAAATTACTCTCCCTCCAGCTATGGGTATATAGTAGGGCAGATTGGGCACTTTAACCTTGGCTAGGTAACTAGTGTAAGAGAAGGAAAACTCTGAATTTAAACCTGTTAAACTCCGCTTAAGAAACTTACCTTGTGTCACATCCTGCTCGTGCGGAGGGTTTGGTATATATATATATATATATATATATATATATATATATATATATATGTGCGTGTGTGTGTGTGTGTGTGTGTGTATGTGTGTGTGTATTTGGGCAGCATTTTCTTTCATTTATACATGTGGAATTAAACAAAAGGCACGTCTCCTGTTTAATAATTTTATTGATGAACTTTTTCAAGCTTTCTGACCAACTTTTTTATATTTGGATATTCGGGATATGAACTTCGGTGGACTAATCCACGAATTCCATCCAAATATAAAAAGAAATGGCCATAAAGCTTGAAAAGATCATCAATAAAATTGTTAAACAGGGGACATGCATTTTGTTTAATTCTACATGTATATATATATGTTTAATTCTACACACACACACACACATATATATATATATATATATATATATATATATATATTCAAAATTCAACTCTTAGGTATGTGTATATATACATATACACACCAAATACAACCATGGACATGGGAACCCACGCGAACTCGCACAGGCGCGCACACGAGCACACAAAAAGTAAACATAGACACATATACATACACACACCCCAAAAGTATAATTTTAAATAGAAAAACACAGAAATTCTCTAGAACAAAAAACAAATTTCAAACACACACACCTATCATATCAAATGAACATCTGATGAACTATATCTAATAAAAGAGTAATGAAAGCTCAGTTAATAAATTTATTACTAAGTCGTGACTTACGTGTGACTTACGCGCAAAGATTGTGGAACGTTACATCATTTTTTCTCAATTTTTGCGCGCATGTCGCATGCAAGTCACGCGCAAATCGCACGCAAGGATTGAAAAACATAACATTATTAAACAACCATTATAATAGAAAAATTGCAGAAACACACACAACCTATCAAATATCGGACATATTCTGCCAAATTAATAACTCAATGCCTGAAGAAGACAACAGATCAGAAACACGTGTCGCATATGTAAGATAAAAAGAACATAATACATTTTGCGGACTTTCTTCTTTTTTGTAAAATATTAAATTTTCTCCTGTTGGAACCAGAACAACATTATATATATATATATATATATATATATACATATATATATATATATATATATATATATATATATATTATATATATATATATATATAAACCAGCAGTTCCTTTTTGTTATCATGACGTGTATAGATGTTTTACATAGTGCGTATAATTCTTAATTATTTCTGAATAGTTATTCTGACATAAACAGTAAAGTATTTTCGGTTACAGCCAGACACCGACTCTCCATTATAATAAGATTCATTAAATGACACTCGTATATGCATATATAAGAGTAGTTCTTTTTTGTTATCATGAAGTGTATTGATCTTCTACTTAAGTCCATGTAATCCTACAGATTTTTGTTTGATGCTTTCTCTGGAAGGTCAAACGGCTAAAGGATCATCTCCCTTCATCTAAACTGGATCAAGGTTTCAAACCAGGTTCTCTTTAAAGGCCCTTCTTCAGAGCATTTACTAACGATGTTAGAAGTTACTTAAAAAGTGCTACTCCCCCCCCCCAACCAAAATCTAGGTCTTCTTCCTGTCAATAGATGTCGCTCTTTAAACCTGAAGCATGTCCTCGGCACACTTAAATAAGAAGATCAGAAGTTTCAACAAATCTTGCAATGCTCAGCATTCTACTCTCGCAGATCTCGTAAATGACCCATTAACTACACAAGTACTAAACAGAATATCCACTTGTCCAAAAATAAAGAAACTGTTGTGGAGTTTTAAGGGTAAAAAATAAGACAAACGATAGGTAACCAAATGTAGAACATGCTATTGATGACAATACAGAGTAGAATTTACAGCACAGAAAGTTGCGATTGCCGGCGACAATAGAGTTACGAGTTGACCTTCCAGTTCTTTCGAGTTAAGCACAATATTGCCTTATCGAATATTAGTAAGTCGGCCCATTCCATCTATTGGTCACACATTAGATCAAATTTACATCATTTTTTGGGAGTAGATAGATAGATAATAATTAGATAAAATAAAATCTAATTTTCTGATAGAAATAGAAGTAGAATAGTAGATAGATAGAGAGTTAATAAAGATACATAGATATCCCAATTTTAGAATATATAAAAATAAAGATAGAACATAGACAGAAAAAAAATTATGAATCATTTTATTGAAAGATAAAAGAATAGGATAGATAGATGAATATAAAATCAAATATATTATAATATGATAGAATAAGATAGATAGAATAGTTGATAGATAAAGGAATAAGATAAAATATAAAATCTATTATTTAGATAAGATAATGATGATAGATAAGATAATAGATAGATAAATAAAAATAAGAGAAAATTTCATTTTTTAAGAGATATTATAGATAGTAATAGACAGATAAGAAGAATGAAGTCAATTTATTTGAAGATTAGATAATGATAAAATTAAATTATTTGTCTCCATACGCTAAATAGCCATAGATAAATAGATAGCAGTTAATATAAAATCCAACATTTTCTGACTATTAATAATTTAAATACAATGGATAGAGATAAATAAAAAAATCCTATTTTTTGGCTAGTATTAAGCTAGAATGATAGATAGATTACAAAATAAATCATATTTTTTATTAGGGAGGGAAGTTATTTGATAGATAGATAAGATAGATAGATCAGATTGATGCATAAATAACACAAAATGCCAATTTCTGAGTAGGATAACTATCAGGATAGATAGACATGATAAAAATAAAAGATCCAATTTTTTTAGACTAGATAAGGTATATAGATGAATATAAATCAATTTAAGAGATTCAATAGATCTAGATAGACAGTTAATATAAAATCTCCAATTATAACTTGTGGAGACTTAGAAGACTCTAAAGTATAGGACAGACAAATAAAATATTTTCACATCACATATAACAAAAAAAACCATTGATAGGATTTCACACACTGTTATACGTAGAAATCAACAGGGCAGACACTAAGAACCAGGCGCTCAGTGTTTTTTTTATTTAAGTGAGGAGCTTAGGATGGGTGATGCACTATGATTTGGAGTCATTCGAAAACAATTTTTTTCGACCCACACCCTCACTTGGTCTACACTAATGCTCCTAATCCAATTATCCATTCTAACTATATTAATTTACATATTTGATTAATAAAAAATCGTTTTACGGAATGTAAAACGATTGAAAAGTACGGGACGAAAAAGACCCCCTAGTTTACTACTAATTAATAATACAACTATTTTCCACTCCTTATTCCCATTACTTTTTTTGGTCTACCGACTCCCTCATTATCATTTGCTCTTCTAGTCGGCTGTACAGTTGTAACCTTAAACTAAGTGAGATATAAAATACCCAATTTTATCGTGACCAAGATATCNAAAAGAGAGAGATAGGACACGACTGGATTCTCTGCTACAAGTACTTGTTGCTACTAAGGATTTTTTCAAGGACTCAACAACTGGATTCTCTGCTAAATGTACACCTCTTGTACTGACTAAGATTCCAGGAATAAGACTGATTCCTGCTAAACGTACGCTGCTTTTTCTACCCTAAGTTTCAGGGATACGAACCGGATCTTTGCTAACAGTACATCTCTTGTTGTACCTAGATTTCAAGGATTACGACTGGATTTTCTGCTCACAAGTACACTCTTTTTCTACCTAAGATTTCAAGGGATACGATCGGATTCTCTGCTAAACGTACGCTCTTGTTGTACTAGGATTTAAAAGACTATGACTGTTTCTCTGCTACAAACAATTTTGTTCTGCCAGAGTATTTCAATGACTACGACTGGAGACTCTGCTACGAGTACGTTCTTGTTCTACCTAAGATTTCAAGAATACGACCTGGATTCTCGCTAAATGTACACTCTCGTTCTACCTAGGATTTTCTAGGAATACGACTGGATTCTTTGCTACAATTACACTCTTGTTTTACCAAGAGATTTAATAGCTATGACTGTTTTCTCTGCTACAAGCACACTTTTGTTTTACCATAGGGTTTCAAGTCAAGACAGGCATCCTGTAACAAATACACACTTGTTCTACTCAGACTTTCAAGGACTACGACTCGATTCTCTGCAAAATGTATACTCCTGTTCTAGGCTTTCAGGGACTATGATTAGAGTTTTATAGAACTGAAGTCTACACTTTATTCTACCATTGGATTTAGCAATAGGAGAACTAACGTCTAAAATGGCGCCTAGAATCGTAACAAATAACAATCCGAAAATATGAATAAAACAAATTTCAAGCCTCATCTCAAAATGTTTGTTCATTCATTTTATCACCTTCTTGTTTTTCTGTCACTAAAAGGATCTCAACACTTCAAAGGCTAAAAGATTTACCCTCCCCCACACCCCCGCAAGTAAGAAACGCGTTTTTTTTTTATTTATTTGGTTCTTTTCTTTTTATTTATAACGATGCAAAACCCGATTCTAGACAGAATGTAATGGGGAGGTGATTTGATAGTAGCAAATCGGCCGACTGTGGACATTATTCACAATTCCTATCTCCCACGCCCCTCACCACCCACCCAACGAAACCAACCGACTCAACCCCTAGTTGATAGGTTAATACATTGGCTCACTACAAACAAGTACGAATAAGTTGGTATTGTCGTTTTCTTCACACACACACATACTCACACACACTCACTCACACACACACACACACACACATCACACACAGCACCACACACTCAGAGACAGAGAGACAGAGAAAGTAAATACCAAGAGAGCTAGAAGAGAGAACTGTGTGATAGAAGAATGAATGAGACGAGAAACAGAGACAGAGACAGAGACAGATAGAGACAGTGACAGACAGACAGGCAGAGAAGGGGGATGAAGAAAGTAAATACCAAAGAGCAAGAGAGAGACTGTGTGATAGAATGAAAGAGAGAGAGAGAGAGAGAGAGAGAGAGAGAGAGAGAGAGAGAGAGAGGAGGATTGTATGTGAGAGAGAGAGTGTGTGTGTGTGTGAGAGAGAGAGTGTGTGTATGTGAGAGAGAGTGAGTGAGAGTGTTGTGAGAGAGAGAGAGTGTGTGTGTGCGTGAAGAGAGAGAGTGTGTGTTGTGTGGTGTGTTGTGAGAGAGAGAGAGTGAGAGAGAGTGTGTGTGGAGAGAAGAGGAGTGTGTGGTGTGTGGGGAGAGTGAGTAAGAGAGTATGTGTGTGTGTGTTGTGAGAGAGAGAGAGAGAGAGAGGGAGTGTGTGTGTGAGAGAGAGAGTGTGTTTGTGTGTGTGTGTGTGTGTTTGTGTGTGTGAGAGAGAGATAGAGAGATAGTGTGTGTGTCTGAATTTGTCTCATCACTTATTACAGACTGGTCATTGGCCAGGACGGTTGGCTTGACTGACTTGATATTTCTGGACGAAACTGACCGCTTGGCTGAACTTGAATAGCGATAATAAATGAGAGTCGAGGGCAGAAAAAGAAACCCCGGCTGATTTATGTAACGATTCGCAAGCATCAATCCAACGTTCGGAATTAATGCATATAATCGGAACTGATATCTTAATTGCTGTAGGAAACGGTTCCTGTCTGCAATACCCCAAAAGAAAAGCCGAAAAATTTCTAGTTGGTTCTTAAAAAGCTGAGGATTATCCGATTACGCTACGCAGTTAACTAGTCAATTTTAATAAGTTAGTTTTGCATATTAGTCGATTGGATCTCTACGAAGTGATCCATACTTGTAAAGTTCTAATCTAATCCAATGCCTTCAATTTTTAGTAAGTTAGTCTTGCATATTAGTCGGTTCGATCCCTACGAAGTGCTCCACACTGGCAAAGTTCTAATCTAATCCAATCCCTTCAATTTTTAGTAAGTTAGTCTTACATATTAGTCGGTTGGATCCCTACGAAATACTCCACACTTGTAAAGTTCTAATCTAATCCAATGCCTTCAATTTTTAGTAAGTTAGTCTTGCACCACTAATATAAGAACCCTCCTAAAGGCCATACCATAGCAGAAAAATAAGACAGTGGAACTTGGCTTGACTTAAGAAGATATCCCTTCAGTAAGTCACTTTTCCGGCTTTAAAAACGGCCAAATTACAATTTAATCTGTATTATCGACCATTCTAGCTACCATGCATTTTAAATGCTTTTCCTTTCTCTTCAATTCTATTTTTCCTACTATTTCTTCTTCTTCTTCTTCTTCTTCTTCTTCTTCTTCTTCTTCTTCTTCTTCTTCTTCTTCTTCTTCTTCTTCTTCTTCGACACTGACCCTGTGTTCCCCCTCCCCCTTCTAACACCACTAATATAAGAACCTCCCAACAGGCCATACCATAGCAGAAAAATGAGACAGTTGGACTTGGCTGGCCTTAAGATATCCCTACTGTAAGTCACTTTTACGGCTTTAAAAACGGCCAAATTACAATTTAATCTGTATTATCGGCCATTCTAGCTCTCTAGTCTTGCATATTAGTCGGTTTGATCCCTACGAAATACTCCACACTTGTAAAGTTCTAATCTAATCCAAAGCCTTCAATTTTTAGTAAGTTAGTCTTGCATATTAGTCGGTTGGATCCCTACAAAGTGCTCCATACGTGCAGAGTCTAATCCACGAGGTATGTCTGAAAAGCTAGAGGACTGGTATACCAAAAAAAATATTTAAAATCCAAACTACAAATTACAAGTTTTCCCCTTCAAAGTAATCTCCCTGGAGTCTAATGCATTTCCCATCCTTCTCTGCCACGCTTGCATGTACACCTGGAAGGATTCTTCAGGGATTCTCCGTAGCTCTGGCGTCAAGGACTTTTTGACGTTCTGCACATCTTCAAAACAGGTTCCATTAATGACCCCCTTGAAGTTAGGGAAGTGGAAAAAATCACATTGAGCCAGGTCGGCCGAGTAGGGAGGTTGCTCCAGCACACTGATGTTCTTCTGGGCCAGGAATTCTCGAATACTCAGGGCAATAATTCTCCACATAGTCACCTTTTCTTTAAATGGCATGTATCTCTGCCCCGTAAATTTCTATTGACTATTCTTTGAGTCACTTCTTCGTTAAAAAAATCACTTCCTGGTCACTGGAATAATGTTTGACTCTCAAACCCTCTTTCATGGGACCGAAGATATTATTAGTCAGAAGGCGCTAAATGTAGTGAGTATGGAGGATGTGGTAAAGTTGTCCACCCAAATGAGGCAATTTTCTCCCTTGTCCTGATGCTTGTGTGTGGCCGAGCATTGAATTATTCTCTTGCGTATTAATAATTTTTTAGAATTAGTCCTTATGGAAATATTTTGTACTGCTATTAATAGATTGTTGGTTGAATTGATTTTAAAGTATGTCAACCCTTGAGTTATTCTATGTCGAAGACGTTGTGTGTTGACCTTTACTAAGCTTAGCTCAGATATGGCACAAGGCCAGAAGTGTGGGGTACCCAGTGAGAATCGAACTCACTAACAATGGTCTGCTAATCTAGCTTGCTAACCATTACACAAATGAGGTGCCCTGCCTTTTTCTGAAATAAGGTGTGTGCTGGACACCCGCTCCTACTTATAGACTCGGCGATAATCATGTGACCAACTTCTTGGCCAATCACTGGCAGTACTCTGCTGCTGTTATAATATTTATACAGGCTGTTTGGATCTTAACTACACTCAATTGCTTTGAACCTTCGTGGACGACGGAACATAGGATTATATCACTGGACCTTTGACACTACGTAGGATTCCATAAACTCAAGACTCATTCACTTACCAAAGGATTCTATACCGCAGGACTTACTTACTTAGTTTATTACTTACTTTAAGTCCTTTACAACTGGCCAAGGATGGCGGTCAGAAACTTAACAGTCGCCCTGTCGGCGTGTGCTGTAGAATAGGTCGACTGTATCCATGCAGAGGGGTAAGACCGCCCCCCCCGAAAATGAATGTCCTGGACATGACATTAAACTTGTCCAACATTGTGTTTTATTCATTAAAATTAACTCATTTTATTTCTGAATATTTATTTATTTATTTATATATGGGACCCTAACAGCAATAAAGGAGTACTCTACGCTCCCTAGAGCTCCAGCATTGGAAACTCACCACTATCATAAATAGAGATTCAGTTTCTCTTGAGTTTTCCCCTTCGTAGTTATTTTCTGGTTATCTCATTAATTGTGTTTTCTATTATGAAGTGTTTCAAGGTTCCTCGTTGCAGAGTAATGGTTAATGAGCCTACAGTTACTGCTATGTCCTGTGTTCGATCCTGACTAATTTCCCTACTTCCATTGCGAGTTAGATTCCAACCAGGTGACCATCCTCACATATATATTATTGTTGTAGGAAGCGTGTCGTGTAAAGGAAGCGTGTGGTGTAATGGTTAAAGTCATGGGAAATGGACTTGTCACCCCTAGTTCAAATCCTGGACGTAGTAATTGCATTTCATTTAGCGCTAATACCCTCGGGAAAGGTATGAATCCTACTCTCCCTCCAGCTATGGATACATAGTAGGACAGACTGGGATCTTTAACCTTGGTTAGGCAACAGATCTAGGAGAAGGAAAACGCTGAATTCAAACCTGTTGAACTCTGCTTAAGAAATTGACCTTGTGTCACATGCTGCTCGTGCGGAGGGGTTGGTAAATATATATATATTGTTGTTGTTGGAATCCTCCCATCTACGAGAGACGATGGTATGGTGTCAATTTTTTTAAAATGGAACTACGTAGCCTGGACGGGTTTATATGGAGGATGAGCTGCTGCCAAAACAGCAAATTCCCCACACTGCCACTGTGATCCAATTTCCTTAATTTGTCGCTTGAAATATCCATACAGTTATTTCCTTGATTTTTTTCTTCTGTTTTTTCTTATGTTAACTGTGTTGATATTGCTATAACCAATATTTTATTGTTCTTCTTTGTACATTCTGAATGTTTGCAGCTACACAATCCCCAATGCTTGGTAATCTTACCAGTGAGAGTGTCAAGGCAATGATAATCGCATAAGTGCGAAACTGACAGTTACTAAGCCCGCGCTTGAAATAAAGAAAATGGCATTACTTTTTGATTCACCCTCGTACTTATACAGGTGTCGATTTAAAATATGGAAGGAGGTATTTCTACTTCATCCTGTATATATATTTACCAACTCCTCCACACGAGCAGGACACGACAAGTTTTAATTATTTAGAAGGGCCTGTCTCTTCTTCTTTTTGATTTGTCCATTTGAAAGAATTTGTTTATAAGGAAAAATAACTTGTGTATGAGTATGTGTGTGGTGTGTATAAGTGTGTGATTGTGTTCTCGTATGTAGGTGTATGCGTACATATATATATATATATATATATATATATATATAAATAGAAAACCCCTCCACACGAGCAGGATGTGTCACAAGGTCAATTTCTTAAGCGGAGTTCAACAGGTTTGAATTCAGAGTTTTCCTTCTCCTAGACCGGTTACCTAGTCATGGTTAAAGAACCCAGTCTGCACTGCTATTTACCCATAGCTGGAGGGAGATTAGGATTCATACCTTTCCCAATGGTATTAGCGCTAAGTGAAATGCAATTACCACGTCCAGGATTTGAACTCGGGGCCACGAGTCCATTTCCCATGACTTTAACCATTACACCACGCGCTTCCTTACTTCCTCCTGTATAGTGTTCTATTTTGACTTCCATAGGATCGATTACGACTGCATTTAGAATACGTTATTAAGAAATAATTTTTTTAAAAGAGGAAAAATCTGTTTCGTCAAAAACTGTTACGTGTAAACACGATTTTCTGATCGCCGCGAGTTCAAATCCTGGACGTGACAGTTTGCATTTCTCATAGTACTGTTGCCCTGTGAGAAAAGTATGAATCCAACTACACCCCCTCCTTCTTTAATCTTGGTTACGCAACCAGTCTAGGAGAAGGAACATTCTGAATTCAAACCTGTTAAACTCTAATAAATTGAGCTACTGTCACATCCTGCTCATGCGAAGGGCTTAGTATATATATTCAGCGCCTCCCTTGCCTCATATGGTAGAGACGTCACAGTATCATTGACAGGTTAATTTCGTAAGAATTTCTCGGTGCTGTATCGTGGCCGAAACAGTATAGTTTCTAAGTATCCTGCTGAAGTCCCGGTTTCGATTTCTGTCGGAGGGAAAGCGTTAGTATATATCGCTGATGAGACTTAATAAAGTTGAAAGAGTCTTTACGATATTCTACACACCAAGTAATTCTTTGGGAAATTCACTTGTCATTATTATCTTCTATAATTATCAAATTTATGCGATATTTGCATTGTAATTGCCTTCAAGCAAAATATAAATATTAATATATAATATATATATATATATATATATATATATATGTGTGTGTGTGTGTGTCTGTGTGTTATATATATATATATATATGTGTGTATGTGTGTGTATTTGGGGTGTATTCTTTCATTTATACATGTGGAATTAAACAAAAGGCAGGGCTCCTGTTTAACGATTGTATTGGTAATATTTTCAAGCTATCTGGCCAACGTTTTTATAGTTGGTTGATTGGTTAGATTTTACGGCATGTCAACCCTTGCTGGTTTATTTTATACCGAAGACATTCTTTATGGGTATTCAAACTTTCTTTTTAAACTCATTCTTTTTTTTTAAATCAATTTTAACACATTTTTAAAAACTCATTTTGTCTATTTAACTGGAACACTGATGATGGCATTTCAAAGTGCCGAAAGTACTCGGGATATGAATTTCAGTGGAGTAATCCACGAATTCCATCCAGATAAAAAAAAGGTGGCCAGAAAGCTTGAAAAGATCACCAATAAAATCGTTAAACAGGAGACCAGCCTTTGTTTAATTCCACACACACACACACACACACACACACACACACAGACACACACACACACACACACACACACACACACATATATATATATTATATATATATATATATATATATACAAGACACGCGGGACATTGCTGGAGAAGCAAGGACGAACTCATAAGCGACGTCCTCCTGTGAAAGCAAGCACATGGGTAAGCACATGGGTTGGGCTGACCAACAAAGACGTATATTGACCAGCTTTGTGAGGATACAGGATGCTGCATAGAGGACCTCCCGAGAATGATGAGCGATAGGGACGGATGGAGAGAGATTGCCATGGATATCCGTGCTAACAGTGCGACATGATGATGATGATGATATATATATAATATATTATAAATGAGAGAGAGAGAGAGAGAGAGAGAGAGAGAGAGAGAGAGAGAGAGAGAGAGAGAGTGTGTGTGTATGTGTGTGTGTAAAGTAAAAGGTGCAATTGCAAACAGTCCTTCCTATTGGCAATTCCTAAGACAAAATTCGCCATATTTATTGTATAACCCTTCTATACACACACACACACACACACACACACACACACAACCTTAAGGTTTATTTCCGCTGTCGTTTATCGCAAAAGATGTATACACACACACACACACGCAACCACACACCTAAAAAATGCACAATGTTTCCTTTCGATACACACACTTACACCGTCCCATACTCACGCCATAAAATAGAATATTTGACGTCATATTTCAAACCGTCTTCCCTTTTTTCAAACCTCAAAATTTTTAAACAGACTGAATAACAAGGACTACCACTCGCTTTTCCCGTTATTCTGTGATAAAAATTTCTCATCAACTCCCATATACCAACAAATGCCCTGAAGATGATCTAATTAATAGATCGAAACACTGCAGCATCGGCCAATAAATTCACCACTTAACCCATTTAAACCTGTTTTTTTCATTTTCATACCGTCGGATTCACTTCCTTTCTTCAAACCCTTCTATATATAAAGCAAAAGATGAAATTGTTAACAATCTAATTTCACCCTATTTATTGTTTGGTTTGGTTTGGTTTGTTTTACGGCATATCAACCTCAGTGGGTCATTTAATGCCGATAAAGTTTTGAAATAAATCAATTCTTAATGGATAATACAATTTTATTTATTAACACATTTTTCTATTTAACCCATAGATGGGACCCTAAAAGGTACTACCACTCCGGGTCAGAGTGGACCAGGGAGCAATGGTGATGAAGGGGTGCTCTACATTCCCCAAATCTCCAGAACTGGAACCTCACCATCAGATAGAGTTTAACGTCATTCCCAGGACATGTAGACCCGCAGCCACCGCCTTCTAGCACACATATGATAAAGAGGGGTTGGGGCTTGCCATGAGGGCAATAGGGTTGGGGAAATCATATAAGTGCTAGGGCTTGACGTGACCAGCCGATTGATCAGAGGGGGCCTCTCCGACCGCCCGTCTAGCCCAAGATAGGGCCAAAGTGGAGTATTGCGGGTCATGAACTGCTCATCCACCTGGGTTCTATCCTTAAGCATCACGGGTCGCCACCCACGGACAACAGGCGGCCCCATTGGGGGAGTCCTACCCCTCTGCAGAGGTGCAGTCGGTGCATTTTAACGCTCAGCCGACAGGGCGGCCTATTTATTGTATAACTCATGTGATTTCGAATAAAACCGTTCTTTTCTTTAAAAATTGAAATATCTCCCCTTTTGTTTTTTTGTTTTTATTAATTTTCATTTTCCAATCAACTTGTCAACCCACCCCCCGCCAAAAAAAAAAAACCCGTTTATATTCTTAGAAATTCCAAAAGACGTCCCTTTTCATTAATTTTCGGATCCTAAATAGATTTCTCCAAATAAAATCCGTTCAAGATTCTAAAAGACATTCTTTTTCATGAATTCCCGCATTCCCCAAATTGTCTGCAAATAAAATTTTTGTGAATTTCTAAGAATTTCGAAAATACATTCATTTTCATTAATTCGCACATGTAAACACAAAAAGAAGAAAAGAAAGCGTGTTCGTAAAATCTTGTTATAATGGAGATTCGGTGTCCGTCTGTCTCTAACCGAAACTACGTCAGCACCAACGTCACAATTCCCTTAGTTATTTAAGTTATATTCACAGTGAGGTCTAGCTGATATATATTTGCCTTAATATAAATCTTATTATAATGGAGATTCGGTGTCTATCTGTCTCTAACCGAAACTACTTCAGCACCAACGTCACAATTCCCTTAGTTATTTAAGTTATATTCGCAATGGTTATTAAATAATCAGTATCATTATTTAATCTTAATTAACATTTTATTTATCAACAGTGTCTCCTAATGAGGTCTAGCTGATATATATTTGCCTCAAAACAGCTCGTATTAATAATGTGTTTACAATCCTGCAATGTGTGTTATATATAATTTAGAAATAGATTTGGTGCTTTATGAGGAAGACCGTCCCGGTCTCCTGCCTCAAGAATTGCTACCCGGTAACTGTTAAAATAACGACTCCAGCTACGTCGTCGCGGCGGTGTTACTTAAAAGAAAACAACCAGCTTAGGGCGTTAAATGTATTGGTGAGGGGCTTCTTTTTTTGTCGTAATTCTTATTTATTTATCGTAATGTGTCGTAATTCTTGTTTATTTATCGTAATTTGTCGCAATTCTAATTTATCTATCTATAAAAAGAAGCCCCCCCATACATTTAACGCCCCAAGTTGGTTGTTTTCTTTCAAGTAACACCGCCGCGACGACGTAGCTGGGGTCGTTATTTTAACAGTCACTGGGTAGCAATTTTTGAGGCAGGAGACCGAGACGGTCTTCCTCATAAAGTACCATAGATTTTTACATAGTACATGGTGTGAATAATTGATGTGACACAAGGTCAATCTCTTAAGCAGAGGTTTGAACTCAGAGTCTCCCTTCTCCTAAACTGGTTGCCTAATCAAGGTTAAAGTACGCTGTTTACCCTACTATTTACCCATAGTGGGATGGGGGACAGTTCGATTTATACTTGTAAAGTTTTTAAATGCCATCCTTGGCCAGTTGAAAAGGACTTAAAGAAAGTCCTGAGTTATGGAATCCTTTGGTGATCCTTTGGTAATCGTATAAGTCCTATCCTGCATATTGGTAAAGGTCCAGTGATTTAATCCTAAGTCCGTCGTCCACGAAGGTCACAGTAATTATGACCAGTAGGGTCGGTTAAGTATTGTATCAGCCTCAGAGTACTGCCAGTGATTGGCCAAGAGTTAGATCATATGATCTTGCCTAGTCTATAAGTATGGGCGAGGAACTAGCACACATCTTATATACTAAAAATTTCTCAACAATACGTTTCCAGTATATCAGGTTCAGTCGGCGTATTTTAAAGCTCCCGGGCTGCTTTCTACCCAGGCAACGCCGGGTAGCCGCTTCTAGTTCAACATAAATTAGTTAACCGTTAGATTATCAGCTGGAAAGCCAAATCACTCTGTCGTTCCTTGGAACACTAGATTTACTATGTTTCTTTCTTTCTTTTTTTCCCTTTCTTTTTTTTTCTGTCGTTTTTTATTGGGAGACAGTCGATTTTCGAATGTCAGCCTCAGTTGACTGAAACACAGGTACATGTCAATGCTATGACCGCCATCTTTTATTTATTTTATTTTATTTATTTGTTTTTTTATGTTTTTTGTTTGTTTTTTTTTTCATTTTATTTCTTTTTCGATTTCAGATTAGGAGAAGGCAAGCCGAAGTAAATCCCCACAGGAATTCTGATTGGATTAGCTTCTGATTGCTTTAGCAAACGTTTTTCCATGCCTTAATCCTCCTAACGGCCGAGCGAAGAGCCTAATGGCGCGCTTAGAAAAATACGACACTTTAGGCAAAGTAACGATGGACGATGGCGAGTTCTGTTTCGGCGCGAACGGTTGAATCTCTAGAAAAATCTCGTGATATCTCGCACGATTTCTCATTCGGAGGTCCGATTGATGTCACCAGAAATTACGCGTGGCTTGGGTTGGTTTGTTTTGGTTTGGTTTGTTTGTTTTTCTAGTTATTCTAGAACCTGAATTTTAATCGTTGAACTATGTCCATCAAGAGTGGATTTCAATGGAATGTACGAGGGTGAGTTAAAAAGTGATGCTATTTTGTTTACGACAGGTATAATTACACGTACAATAGCAATGTTCCCCCTTCGAATTAATATCTATTTTTCTATTATATTTTATTAATATCTATTTATTTATTTATTCTATTTTTATTTATTTATTTATTTATCTATTTTTTTAGTCTGCTGTTTGCCAACACAATAGAAATAAATAAATAAATAAAATTAAATAGAATAAATAATAGATATTAATAAATATTTTTAAAAAATTTAAAAATAGATTAACCGAGTATCGATAACAGACACAGATGATATCAACAGATTAAAGACAACTAGACAAATCTAAATAGACAAATATAGATGTACATTTACAATATATATATTAGACAAAAATGATAAGACTAACAATATCACCGCTATGAATAATAATAACAATAATAATAGTAGTAGTAGTAATAATAATAATATACTAGCAAATATATGCACCCTCCGGGTGCAAGTATTTAAGTTTTAATATAATAAAATATCATGTTAAATTAGAAAGGCTAATGAAACTGAATAAGAATTCAGATAAAAAGATTTGGAACAGAGGGGGTATAATCGAAAAATAGAACAACTTTGAAACTAACTCTTCCATCATTTTCCATTACTCCCGTCTTTCAGTGGTAAATTTTCTTAATTTAACTATTTAGTTAAAATAGGAAGTAAAGAATAAAATTACAGTTATTTCTTCTTGTTAATGGATTTCTTTTAAGATTTATCCGAGATTTTTGCTCATATTCAATAAGATAAAACCAAACAATTAGAAATCAAATAATACTAAGCATATATTTATTAAAATCAAATTTTTAAGATCAATATGCAAATAGCCTTCCCATTCACACTGTGAACCGCTATTTTTTGTATATATAAATACAATTGCATGTTATTAGTATGTAGATATTGTTAACAGTATTAATGATGTAAAACAATTTTACTAATAATTGAGGTTTAAATAAAAAAATAAAATCATGGAGAATGTGGTGTAAATAACAAAGGGAATTGTGACTTGTATAGTAATATAGTTTCGGTTACAGACAGAAAAACCCACAATCTCCATTATAATAAGATAACATTATATACATACCCACTTACAAATTTAAACAAATCTCACCATCTCCCCCTTCACCAAAAAAATCACACAAACATACCAGCCACATATTCAAATTAGAATATATTAACAGATACACAGAAAGACAGTAAAACTTAAATTAAGTTAAATATATACACATACAGACAGAAAGATAGATACCATTGTATAAAAACAAACAAATAAATGGACAGAAAGTTTTTAAAAAATAACAAATTTAAAAGTTAAATTCAAATCCAAGTCAAATATATAGATAAATACAGAGAAAGCTTAATACTGTTGTATAAAAATAGACAAATAGATGGACAGAAATATTAAAAAAAAAAAACTCATACATATCTTATTATAATGGAGATTGTGTGTTTTTTTGTCTGTAACCGAAACTATATTACTAATCGAGTCACAATTCCCATAGTTATTTACATCACATTCTCCATGATTTTATTTATATTCAAACCTCAATTATTAATAAAATTGTTTTACATCATTAGTACTGTTGACCATATCTACATATTATTAACATGCGATTGTATTTATATATATACAAAATATAGTGGTTTGCAGTGTGAATGGGAAGGCTAATTTGCATATTGATATTAAAAATTTGATTTTAATAAATATGTGCTCAGTATTATTGATTTCTAATTGTTTGGTTTTATCTTAATGAATATGAGCAAAAATCTCTCCAATAAATCCATTAACCATATTAACAGTAATTCTATTCTTTACTTCCTAATTTAACTAAATAGTTCAATTATGAAAATTTAGCAATGAAAGACGGGAGGGAAGAAAAAGCAAGTTTTAGTTGTTTCCCCCTCTGTTTCAAATCTTTTTATCGGCATCTTATTTAGTTCCATTACCCTTTCTAAGTTAACATAATATTTTATTTCATTAAAACTTAAATACTTGCACCCGGAGAGTGCATATATTTGCTAGTACTACTAATGACAAATCCAGCTCCCAAACACACATACACATACTCATTCATTTTGACCCATCCCTTATCATCCAACATTCTGACCAATCACCTGCATCTCCATATAACACTCCCCATTTAGAGGGAAGAAAATCCACTACCCCCCAGCCACCCTTGTCCCTACTGACAACCTACTGTTTTTCACCATTTTGAAAATGCCCTTCAGAGAAGCAAGAACTGGGCTTTGGTCCTGATGATGGTCTAAATGACCGAAACGTTACATCGTCGACAATAAACATCCAGTTTCCATAACATCCCGTGTTTGTCTACTTTTCTCCGCATATTGTCGGATTAACCTCCTCACATTTCTCCCATATATATTATATATATATA
>CM042174.1:2221689-2254189 GCA_023376005.1 Doryteuthis pealeii
GGTGAACTTCCAGTTCTGGAGGTCTGTGAAATGTGGAGCACCCCTTCATCACCATTGTCCCCTGGTCCACTCGGAACCGTAATGATAGTGTCTGTTAGGGTCCCATCTATGGGTTAAATAGAAAGACAGTTTATTAAGAGATTGAGGCCGGTTTAGTTCAGTCGGTAGAGTGTCCGACTTGAAACCACAAGGTTCAATACCGAAGTCACTTGCGCAAATAAATTTTTATTTTTCATTTTTTTCTGGACACTACGCCATCGTCCTTAGTAGACGGAAAGGATCCAATAATAATAATAATAATAATAATAATAATAATAATAATAATAATAATAATAATTTTAATTGGCTTCTGTATAAAATCATTCATAGGGTTGATTTTAATACGTTGGAGAATAAAAAAATAATATTAGAGATCAATAATACCAAGTAATTATTTATTAAACCTCTTTTGTTAAAATCAGTATGGAAATTAGCCACACTATATATTATGTAAACTTTTTTTCTTAATGATATATGAGACACATTCGAGGATTTTAAACGAACTAGTAACGTAGGCTGTTTTAAGGCAAATTTAAATCCGATTTTCATAGGAACATCGTTACAAAATGAGATTTATTCTATATATTAATGATATTGACTACAAATTAGATACTCATTGATAAACGTACATAATTCTTGAGGGTATTGTGAAGTAAGCAGTGACGTATTTTCGGTTAAAGAAATTTATTTATTCTTTTGTTATCATAAAGTATATATATATATGTTCTACTTAAGTTCGTGTAATTTTAGATTATTTCTGAATAGGTATTGTGACGTAAGTAATGACGTAATTTCGGTCACAAACATCAAATCTTTATTATAATACGATTTATTGAATGACCCTCGTATATAGAAAAGGGCTTTTTTGTTATCATGAAGTGTATTGTTGTTCTACTTAAGTTCGCATAATTCTTGATTAAAACTGAATATATATTGTGACGTAGTTAGTGACGTAGTTTCGGTTACAGACACCGAATATTGATTATAATAAGATTAATTGAATGACCCCCTGGTATTTATAAAAGAGCGTGGTGTAATGGTTAGAGTCGTATAAAATCGACTCGTTGACCCGAGTTCAAATGCCGGACGAGACTGTTTACATTTCACATAGCGCTAATACCCTAGGGATAGGTATGCATCCAAGTACTCTCCCTCCAGCTATGGGTATATAGTAGGGCGGACTGGGCACTTTAACCTTGGTTTGGTAACTAGTGTAAGAGAAGGAAAACTCTGAATTTAAACCTGCTAAACTCCGTTTAAGAAACTTACCTTGTGTCACATCCTACTCGTGCGGAGGGTTTGGTATATTTATATATATATTTAATTGCAAAATTCACCGTATTCGGCGTTCAGCTAAGACTCACTTTGTTTACATAAAGTTTGAGACCTCTAGGTGAGTTCATTTCCGCTTAAAAATGTAGCGATTAAATAGCCTGCTATACTTGACAACTGACTGTGGCCGTATCGGTAGGAGGATTGGTGAGCGAAAGTTCGTTCGGGTCTCGAACCCGGCCAGAGGTAGCTGCTAAAAACGGTATAACTGCACTGATGAGAGGTGATACCTCGAAACACGTGTCTGTAGTTTTACTATATATATATATATATATATATATATATATATATATATTTGTGTGTGTGTGTATGTGTGTGTGTGTGTTTGGACAGCATTCTTTCATTTATACATGTGGAATTAAACAAAAGGCACGTCTCCTTTTATTGATCTTTTTAAGCTTTCTGACCAACTGTTTTATATTTGGATATTCGGGATATGAACTTCGGTGGACTAATCCATGGATTCCATCCAAATATAAAAAGAAATGGCCAGAAAGTTTGAAAAGATCATCAATAAAATTGTTAAACAGGAGACGTGCATTTTGTTTAATTCAACATGTATATATTTATGTTTAATTATATATATATATATATATATATATATATATATATATATATATATATATATTCAAAATTCAACTCTTAGGTATGTGTATATATACATATACACACCAAATAGAACCATGTACATGGGCACCCACGCGAACACGCACAGGCGTGCACACGAGCACACAAAAAGTAAACATAGACACATATACATAGACACACACATACACACACCCCAAAAGTATCATTTTAAGTAGAAAAACACAGAAATTCTCTAGAACAAAAAACAAATTTCAAACACACACACCTATCATATCAAGTGAACATCTGATGAACTATACCTATTAAAAGAGTAATAAAAGCTCAGTTAATGAATTTATTACCAAGCCGTGACCGGCGTACGACTTACGCGCAAGGATTGTGGAACGTTACATCATTTTTTCTCAATTTTTGCGCGCAGGTCGCATGCAAGTCACGCGCAAATCGCACGCAAGGATTGAAAAACATGACGTTATTAAACAACCATTATAATAGAAAAATTGCAGAAACACACACAACCTATCAAATATCGGACATATTCTGCCAAATTAATAACTCAATGCCTGAAGAAGACAACAGATCAGAAACACGTGTCGCGTATGTAAGATAAAAAGAACATAATACATTTTGCGAACTTTCTTCTTTTTTGTAAAATATTAAATTTTCTCCGTTGGAACCAGAACAACATTATATATATATATATATATATTATATATATATATATATATATATAATATATATATATATATATAACCAGCAGTTCCTTTTTGTTATCATGAACTGTATAGATATTCTACTTAAGTGCGTATAATTCTTAATTATTTGTGAATAGTTATTCTGACATAAGCAGTAAAGTATTTTCGGTTACAGCCAGACACCGACTCTCCATTATAATAAGATTCATTAAATGACACTCGTATATGTATATATAAGAGCAGTTCTTTTTTGTTATCTTGAAGTGTATTGATCTTCTACTTAAGTCCATGTAATCCTACAGATTTTGTTGATGTTTCTCTGGAAGGTCAAACGGCTAAAAGGATCATCTCCCTTCATCTAAACTGGATCAAAGGTTTCAACCAGGTTCTCTTTAAAGGGCCTTCTTCAGAGCATTTACTAACGACGTTAGAAGTTACTTAAAAAGTGCTACTCCCCCCCCAACCAAATCTAGGTCTTCTTCCTGTCAATAGATGTCGCTCTCTAAACCTGAAGCATGTCCTCGGCACACTTAAATAAGAAGATCAGAAGTTTCAACAAATCTTGCAATGCTCAGCATTCTACTCTCGTAGATGTCGTAAATGACCCATTAACTACACAAGTACTAAACAGAATATACCAGTTGTCCAAAAATAAAGAAACTGTTGTGGGGCTTTAAGGGTAAAAAATAAGACAAACGACTGGTAACAAATGTAGACAAATGTATTGAACGAAAGGAGTAGACATTTACAGCAAAGAAAGTAGAGATTGCGTCCGACCAATAGAGTTACGAGTTGACTCGCAATTTCTTCGAGTCAAGCCACAATTTTTCCTATTAATTATAGTAGCCGTCGGCGCATTCCATTATTGTCCATAGGATAAAATACAATCCAATTTTTGGGGATATATATATATATATATATATATATATATATATATATATATATATATAGATAGATAAAATAAAATCTTTCTTTGATAGATAGATAGATATATAGATAGATAAAATAAAATCCAATTTTTGAGATATATATAGATAGATAGACAGATAAAAATAAAATCCAATTTTTTGGAGATAGATAGGTAGATAGATGAAATAAAATCCAATTTTTAAGAGATAGAAGATAGATAGACAGATAAAATAAATCCAATTTTTGGGGAGATAGATAGATAGATAGATAGATAAAATAAAATTTATTTTTGATAGATAGATAGATAGATAGGTTGATAGATAAAATAAAATACAATTTTTGAGAGATATATAGATAGATAGACAGATAAAATAAAATCCAATTTTTGGGAGATAGATAGATAGATGATAGATAGATAGAAAGATAGATAAATAAAATCTATTTTTGATAGATAATAGATAGATAGATAGATAAAATAAAATCAATTTTTAAGAGATATATAGATAGATAGACAGATAAAATAAATCCAATTTTGGAAGATAGATGATAGATAGATAGATAAAATAAAATCTATTTTTGATAGATAGATAGATAGATAGGTTGATAGATAAAATAAAAATCCAATTTTTGAGAGATATATAGATAGATAGATAGATAAAATAAAATCCAATTTTTTGGGAGATAGATAGATAGATAGATAGATAGATAGATAGATAAAATAAAATCCAATTTTTGACAGATATATAGATAGATAGACAGATAAAATAAAATACAATTTTTGGAAGATAGATAGATAGATAGACAGACAAATAAAATGATTTTATCACCTATAACAGAAACAATCATTTGTTGGATCCCAAGCCACCTTGTTATACGTAGAAATCACAGGGCAGAGCCCTAAGACCCAAGCACTCAGTGTTTTTTTAAGTGAGGAGCTTGGATGGGTGTGACTTGATGGGGTTCTGAAAACAATTTTTTTCACCCCCCTCTTGTCTAACCTAATTCCATATCCATTATCCATTCTCAACTTATTTCATTTACTATTTGACTTTTAATCATTTACAGATGTAAAACTTGAAAAGTACCGGACGAAAGGGCCCTAGTTTTATATTGAATAAAACAACTTTTTTCCACTCTATTCCTCCTTTTTGTCTCCCACTCATTATCATTGTGTAGATCGCTGTACATGATAACCTTAAATATATTATATAAATTAGCTGTACCAAGAATTTTCTTCTCCCCGAACAAACTACAATCCTCTGCTCTTTTCCCCTCCACTTTCCATGATAGATATCCTCTGACCAACCAAATCTTCACAAACTTTCCCCTCCCCTGAATTCATCACCAAACTCCCCTTCTCTTCTATAAATACAAAAGTATGTACCATGTTTTGAATAACCAGACTGATGAAGTTCCCGCTTAAAGCGGAACGAAATATATCTCTCCTACATCTACTTGTATGAGTTATTATTTTTTGTCCACTTTTCCTTCTACCTTACCTCATATATATATATATATATATATATATATACCAAACCCCTCCGCACGAGCAGGATACGACACAAGATCAATTTCTTAAGCGGAGTTTAACAGGTTTGAATTCAGAGTTTTCCTTCTCCTAGACTGGTTACCTAGCCATGGTTAAAGAGCCCAGTCTGCCCTGCTTTTTATCCATAGCTGGAGGGAGAGTAGGATTCATACCTTTCCCAAGGGTATTAACGCGTAAGTGAAATGCAATTACCACGTCCAGGATTTGAACTCGGGGCGACGAGTCCATTTCCCATGATTTTAACCATTACACCACGCGCTTCCTTATATATATATATATATAAGGGTTTTATAATTTGCTTGAAGCATTGTGTATATATTGGTTAGGAGGTTGGTTTTGAAGGCTATCACAATACAGGTGTAAAGAAAAAATAAGGTAACAATGGTGTTGTTTGTTAACCTGTGATTTATTCTGAATATTGATATTTCGAGATAAAATCTCTTCAGAAGAAGAACACTGGAAATGAAGTAGTTGTTGTCTTGCTATGTAATTTTTAGTTAAAGGATTTTTTTTTGTTGTTGAAAATGTTACAGATGGTATTTTTTAATAACTGTATGTGTATGAATTACGCACGTGGATACGGTCATTCATACGCACACACGCGCGTGTATACGGTCATAACGTCACAGTCTACACACATTTTCATGCACACGCGCATGACAACATACACACACGTACAAACAAAAAAGCACATTCACGTAAACATTCAACACGAGAATACAGTTATAAAAAAATACCATCTGTAATATTTAAAAAAAAAATTCATTTAACTAAAAATGCAATAACAAGACAACGACTTCAGTTCCAGTGATCTTCTGAAGAAGAGATTTTATCTCGAAATATCAATATTAAGAATAAATCACAGGTTAACAAACAACACCATTGTTACCTTATTTTTTCTTTACACCTGCATTGTGATATTCCTCAAAACCAACCTCCAAACCAATATATATATATAGCTTGACAGTCAGGGTTCGAATCACACACAAAACAGTCTTCCTGTCTGTAGCTCTACTGATGAGGCATAATAGGCTGAAATGTACATACAGAGATTGATTTTTCTCGATTTTTTTAGCCTTACATTTGAACAGATATGCCTGTCTATTTCATTAATTCTCAATTAATTAATTTTCAATATTAGGTACGATTTCAATTAAGCACATATTCTCCCCAAAAATTGTCGGCTAAAAAAGCCATACCAAACACATTGTGTGTTTGTTTACTTCTCATATATATATATATATATATATATATATATATATATATATATATATATATATATATGTGTGTGTGTGTGTGTGTGTGTGTGTACTGAAAATGATAATAGATAGGTATATAGATGTTGTTATATGTACTATAGTAATTAATCTTTGTCAGGGTTTGCACTGCCGTAAGACATTTTTATAGACCATATTTGTAAATGTAGAACAGCTGAAGTTACCAAAGTTTCTACTGTTGATCATGTGAATAAGATGTTACGAATCCAGAAGCAAGAAGCCATTTTTTTAATGAATCTCCCAAAAATGGCGCGTTTTCTTATTTCCAGCATTTTTTGTCAATACAGACAGAATTAATGAGAATAAAATGCGCAGGAAAAGAAATAATTTTGAGTCTTCAACATGTTTTTTTCTTCTTTAATGTCTGTTTACTCACACAAATAAATATATATTATATATATATATAATATAATATATATATATATATATATATATATATATATATATATATATATAAGGAAATATGTTTTTTGGGAGAGGAAGTTTACTTTAAGGAAATGAAAAATAAAAATAAATATAATATATTATATATATATATATATATATATATATGCATACACATATGTATACATAGGTATGTATATATATACATATGTATAAAAATGTATGTATATATTATATATATATAAACAAACTTGTTTGAAAATAGTGGAAGTTTACTTTAACGAAATAAGAAAGTACATCAAACTATATATATATATATATATATATATATATATATATATATATATATGTATATGTATATATATAGATAGATATAGATATAGATACATATATATGTATATATATATACATAAATATATATATGTGTGTATATATATGTGAGTGTGTCTGTCTGTGTGTGTGAGTATATATATGTATATATACATGTATGTACATATATGTATATATATAGATATATACATATAAGTATATATATGTATATAGATGTATACATATATATAGAGAGAGATGTATATACATATATACGTGTGTGTATGTGTGTGTATGTGTTTGTGTTTATGTATATGTATTTTAAGTAAACATGTTTTAACGAAGAGGAAGTTTACTTTAACGAAATAAAAAAGGAAATAAAAAGTACTTCTATACACACACACACACATATACACACACACACACACACACACACACACGTATATATATATTCACACACACACACACACAGATATATATACATATATAAATATATATATGTATATGTGCGTGTGTCTGTACGCGTACATTTACTTCAAGGAAAAATTCTTTAGGAATATTTAAAAAATAACAACGTCGGATTCTAATATATTACTTATACAGGCCATGTCATTCTATTAAGTAGCTTAATAGAAATATTCAGAGAAGAGAAAATTACAGGTAAACAAGCTCTCAGCCACCTGCCTCTCCATTCCTTTACAAACTTCGGAAAAGATTTTTCTACTTAATAAAAGTTTAGTCATCTGTTTTTACACTAGATTACTTCAAAGTTTGGTTACCTAGCAAAAAAGTCTGGTTACCTAGCAATGGTAAAGAGCCAATCCTGCCTACTACTATTTACCCATAGCTGGGGGAAGGGCCGTAGGATGCATACCTTTCCAAAGGACATTAGCACTATGCACAGAAATGCAAACAGCCTTGTACATATATATGTGCCGCTAGTTATAAAATAAAGTTGATGATAAGTGGCCAATACACTGCTTTGAAACCAATGGTAAAAATCTCCCCTTAAATGTATTGTAATCTATAACGCGCATACACACACACACACACACACACACACACATATATATATATATATATATATATGTGTGTGTGTGTGTGTGTGTGTGTGTGTGAAATTTTCGGTTTTCGATTTTCCTTGCATTTGAAACAACGTCACCTGAAGATTAATTGCACTTACGCATGCATGAAACCAACGGTTGTGACTGTTGCTTTGTCATCAAATAAATAGATATGTAATACCATATATATATATTATATATATATATATATATATATATATATATATATATATCAAGTATTGTTATGGGTTCAACGGGAGAAAATTAAGTATTTTATAAAAAAAGAAGGTCCGCAAAATGGATTATGTTTTTAGAAAAATTTTTATTTTATTTATTTTCATCTTACATTTGCGACACGTGTTTCAGATCTTCTAATATCTTCTTCAGGCATTGATCAATCATATGAATATGAATTTGAACATTCATGTGTATATATACATAAGTATCTAACTCATCCCTTCCGGTTCAGTGGGAGTGGAGTATAGAGCAATTTCATTTTTAACATCTGTTTTTTAGCAGGTGTCTTTGTTCCTGGGTGGCTGGGTAATAAACTTATAAATTTAGAGTCTTCGTAGTTTTATGGTTGTTTATATTAGTGTTCATCTGATGTAGATAATGAGATGTTCATTTGATATGTCATATGTGTGTGTTTGTAATTTATTTTTGTTTTAAAGAATTTTTGTGCTTTTACTTTTTGAGTGTGTGTGTGTGTGGGTTCGTGTGTGTGTGTGTGTGTGTGTGTTTATGTATATGTCTCTATGTTTACTTTTTGTGTGTGTTTGTGCTTGTGTGCGTGTGTGTGTGTGTGTGATTGTCTATGTACACGGTTGTATCTGTGTACATTCACACATACATATATTTTTATTACATAATTTGCATATTTCATTTTGTGGTTTAAACATTTGTGTAGTAAAGTTGTTGTTATTGTTGTGTGTGTGTATGTATGAATTTATATATGTATGTATGTGTGTGTTTGGTTAAGTTCAGTTTAGTTGTGTGTTCTGGTGTGTTTGTGTGTGTGTTTTAGTGTGTTTCTATGTGCGTTTATGTATATGTCTCTATGTTTACTTTTTGTATGTGTTTGTGCTTGTGTGCGTGTGTGTGTTTGTATGATTGTCTATGTACACTGTTATATCTGTGTACATTCACATATATTTTTATTACATAATTTGCATATTTTATTTTGTGGTTTACATATTTGTGTACTAAAGTTGTTGTAATTGTTGTATGTATGTATGTATGTATGTGTGTGTTTGGTTAAGTTCAGTTTAGTTGTGTGTTCTGTTGTGTTTGTGTGTGTGTGTTTTAGTGTGTTCCTATGAGCGTGTGTCTATTTAGTAGATTATATTTGTCTATATAGTAAGCTTATTGTTGCGTGTGTGTATGTGTGTGTGTGTGTGTGTGTGTGGTTACGTCCGATTTAATTCAGGTTTGTATTTATCTATGAAATGTTTTTCTTTAGTCAGGAGTAGAGTATAGTCATCAGTTTGGTATATAGGCATAACCTTAAATTTTCCCTGATTACATTCGTGGATATGTTTCAATACGTATAGGTTTCTATTGTTAGCTAATCTAATATTGCTTTTGTTTAGTGAGATTCTTTTGTTTAGTGATGATGTGCCACCAATGTATTTTTCTTGCAGTTTGTGCATTCTATTATGTAAATTACATTTTTTGATGTGCAGTCAAGATTTCTATTCATTTTGAGAGTTATGTGAGGGTTTTTGAATGTATAGGTTGTTCCTTCTATGATTATGTTACATACCCCACATCTTCTGTTTCCGCATTTTGAGACACCCTGTGTAGTTTGTATCCCAAATTTGGATAAAATCTAAAACAAATATTAACTTCATCCAAATTTGGGATACAAACTACACAGGGTGTCTCAAAATGCGGAAACAGAAGATGTGGGGTATGTAACATAATCATAGAAGGAACATTCAAAAACCGTGTTCTGAAAGACATTGTTAATATATATGTATGTTACGATTTTTGTGGCCATTTTTACGTGTCAGTTGAGAGCACTTTACAGTGGAGAATTATCGTGATGCTTAGTATTAGGTAGAATCCTTGTGTTCCTTGGTGTTAGGCAGAATCCTCTGTCGTTCCTTAGTGAATAATCCTTGGTTGTTCCTTAGTGTTAAAAAGGATCCATTCTGTTTTGATCGTTCGTCCATGTTAAATACGAGCACCTGAACACTTGAAGTTAACTAGTTAAATAGCTAACTAACCGTGGGTTTGACCACGCACAGTCTATAAGATTAAGTGGTGTGCTCCAACACACCTTATAATACAAAATTATTCCAACATTACAAACACACAATTACAAACTATAAGAGAATAGGTTGAATCAGACAACAGTTAACATCACCCTATAAAGCTCCGAACTTTCAAATATCTTTTAAAGAAGGGATTTTCATCCCAAGATATTAAGAAAATAAATTGAAGGCAAATGAACAAAATCCTAGTTACCGCATTTTTCTTTACACGTGCATATTTTATAGCCATTACAATCAATCGCCAAACCAGTATATATATACATAGAGCGGGGGAAAGTGACAGGCATACTGTGAGTAAAAGACGGGCAAGTTTTTGACTTAATTGCAAATTATGACTAATTATAATCAATTAAATTGGATTTTTTTTCAAACATAACTCAATGATAAAAGCAAGGAATATTTTAGTATGAATTTTGTGTCATTAAACTAAACAGGAAAAAGCCTTTAGATGACAAACATTGATTCACTCAGCTTTAGTATAATAATATATATATATATATATATATATATATATATGTGTGTGTGTGTGTGTGTGTGTGTGTGTATATATATATAGTATATTGCAAAAACATCTTACTCCCGCTTCAGAAAATTACATCTGTCATTGTGGCTTCGTAGTTCGCAGCAATGTTGGGCTAGTATCACACTCGAGAAAACACAAATAAAGTGTCTTCTTGATAGCATACACATCATGGGAGGAAACGAATCACTCATTTATCGATTATGATAGAAGAGTTTACCATATATATGTATGTGTGTGTGTGTGTCTGTGAGTGTGTACTTATATAATATATATATATATATTATATATATATATATATATGTGTGTGTGTGTGCGTGTTGTGTGTCTGTGTGTGTGTGTGTGTGTGCATACTCGTCTGTTGTTTACAGACTTCAGTTCCCTTGTGATTGTAAACATACATCTACATAAGTATGTACCAATTAATTATTGGCTTCTTACTGACAGTTGCCGACGGCTGAGAGGGTAAGGAGCTGTACAGACGAAAATTCAGTCTGATTTTGCTCCCGGCTGGAAGTGGCTGTTAAAGTCGACCCGCACTGATGAGACGTAAACGTCGAAACGTGTCTGTGGATAACTAATAAAAAATTATATATATATATATATATATATATATATATATATATTAATGTGTATGGTTGGTACTAGTATACTAGAAAAAGTAAATAGTAATCCAATGTACAGTGTTATTAGAAGAGTGCTCAATATCACGCAAACACGCAACACGAGAATACAGTTAAAAAAACGCCCACATTTGACCATTTACACCATTTCTGTCATTAAAAAAAACACATTTCGTTTACCTGATGAATGCTTTTAGCAGGAAACCATTGGTAGTAATATCGTTCTCAAATAATGAATAAAAGCTAAAACTTTTATTTATCACTTCATTCAACTATATTTATATATAGCTTTAGTATAATAATAATAATAATAATAATAATAATAATAATATATATATATATACATACATACATAGATGCATATCTACATATCTATATCTATATATATATCTTTCTCTTTCCCCTCTCTCTCTCCCTCCCTCTCTCTCTCTCTCTCTCTCTCTCTCTCTCTATATATATATATATATATATATATATATATATATACATATATATATATGTAATATATCAAGAAAAATGAAAAAAACACAGGTTTAAATGGGTTAAGTGATGAGTTTATTGGCCGACGCTGCAGTGTTTCGATCTATTAATTCAGGGCATAAGATAAGAAATTATTTATCACAGAATAATGAGAAAAGTGAGTGGTAATCCTTGTTATTCAGTCTGTTTAAAAATTTCTGAAGTTTGAAAAAAGGAGACGGTTTTGAAATATGACATCAAATATTCTATTTTAAGGTGTGAGTATGTAGCGCTGTTAGTGTGTGTATTGAAGGAAACAATATATATATATATATATTTATCACTATATAGTATCACACTCTATAGTATATCACAATATATAGTATCACACTCGAGAAAACAGAAATAAAATGTCTTCTTGAAAACAGGCACATCATGGGAGGAAACGAATCACACATTTATCGATTATAATAGAAGAGTTTATCTCACACACACACACACACACACATATATATTATATATATATATATATATATATATATATACTCGCATTTACGCGTCTGTTGTTTACAGACTGGAGTTCTCTGGTGATTGTAAATATACATCTACGTATGTATGTACAAATTAATTATTCCGTTCTTAATGACAGTTGCCGACGGCTGAGAGAGTAAGGAGCTGGGCTCCCGGCTAGAAGTAGCTGTTTAAGTTGACCCGCACTGATGAGACGTAAACGTCGAAACGTGTCTGTGGATGACTAATACAAAATTATATATATATATATATATATATATATATATATATATATATAAGAAAGAGAGGGAGAAAGAATAAGAAAGGAAAGGTGAAAGCGAAACAAAAGCTAAGTATGTAAATTTTTCTATTAACGGTTTTTATTTATTTGTTCATTTTTGTTTTTAAATTTTGACATGCCTACACGGTCGCAACATATTGGCAACATTTTGCCGGATGTCAGCCTTGTTCTCAACAAACTTTTAAAAAAGAAAAAAAAAGAGAGAAATAAGAAATTACAGTTATTCGCCCATTTCATTCATAAAGGAGGAGAAGAAGAAAGAGAGAGAAAAAAAAAGGAGAGGAAAAGGAAATAAGAAGAGAAATTATAACCACACAAATAAAAAAAAAACATAAGCACGTCATTTCTGAAAATAAACTCTGATGATGAAGCTCTAGCTTCGAAATCGATAAGACATATAAAACATCTTTTTGTCTTTATTTTTTATACGCATTGTATTGCCTTCGAATTTTATTATTTTATAATATATATATATATATATATATATATATAATATATATATATATATATATTGTTAGTAACGGTAACTTGAAAGTATTTTTGCGTTTTCTAATAGCTTTGCTAATGGCTACTCCATTCATGCTTGATATGGAATCATCCGCCATTTTGCTCTTGAACTACAGAAAGAAGAAAGCTCGTTCAAACAAACAAGCGACAGGTTTATTAAATTATCCAGCTGAGAGCTTTGTTATCTCCCTTTGAAGAGGTGACGTTTTCTCTTTGATTGCATGCGTCATCAGCAAAATAAGGAAAGCAAACTAACAGAAGAAAAAGACTTTTTATATCAACAGTTTTTTTTCTTTCTGTCTAAAATGTATGGAAGAACAATAATGACAAAATTATTAATCCATAGTGACCGGTTTAATTCAGTCGGTAGAGCCTCCGCCAAGGAATCTCAAGGTTCCGGGTTCGATACCGGCCCTTGTCAACTCAGCGTACTCAAGGTGTTAGGACAGTCTCTCTTGTCTGAGGGTTTTGGGTAATCTCCTGTGTTAGGAGACCCTATTTTGCTCACGTGACACAGGAACCCAAGAAGAGAACCCTCTTTTTCCGATGCCACTGAACAAGTGCAGGCGTGCTTGTCACATCTCTCCAGCAGACACCCATGGTGCATGCCAGACGTTACAGACTCTACTTACAGTAAAAGGTTTCCACCTATTTTGGTTTGGTTTGTTTTGTTTTACGGCATATCAACCTCAGTGGGTCATTTACTGCCGATAAAGTTTTGAAATAAATCAATTCTTAATGGATAATACAATTTTTTTATAAATACATTTTTCTATTTAACCCATAGATAGGACCCTAACAGGTACTACCACTCCGGGTCAGAGTGGACCAGGGAGCAATAGTGATGAAAGGGTGCTCCACATTCCCCAAACCTCCAAAACTGGAACCTCACCTCCACCTATTTTGCCTCTATTGCACTACTATGTATTTTTGGACACTTGTGACATTAAATAGCCCGGGGAACTTTGTTCCCCTATATATGTTATAATAAAAGTCATATAAATGTAACTAACGCGTTTGTCGTTTTCCTAACTGAGGTATTCCGCATTGGGTACTTATCCTTTAAGTAACCTAATGTTTTATAAGAACCAGAGTTAACACTCTGTGGACCTCTTATACGGGGATATATACAGTAAAGTGAAAATAATTCAAAATAATTATTTAATTAATAATTAATATTTCTCTGAATGTTTGAGATGAGGCTTGTAGATTAGTATTATCTGCGTTATTCGGACTATTGTCCCCAGTAACAATGAAGATGAGGACAATAGTCCGAATAACGCAGATAATACTAATAATTAATAGATGCTCGCAACTTTTTATTTGAGGGGGACAGTACTGAGTTTCCATTTCAAATTGTTTTATCTTTTTTACTACTTTAATAAATTTGAAGACTTTACTTACTCATGATACAAACGTTATATACCCAACAGGTATATAAAAGGAGGAGAGAGAGACAGCGACAGATAGACAGGGTAGAGATGAGAGTTGACAACATGTCTACGCTCCTTGAAAGCTAGTTCGAAACTGACTAACTAAACTTATTCTCACGCATCTGTAATAGCGTGTTTTTAAGGGATCAAAGGTTAGTAACCGTCCATAACTGTTGGTAATTTTCGATGGACTACATGATTTTAAGTCAAACAGATCTTATTTAAATTCTAACTACAGGTATACATAATATATATATTATATATATATATATATATATATATAATGTAATGTCGAAAGGTACATTCAGGGACTGACCTTTTCTCGGTTTGTTTAGCCATACATTTGAACATATATGCCCGCCTAAATTCATTAATTATTAACTAATTAATTTTCAAAATTAGGTATGACTTCAATTGAGCACATATCCTCCAAAATTGTCTTCTAAAAGCCATATCAAATAAACACATTGTTTATTTACTTTACTCTCATATATATATATATATATATATATATATATATATATATATATATATATGAATAAAGATATAATGAAAAAAAAACAAACGATGTTTACAACTGAAATAGGTTCATTAGAAGAGAAAAGTGTGCAAACCGTTTCGGGGCCAATTCTCTTGACGGTTTTAAAAAGCAACACTCGGCCCATCCTCAACTAATATGAGGACCCTATTGCATTATAATGTTTCAACCGCACGTGGTCGGTCATCAACAAAAACAAGACGGGAAAAAGACCGTTAGTAAAAACAGAACGCTGCTAGTCAAACGTTGGAATTAATCAAAAAAAAAAAAAAATAAATAAAAAAAAATAAAATTGTGCTGTCTGCATTAAAAATAATATGAATTTTATTTAAGAATAAAATGAATTTTATTTAAAAATAAAATGAATCTCATTTTCAATTTTAAAAATAATCAGAAGCATTATAGTAATGAAATAAGACTCAAAAAAGTCTGATGTAAAGTTATAGAAAAGTGTAAAATATGTATAAAAATTGTATATGGAATATCAAAATTATTGTAATACAATCCAACTGTAAAATAAGTAGCCCACATTTATAGGTAAATCCGTGGTGTTAATGGATATCATCAAACAGGGGTAAACATTCAAATGTAAAGTTTTTTCATGGACAAGTATGTGAAAATAAAATGGAAATTAATCCGACAGTATGAATAATGTTGAGGATGGGCCGAGTGTTGCTTTTTAAAACCGTCAAGAGAATTGGCCCCGAAACGGTTTGCACACTTTCTCTTCTGATGAGCCTATTTCAGTTGTAAACATCGTTTGTTTTTTCATTATATCTTATTCATACTGTCGGATTAATTTCCATTTTATTTTCATATATATATATATATATATATATATATATATATATATATATATATATATATATATATATATATATATATATATATATAATTCTGACTGCTCATAAATTATGTAACACTTTGACATTGAATTTCACCCCGTTAGACAAAATCTTACAAAAATTAATGACAAGATAATTCAAAATAATTATTCAATTAATAATTAATAGATGCTCGCAACTTTTTATTTGAGGGGTATAGAACTAAGTTTCCATTTCAAATTGTTTTTATCTTTTTTACTACTTTAATAAATTTGAAGACTTTACTTACTTATGATACAAACGTTATATACCCAACATAGGGTATATACACGGGGAGAGAGACAGTGAGACTGATAGACAGGGTAGAGATGATAGTTGATGATAGGTAGTCTTTCATTTCTGGTTACTGACGTGTTGCTTACTGCTTCTACTTCTTTGTCTAGGTCATCTAACTTGTCTGGTCGCCATGTTCTCTGGTTTATTACTGTATATCTCCATGACAATATTAGCAACGTGTTTGACATTTATTTTAGATTTAACTTTGACAAACATACAACCGGCAATAACCATATTGTATGTAGTTTGTTTTATTACTATTTGTAAAAAATTCAATAACTGTATGTATAAACAAATACAATGAAAAGGGAAAGTTGTATATATATATATATATATATATATATATATATATTTGGAATAAAAGGCCTTAAATACCATGGGTATCGTGGTTTCGTGAGCATACTCGCGAGTGGAAATGGTCCATAACCCATGGTATTTAAGGCCTTTTATTCCCAAATAACTTTGCTCTGTTTACAATAATTAAACAGTGAGCTCTCATACGGAACCTGAACTCTACAACAAACTACTGGTAGAGAGTTAGGACCCGCCTAGAATCACCTTGTACCAAGAAACTTGGTACCGCACCAAAGTATATATAATGTTGTTCTGGTTCCAACGGGAGAAAATTCAATATTTTATAAAAAAAAAGAAGGTCCGCAAAATGTATTTTGTTCTCAGAAAAATTTAAAAAAATTCTTTTTGTTTTACATATGTGACACGTGTTTCAGATCTTCTGGTATCTTCTTTAGGCTTTGATTGATAATATGAAAATTAATTCTTACATGCATGTGTATATATATATATGCATGAGTATTTCACTCCTTCTTCCTGTTTTTGTGGGAGTGGAAAGGAATTTCATTTTTAACATTAGTCTTTTAAACAGGTGTTTTTGTTTTTTGGGTGGTTTACTAATAAATTCATTAGCTGAGTTTTATAACTTTTTTATTAGGGTTGTCTTGATAAAGTTCATCATATGTTCATTTGATATATATATATATATATATATATATATAATAAAAATAAATATATAAAGGTTTTATATATTTAATGATTTAGGAACAGTCAGGACCAAATGGTCGTGGGCATTTGAACTTAAAACCCCAAAGTCACCTGACGAATGTTTGCGGTTATACATGCATGAAACCAAATGGTCGTGACTGTTCCTATGTCATAAATTATATAAAACCTTTATATATTTATTTTTATTATATTATATAATAGCTGTATTTTATATTGAGCACGCTCCCAATAATACTGCACTTTGGCACACCGTTCCAGTAAAAGCTGAAAAGGTGCCAATCCCACACTATAGTTATATATATATTATATATATATATATATATATATATATATATATAAGTAAAATCGTCGGGGCGGCTTAATGCCGGTATGAGCCATACAGCGAGGGAGTCTATCCTCTTTTCAATAGCGCTAGACCAAGGAGATTATATTAGCGTCTGAGGTGGAACGCCACACCTACCGTCAGCTCCTCACTTTACCGCACAGATCCCTGTGCTACTCATACGCTGAGTTGGCGAGGACTGGTATCGAACTAGGAACCTTGTGGGTTCTAGCCGAACGCTCTACCGACTGAGCTAACTCGGCCCTATATATATTAAAGTCAGTGTTTTATCCTGATGAAGACAAATATATTCATAAACCATATTATCTCAGTGAATATCTTACAATAAAGAAAAGAAAGCAAACATTAAAGAATTTTGAGTGTCACATGTTTTCATACATATTTTTACCAACCCTTCTACACGAGTAGGATGTGACAGAAAGTCAATGTCTTAAGCGGAGTTTAACAGGTTTGAATTTAGAGTTTTCCTTAGCTAAACTGGTTGTCAAATCAAGGTTAAAGCGCCCTGTTTATCCTACTATTTACCTCTATTCAGGGTTTTCGGCTGAGTTGATATTCTTTCTTGTTTTATTTGTACTGGGCTCGTCTAGACATTACTTGTTTAATAATCAATTAACTTTTGATCAAGTTTTACTTCCCCAGCCCATTTGATTGTCGCCGCGGGAGACCGACCCCGGGATCTGACAACATGTCCACGCTCCTTGAAAGCCGGTTCGAATCTGACTAACTAAACTTATTCTCACGCGTCTGTAATGTCACGTTTTTAAGGGGTCAAAGTTTAGTAACCGTCCATAACTATCGGTAATTTTCGATGGACCTCATGATTTTAAGTCAAACAGACCTTATTTAAAATTCTAACAACAGGTACGTTCATAAATCATAACAGCTCATAAATCATGTAACATAAAGCCTTTGACATTGAATTTTTAACCTCACATCTTTCAAAAAAATAATTTTACACCGCCCAGAAAGCGTTTTTTTTTTTTTTGCTAGTATGTAAGAAATACCAGTTGAATTTTTCTGAAAGACATGAAGGAGGTTTGAAAATATACTTGATAAAATTGAAGAATTCGATAACGGATTTATCAGCGCAATTATAGCTGTCTCAGCTAATCTCGTTACAACTGGGAAATCTTAATCCAAAATGCGAATGTCTAATATTAATTTTAAATCAGACGTTAATACCAAAAATAACAGCCCCCACCCCAAAACCCGCCTCTAATGCTTCTGCATTTGGACGTTTTGAAACTCTGGAAACCATGACTGCAAGAATCTGAGTGCAAAATTAAATAAAACAGTTTTAATACCAGATATAGACGACAGAATTATGTTTAGACTGTTATATTGATGAGGAATTATTAAGTGCTATGTTCTGCGAATACAAATTCCAGGAATGGTAAGTGGCGTGCCGAGGAGATGAAGAGATTTAACTAATTTCTTTTGGTTCTGATTTTTTAAATGTTTTTGTTTTACTTTTTGGTTTTTAGTTGTTTTTTTATATCTTTTTAATATCTTCATTGTTATCTCTAGACTGTAGGTTCAGTCCTGGCCAGGGGCAGTAGTAACATAAAATAATGATTAACACAGCTTAACGCCTCTACCCCATCTATGGTTAGCAGAATGAGAACAGGATACCCCCGTGGACTGAATAAAGGGTTAGATTCAAAGTTCAGAGATGGCTTCCGATTACGAATAAGAAGGTTCCCGAGTCCGAGAAGAAATACCTGAAGTATATAAAAAAGAATATAATAAAAATATGTACTTAAATCGAACCTAACGAACTTAAATGCCACCATCGTATCTCACCCCGCCGAAAGAAAAAAAATTCCAAAAAATCCAACCCCTGTGGATTGAATAAGAGGTTTCAGGTCGAGGTTCTGTGAAGGATCCCAATTATGAGATGAAGACTCCCGATTTCGACAAGAAGGTTTATCTGCGTATACTAATACCTGTTCGCAGATAGAAAAAGGCGAGACACTAATTCCTTTTTTAGTTTTCTCTACGTCACAGCTTACGTCACAATATTCTTATGCTATATACACCCAAAATATGAGTAAGCGATTTTAAAAATTGTTTTTTACTCTCGTACTTTTTTTTTTTTACAGTAACAAGAAGTTAACTAAAAAGTTTACAAATAAATAAATACCTACGATTTTGTGGAAAATTGATGAGGAAAATATTCAAAATAATTGTATGATTATTACATACATGCAGCATTTTAATTTGAAAGTATTGTTAAGTAGAATGAAGGCATTGTTAATTAGTAAGTTGGGTCTTAGTTTTATAAAAAAAAACATTTATATGAAATAAAGAAAATGGCATTACTTTTTTACCCTCGTAATATGTTTAAGAATAAAACAATAATATTAGAAATCAATAACACCAATTAATTATCTATTAAACTAGGTTTTGTTAAAACAAGTACGTAAATTAACCACACTATATATTATGTAAATTTAGCTCAGTCGGTAGAGCGTTCGGCTAGAAACCACAAGTTTCCTAGTTCGATACTGGTCCCCGCCAATTCAGCGTATGAGTAGCACAGGGATATGTGCGGTAAAGTAAGGAGTTGATGGTAGGTGTGGCGCTCCACCTCAGATGCTAAAACAATCTCTTTGGTCTAGCGCTATTGAAAAGGGGATAGACTCCCTCGCTGACGGGCTGATACCGACTTTAGGCCGCCCCGTCGACTTAACTTTTATATCTTAGTAATATATAAGATACACCGGTGCAACTTTAGATGAAATAAAGAAAATGGCATTACTTTTTTACTCATTCTCTTATGTTCTGCGAATATAAATTCCTGGAATGGTAAATAGTGTGTCGAAGAAATAAGATATTTAACTTATTTTCTTTTCGGTTCTGATTTTCTTTCTGTTTTTGTTTTGTTTTGTTGTTTTTGTTCTCGTTTTTGCTTCTTTTTGTTTTTGCTTATTTTAAAAAAAAAAAAATTTTTTTTTTTCTTGAGAGGTCCATGAAAATATTAAAATATGAAAATTTAATAAAAATAATTTCATCCTTATTGAATATTTTATGAGGTTACCAAGTAAATAATTCTCTTTAAAGTTTGTAGTTTTATCATCATCAGGTCGTGCTGGGAGCACAGATATCCATGGTTATCTCTCACCAACCATCCCTATCTGCCAATGCCGCTGGAAAGTCCTCTGTGCAGCATCCAGAATCCACGTAGAACTTATCGATGTGGGTCCTTGCTGGGCGGCCGGCACGTACGTGTCCATGGGCAGGTTTCCACAGGAGAACGTCACTTATGAGTTCTTTTTTTGCTTTTCCAGCAGTGTCCAGTATGTCTTGTTCATCTTACTCGGATGGTTTGTGCGACAAGGAGCAAGTGGTCGTATAGCTGCTTTCTTGTGGAGTGTTGCTTCGAATTTGTTTGATTTGTACGCAGCATTCTTGTATAAATCCAATATAGCTTATTCTCTAGGCGCTTCCTTAGGGTCCAATATATGCCACGCACGCCTGGTAGACTTAACTCCCTCTCTCTCTCTCTCTCTCTCTCACACACACACAAACACACACACACACACACACATATATATATAATATATATATATGATGTAGATAGAAGGAAAGTGGTCAAGAAATGAACAACTCAAAACAAGTCACAGGATGAAACGGTTTCGTCCGGCTTCACGCGGACGTCTTCAGTCAGAGTAACTTTATTAACGCAAAGCAAACGTTTAAGTACAGGTGGTTTGGTGGTGGTGGGAGTAGCAGTGGCGGCGGCGCCGGCGGCGTTGGGGAGGTCAAGGGGGTGAGAGTGTAGTGATGTAAGATAAGGAGGACAGGGATTTGGGTAAACTTCTATCTACATCATATCGTCGGATCCTAAACACATCCATCCTACCTTCATATATATATATATATATATATATATATATATATATATATATATATATATTGTTAAATAATGCAGCTATTTTTTGTCTGCAAGTTTTGTCCTTTGTTTTTTCGTATTGCCGGATTATTTTTGTAATATCTGGCGAGAATTGGCTGATATATTTGCCATATGTCATTGACAAAGTACTTTCCGCCCTAGCCTGGACCATCTTCAGGGTATTTTCGCCAGCTATTACACAATTAATCCGGCAATACGAAAAAAACAAAGGACAAAACTTGCAGACAAAAAATAGCTGCATTATTTAACAATATATGCCTACAAGAAAAATGCTGCCTAAATACACACACACACACACACACACACGGGTATACACACACACACACACACAGAGAAATATATATATATATATATATGTGTGTGTGTGTGTGTGTGTATATTTACCAACTCCTCCACACGAGCAGGATACGACACAAGGTCAATTTCTTAAGCGGAGTTTAACAGGTTTGAATTCAGAGTTTTCCTTCTCCTAGACTGGTTACCTAGCCATGGTTAAAGAACCCAGTCTGCCCTGCTATTTACCCATAGCTGGAGGGAGAGTAGGATTCATACCTTTCCCAAGGGTATTAGCGCTAAGTGAAATGCAGTTACCACGTCCAGGATTTGAACTCGGGGGGACGAGTCCATTTCCCATGACTTTAACCATTACACCACGGGCTTCCTACTATGTGTGTGTGTATATATTTCCAATAACAGAGAAAAAACTCAACAGCCCGTTATTTGGCTTCATAAATTTATTTTAGCTAGTAACTCCATAAAAGAGTCCTATATCGCAACATAACTTTCCATCCAAACCAAAATGTTTTAAAAATCAAAATAACTGAACAACCAAAGGACACTTTCTATCTAAACCAAAACATATATTCATACAAGGATTTTTATAAATCCTCAAAGAGAGCTCAATGGATGACGGTTTGTCAAGTTTTTTCTTCATTTGAAAATTATATATATATATATATATATGTGTAGTATATTAAGAAAAATGAAAAAACACAGGTTTAAATGGGTTAAGTGGTGAGTTTATTGGCCGACGCTGCAGTGTTTCGATCTATTAATTAGATCATCTTCAGGGCATTTGTTGGTATATGGAAGGTGATAAGAAATTATTTATCACAGAATAACGAGAAAAGCGAGTGGTAGTCCTTGTTATTCATCTGTTTAAAATTTTTTGAGGTTTGAAAAAGGAGACATGACATCAAATATTCTATTTCATGGCGTGAGTATGGGACGCTGTAAGTGTGTGTATCGAAAGGAAACATTGTGCATTTTTGTGCATATATAATTGTGCATATATATATATATATATATATATATATATATACTAGCAAATATATGCACCCTCCGGGTGCAAGTATTTAAGTTATAATATAATAAAATATCATGTTAAATTAGAAAGGCTAATGAAACTGAATAAGAATTCAGATAAAAATATTTGGAACAGAAAAATAGAACAACTTTGAAAGTAACTCTTCCATCATTTTCCATTACTTCCGTTTTTCAGTGGTAAATTTTCCTAATTTAACTATTTAGTTAAAATAGGAAGTAAAGAATAAGTTTACAGTTATTTCTTCTTGTTAATGGATTTCTTTTAAGATTTATCCCCGAAATTTTTGCTCATATTCAATAAGATAAAACCAAATAATTAGAAATCAATAATACTAAGTATATATTTATTAAAAATCAAATTTTTAAGATCAATATGCGAATTAGCCTTCCCATTCACACTGTAAACCGCTATTTTGTTGTATATATAAATACAATTGCATGTTATTAGTATGTAGATATTATTAACAGTCTTAATAATGTAAAAACAATTTTACTAATAATTGAGATTTAAATAAAAAATAAAAAATAAAATCATGGAGAATGTGGTGTAAATAACAAAGGGAATTGTGACTTGTATAGTAATATAGTTTCGGTTACATACAAACACACAATCTCCATTATAATAAGATATTATATCTTCTTATAATGGAGATTGTGGGCTTTTCTGTCTGTAACCGAAACTATATTACTATTCAAGTCATAATTTCCTGAGGTATTTACGTCACATTCTCCATGATATTGTTTTTATTTAAACTTCAATTATTAATAAAATTGTTTTATATGATTAATACTGTTGGTCTTATCTACATCATAATAATACACAATTGTATTTATAAATACAACAAAATGGCGGTTTATTGTGTGAACGGGAAGGCTAATTTGCATATTGATATTAAAAATTTGATTTTAATAAATATGTGCTTAATATTATTGATTGGTAATTGTTTGGTTTTATTCTAATAGATATGAGCAAAAGTTTCGGGGATAGATCATAAAAGAAATCGATTAATAAGAACAAACAACTGTAATTATATTCTTACTTCCTATTTTAACTAAATAGTTAAATTAGGAAAATTTAGCAATGAAAGATGGGAGAGATGGAAGAGTAAGTTTCAGTTGTTCTATTTTTCAGTTATACTCCCCTGTGTTTCAAATCTTTTTATCTGCATTATTTGGTTTCATTAGCCTTTCTAATTTAATATAATATTATATTATATTAAAACGTAAACACTTGCTCCCGGAGGTAGCATATATTTACTAGTTATTAATAATAATAATAATATATATATATATATATATATATATATATATATATATATATATACTAGTAACTCCACGAAAGTGTCCTATATCGCAAAATAACTTTCTATCCAAACCAAAACGTTTTAAAAATCAAAATAATGGAACAAGCCAAAGGACACTTTCTATCTAAGCCAAAACATTTGCTAAATTATTTAAAATGCTTCGTCTTTGTACAAGTTCTATATCGGATACAAAATTAGCTTTTATTAAAGTCAACGCAAATATGAGACTTTAAAAAAAAAAAGTGAAAAAATAAAGAAGAATCTATTTGGTGTGCGTGAGTGAAAATTAAATAGAGTGAAATTATCAGAAGTATTTTACTATTTTTGTGCAAAGATTTGACATCTTCCGCCATTTGCTATAGACAGACATGCAATTTCAGAAATGGGGGAGAAAGAAAGAAAGAAAGAAAGAAAGAAAGAAAGAAAGAAAAAAACGTCTGGTTTCTTTCAACTTTTTAAAATTACTACTGGCATTTTGACATGTTTTCTTATTGGAAGATATCTTTATGGGTGACGGTGTGATGCAACCTTATTAGAGGGTTTAATGCTTCAGACAAATTTTGTTTATAAAAAAAAAAGAAAGGTAATGACAAAAGTTACAAAAAAAAATTAATTGATTTAATGTTAAGTATACTACCCGTCAAATGACGGAATTTAGAATCTCCGCCTGTCAGCTTGGCAGTCGAGGTTTCGAGTCACACACGGAGCAGTCTCCCATGTCTATAACCTTGCTGATGAGACCTAATAGGTCGAAATGTATATTCAGGATTGACATTTTCTCGATTTCTTTAGCCTTACATTTGAACATATATGCCCGCCTAAATTCATTAATTATCAAATAATTAATTTTCAAAAATTAGGTATGACTTCAATTAAACACATATCCTCCAAAAATTGCCGGCTAAAAAAAGCCATATCAAATAAACACAGTGTTTATTTACGTACTTTCATGCATATATATATATATATATATATATATATATATATATATATATATATATATATATATATATATGGGAATAAAAGGCCTTAAATACCATGGGTATCGTGGTTATGGATCATTTCCACTTGCAATATGACCACCCCTGAATGAGGGAGGTGAAATGTATGAATATAAAATGAGTTTGGCCATGTGCCTGTCTAAATAAAATATATCAGTGGTCTGAAGAAGCTCCTGAGCATACTCGCGAGTGGAAATGGTCCATAACCACGACACCCATGGTATTTAAGGCCTTTTATTCCCAAATAACTTTGCTCTGTTTACAATAATTAAACATTGAGCTCTCATACGGTACCTGAACTCTACAACAAACTACTGGTAGAGAATTAGGACCCACCTAGAATCACCTTGTACCAAGAAACTTGGTACCGCACCAAAGTATATATATATATATATATATATATATATATATATTATATATATATATAATGAACAAAAAGTGATAAGACAGACAGGAATATTTCTTATGTTATTTATTCTCAACTAGTTTCGACCTTAGGTCATCGTCAGGAGAAATTTCTTGTTTGAAGAAATTTTTTTTAGAGAGTTTTTTTTAAAGGGAGCATTATAAAAGAATTATAGAAATTGAGAGATTTTTTGAGGGTTTGACCCGCTATTATAATCCGGGTAGAGGAGTGTATTAGTAGAAGCAAGTCCATCTGTTCCGTGAAAAAATCCTCTTTGAGTTGGGTTCTTTATGAATGCTCTTATATATGTGAGGAAGGGTTCTTTGGAATTTTGTGTATGACTATATATGTACACATATAAATGTATGTGTGTGTATAAATACATGTGTGTGAATGTGAGTGTGTGTGTATCTCGGTGCTGTGCGCGTGACTTTTAGATTTTTTAATGGGTCAGAGTGGCTTGTCTGATGTGGGGCGGTTGTTGTTTGTTTATTTAGGTGTTATTGGCCCCCTACATATTTATCGCGTCGACTTTTTATTGTTATTACTAAGGTTAATGAGTCTATTTTCTGGTTAAATCCAAACATATATATAACTTTCAAAGAAAGAAAAACTTGACAAACCGTCATCCCATTATATTTTATTTCAATCTAAAATTTAAAAAAAAAAAGAATTAAAAAAAAATCAGACGGGTTTTTACGAAATACGAATAAAAAATTTGTTATGCCTCAGAATTTTTTTTTCTTTGTTTTCTGTCATAATTTTTTGTGAATAATGAGAAGATTTTCCTGGTGATATAATTTCTTATATACTGAAAAGTGAACAATACATAGATACATAGATAGATAGATAGATAGATAGATATTAAAATACTGAACATAGATAGATAAAGATAGATAGATAGATAGATAGAGAGAGAGAGAGAGAGAGAGAGAGAGAGAGAGAGAGAGAGAAGAGAGAGAGAGAGAGGGGGGTAGATATGAAAAGACTGAACAATAGATAGATAGATATATATGAAAAGACTGAACAATAGATAGATAGAGAGAGAGAGAGAGAGAGGGGGAGAGAGAGGTAGAAATGAAAAGACTGAACAATAAATAGATAGAGAGAGAGTGGGGAGGGAGAGAGAGACTAAACAATACATAGATAGATAGATAGATAGATAGATAGATAGATAGTAAAATACTGAACGATAGATAGATATAGATAGATAGATAGATAGATACATACATACATACATACATACGAAAAGACTGAACCATAGATAGATAGATAGATAGATATGAACATACTGACGATAGATAGATAGATAGATAGATAGATAGATAGTAAAATACTGAACGATAGATTGATAGATAGATAGATACATACGCAAAGACTGAACCATAGATGGATAGATAGATAGATAGATAGATAGATGGACATGAAAATACTGACGATAGATAGATAGGTAGATAGATGGATAGATAGATAGATAGATAGTAAAATACTAAACGATAGATTGATAGATAGATACATACATACGAAAGATTGAACCATAGATAGATAGATAGATATGAAAATACTGACGATAGATAGATAGATAGATAGATAGATAGATAGATAGATAGCCATCCTGTCTGCCTGTAATTTGTCCAATCATTTGAGTTGATCTAAACATGTAAGCTGAAGAGATCGCAAGTCACGATTTCATTTCCATAAACGTGACACTTTCTATGGAATCCAAAAAGCAAAAGCAAATCGGTTGATCGGCAAAGTTTTATTAATTTCTTCTTCGTCAGATGCATTTTTATTTGTTTATTCCCCAAACAAATGAATATTTCTTTCCCTTTCTGGCCTTCCATATTTTTTCTTTGTTTGGTCTACAGAAATCTGAATCAGGTAAAAGTAATGTGACTGTTTTATAAATTAGTTGAGCATTACGAGCAAATACTTTAATCAGGCGAATAGATTTACAAGGTGTGTCAAAAAAAGTAACGAGATTTTTGGTACTTTTTGACACACCTTTTATTCTGAAAAATATCGTTCCATTCATTATTTTTCTCAGAATACAAGGTGTGTCAAAAAAGAATCGAGATTGAAGCTGTATTTACCAAGATAGGAATGAAGAATGAATAGAACGTAATTTTTTTTCAGAATACAAGGTGTGTCAAAAAAGTATCAAGATTTTTTTAAATATCGACACACCTTGTAATTCTAAATAAAAATATCGTTCCATTCATTATTTTTCTCAGAATACAAGGTGTGTCAAAAAAAGAATCGAGATTGAAGCTGTATTTACCAAGATAGAAATGAAGAATGAATAGAACGTAATTTTTTTTTCAGATACAAGGTGTGTCAAAAAGTATCGAGATTTAAATTTTTTTTTGATACACCTTGTATTCTGAAAAAAAATGACGTTCCATTCATTATTTTTCTCAGAATACAAGGTGTGTCAAAAAAGAATCGAGATTGAAGCTGTATTTACCAAGATAGAAATGAAGAATGAATAGAACGTAATTCTTTTTCCAGAATACAAGGTGTGTCAAAAAGTATCGAGATTTTTAAAAATATCGATACACCTTGTATTCTAAACAAAAAACATCGTTCCATTCATTATTTTTTGAGAAGACAAGGTGTGTCAAAAAAGAATCGAGATTGAAGCTGTATTTACCAAGATAGAAATGAAGAATGAATAGAACGTAATTTTTTTTTCAGAATACAAGGTGTTTCAAAAAGTATCGAGATTTTTAAAAATATTGACACACCTTGTATTCTAAACAAAAACATCGTTCCATTCATTATTTTTTGAGAATACAAGGTGTGTCAAAAAAGAATCGAGATTGAAGCTGTATTTACCAAGATAGAAATGAAGAATGAATAGAACGTTATTTTTTTCAGAATACAAGGTGTTTCAAAATGTATCGAGATTTTTTTTAAATATTGACACACCTTGTATTCTAAACAAAAACATCGTTCCATTCATTATTTTTCTCAGAATACAAGGTGTGTCAAAAAAGAATTGAGATTGAAGCTGTTTTTGACACACCTTGTATTCTGAAAAAATATCGTTCCATTCATTCTTCATTTCTATCTTGGTAAATACAGCATTTACCAAGATAGAAATGAAGAATGAATGGAACGTTATTTTTTCAGAATACAAGGTGTGTCAAAAAGTACAAAAAATCTCGTTACTTTTTTTTTATACATATTGTACATTAGAATATGGAACGCATGTTTTTTTTAGAGAATGAGAGACACGCATACAGCCAAAGGGACAGAGAGAAAGAGGGAGAAGGAGTTTGATCTTTTACTAACAGAGAGAGAGAGAGAGAGAGAGAGAGAGAGAGAAGAGAGGTGGTCTATTTTCACTAAGAGAGTGAGAGAGATTCAGAGAGAGATAGATAGATAGATAGATAGAGAGAGAGAGAGAGAGAGAGAGAGAGAGAGAGAGAGAGAGAGAGAGAGAAGGATGGAGAGAAGGAGAAAGGTAGAGAGATATTTCTCTAAGATAGATAAAGAGGGAAGAGAAGTTTGATTTTTTTCACTAAGAGAGAAAGGACGATTTAGTTTGATCTATCACTAAGAGAGAGAGAGAGAGAAGAGAGAAGAGAGGAGAGAGGAGAGAGAGAGAGAGAGGGGGGGTTAATATTCCTCTTAGAGAGAGAAGAGAGTGTTTGATGTTTTATTAAGAGATAGATAGATAGATAGAGAGAGAGAGAGAGAGAGAGGGAGGATAGGGGGAAATAATTTGATCTTTCATTAAGAGAGAGAGAGAGAGAGAGATAAAGAGAGAGAGAGAGAGAGAGAGAGAGAGAGAGAGAGAGAGAGCGTTTGATATTCGTCTTAGGGAGAGAAAGAGAGTGTTTGATGTTTTACTAAAGAGATAGATAGATAGAGAGAGAGATAGCGAGAGAGATAGAGAGATAGAGAGAGAGTTTGTTTTTCCTCTAAGGAAAGAGTTAAATCAGTTACTAAGAGAAAGAGAGAGAGAGAGAGAGAGAGAGAGAGAGAGAGTGGGAGAGAGGGAGAGAATTTGATCTTTCATTAGGAGAGAGAGAGAGAGAGAGTTTGCTTTTCCTCTAAGGAAATAGTTTAATTATTTACTAAGAGAGAGAGAGAGAGAGAGAGGGATGAAAAGATTGAACAACAGATAGAGCGAGAGATTGATATTGAAATACTGAACAATAGATAGATAGATAGATACGAAAAGACTGAACCATAAATATATATATATATATATATTAATAATTAATAAGTCATCCACAGACACGTGTTTCGGCATATCATGCCTCTTCAGTGTGGCTAGACACAACTATCCTTGGGTAGGGTTCGAACTCAGACTGACCGCATGGTAGTCCGATGTCTTATCCCCTCGCCCAATGACAGCTGATGCGAGGACTGGTGTTAGAGAGAGTAGATATGAAAGGTGCATATATTTGCTAGTATTTTTAATTTCTCAACTTGGATTAATACTTCTAATAAAAATGAAACTTTAAGGAAAATATAACTTAATACGTTAATTCATTAAATTTTTTTTAAATTTAAGAACAGCATAAATCAGTGGTTCTCAACCAGGGTCTATGTGGACCCCCAGGGACCATATAAACATTTTTGGGGACCCAGGTAAGCAAAATGTATTCAACTATAAAATTGGAATGGGATTTTTAAACATCGAATGGAGAACGTGACATAAATAACTTGGGCTTATAGTGCCATGATGCACATACACACCGATGGGGATACGCTTGCACTTACATGCATATATATACATGCATATATTATAGATTACTGTGCATATATATTAACACCTTGGGCTCATAGTGTCATGATACACACACAAACCCATAGAAATACGCTAGCACTTACATTCATATGGATTACTGTAAATAAAGACGAACACCTAGAGCTTATATTATCATGACTAGCAAATATATGCACCCTCCGGGTGCAAGTATTTAAGTTTTAATGTAATAAAATATTGTATTAAATTAGAAAGGCTAATGAAACTAAATAAGAATACAGATAAAAAGATTTGAAACAGAAGGAGTATAATAAAAGATTAGAAACAGAGGGAGTATAATAAAAAATGGAACAACTGAAACTTACTCTTCCATCACTCTCGTCTTTCATTGTTATTTTTTCTAATTTAAGTATTTAGTTTATAAGAGGAAGTAAAAGAATAAAATGACAGTTATTTTATCTTGTTAATGGATTTCATTTAAGATTCATTGAAGAGATTTTTGCTTATTTCATTAAAAAAAAACCAAAAGTTAGAAATCAATAATACTAAGCACATATTTATTAAATTTGATTTTTTAATATTAATATGCAAATTGGCCTTCCCGTTCCACTGTAAAAACCGCTATTTTGTTGTATATAATAAATATAATTTGCATGTTGTCAGTATGTAGACATAGTTAACAGTATTAATAATGTAAGACAATTTTATTAATAATTGAGGTTTAGATAAAAATAAAATCATGGAGAATGTGATGTCAATAACTAAGAGAATTGTGACTTGAGTAGGAATATAGTTTCGGTTACAGACAGAAAAACACACAATCTCCATTATAATAAGATATCATCTTGAGACTTTGGAAGATTGGTCTAGAACCATTCTCGGTGATTTTAACTCAGTTTTTTTTCCTTCCCGTGAGTGCTTTGTTGCTTGTAGACTATCATTATTTGTGGAAATCTTATTTCGTAGAATCAGATATCTGTAATTATTGAGCAATTTCTCTTTGATAATTGTTTTAAGAAATCGAAAAAAAAAATTTTCTAAAATGTATTGAGTGAATGCCTGAAAAGGAAAGACGTCTACCATTTTTCGAGCCATTGTAATTCTTCCTGAAAATTCCGCGGATAATTCACGATGAAAACATCGGAGAGGAAAGAAGATTGAATTTTCCGTTATTCGGCGAGTGATTTTGAGATCTCTGGAGCATATTTTTGGAAATGGCAAATCGGATGTTGAATTTGATGAACAAGTAAATAAAAGGCGGGAAAAAAGCTCTCCGAGGATTTGGAAGTTTATTAACCAATGAGCAACGATGTGAATTGAATTCATCAGGTTTCACGAACTTCGCCAGATGAGGAATAGATTTATCGTTTAAGGATTAAAAAAAACACACACACACACACACACACACACACACACACACACACACATATATATATATATATATATATATATATATATATATGGGCTTATCTATCTGGATTCTCGTGACGATAGAAGTTTGCAAAGAACGTAATGAAGGAAATGGACACATCTAGATACACAAGTGAAGGAGATTTAAGAGAAGTGAAGTGAGAGGTTTTTTATTGTTGAACTTGAAGATAAAAGAGATTCATAGGGCAAAGTGAACGGGAAACTGAAAGTAGATGCGGAAGAAAGGAATTAGGATATAAAGAATGCGCGGGAAAGTAAGGAAAAGAAGACAGAATCTATGAAATAAAAAGGAAAGAAAGAAGAAAGCCTATACAAAAGAAAGAAAGAAAGAAAGATAGAAAGAAAGAACAAAGCATATACAAAAGAAAGAAAGAAAGAACAAAGACCTATACAAAAGAAAGAAGAAGAAAGAAAAGAAAGAAACAAAGCATATACAAAAGAAAGAAAGAAAGAAAGAAAGAACAAAGCAATACAAAAGAGAAAGAAAGAAAGAAAGAAGAAAAGAAAAGCATATACAAGAAGAAAGAAAGAAAGAAAGAAAGAAAGAAAGGAAG
>CM042174.1:2264189-2286689 GCA_023376005.1 Doryteuthis pealeii
CTATTTTTATTCGGTACTAAATTAGAAATATCTTAGAAATACCGTGAATAGTTCATGTATTTTTTCATAGGCGGATTGCCGTGACGATGGGTAGTATCATGGATACTGCCTAGAAACCAATGATAGCAATTGCACCTTAAATGTATTGTACACTATAATATATATATATACATATATATATATATATATATATTATATATATATATGTGTGTGTGTGTGTGTGTGTGTGTGTGTGTGTGTGTGCATGAAGAGATGGAAGTGACTCCGACGGTATGTAGTATCAACAAATGCCTTGAAGAAATCTAATTAATAGATCGAAACACTGCAGCGTCGGCTAATAAACTTACCACTCAACTTATTTAAACCTGTGTATTTTTTTTCAATTTTCTTAATATACTACATATATATATATATATATATATATATATATATATATATATATATATATAATCATTATCCTAATTATCAGGTCGTGCTAGCAGTAGGGATATCCATGACGCGGTCGCTCTCTGAAACCGTCGAAGAAATAACGAAAGAAAAAAAACCCGATTCGAAAGACCAAAGAAAGAATTACGATATGACCAAATGGTTTAAAAGCCCCAAAAAGATCTGCCTCGTAGTAATTGTCATATTGTGAACAGGCAGTTTTCCCCGCCACCACCAACGCCGTCCGCCCTGTCGGCTGGGGCGTTAGAATGCACCGACACTGCAGAGACGTAAGACTCCCCCAATGGGGCCACCTGTTGGCCGTGGTTGGCGACCCGTGATGCTTAAGGATAGAACCCAGGTGGATGAGCAGTTCATGACATGCAATACTCCACTTTGTCCCTATCTTGGGCTAGACGGGTGGTCGGAGAGGCCCCCTCCGATCAATCAGCTGGTCACGTCAAGCCCTAGCACATACATGATTTTCCCAACCCTATTGCCCGTTTGGCAAGCCCCAACCCCTTTTTATCATATGGATGCTAGAAGGCGGTGGCTGCGGGTCTACATGTCCTGTGAATGACGTTAAACTCTATCTGATGGTGAGGTTCCAGTTTTGGAGGTTTGGGGAATGTGGAGCACCCCTTCATCACCATTGCTCCCTGGTCCACTCTGACCCGGAGTGGTAGTACCTGTTAGGGTCCCATCTATGGATAAAATAGAAAAATGTATTTATAAAAAAATTGTATTATCCATTAAGAATTGATTTATTTCAAAACTTTATCGGCATTAAATGACTCACTGTGGTTGATATGCCGTAAAACAAAACAAACCAAACAAACCAACGCCGTGGCCACTGATGCTGCTGCTGCTGCTACTGCTGCTGCTGTACTTTTCTTTCTGTTTTGAGTGCGACAGAAATTTCTCCGATACAGCTTCCATATCAAAAGAAATTCAAATTGATCTTCTCATGAAACGGGCGGTGTGCGTGAGTTTGTGTGAGTGAGGGAGGAATTTACCATTTTTTGTTTGTTTGCAGTTTTGTCACGTGACCGGTTACCCTAAAATGCGCGCCAAAACAGCGTGAAGAAAAACTAAAACAGTTTTTTTTTGCTATTGGAGATGCAAACAGCTTTTATTTTGTTTTTAAATTTTATTTAATTATTATTTTTTTTATTTTTTATTAATTTATTTTTCTTTTTTCCCCCCTAGATTCCGTTATCTTTTCGTTCGGATTTTGTCGTTTTTAAAGACTTTTGTTATCGGCACAAATTTACAAATCTGTTACATCCGGGCAATTTCTTTCTTTCTTTCTTCTTTCTTTCTTTCTTTATTTATTTATTTATTTCTTTATTCTTTTCTTTCTTGTTTATTTTTCGCACTTGATTTTTCTGGGTTTTTTTTCGTCATCTGCTTTCAAGCACCGTTACATCTCGACAATTTCATTCTTTTTTTCTTCTTTCTTTCTTTCTTTCTTTTCTTTCTTTCTCTCTTCTTTTTCTCTTTTTTATTATTTTATTTATTTATTCATCTATTTATTTATAGCACTTATTTTATTTTTTTTTATCTACTTTCAAGCGCTCTTACATCTCGACAATTTCTTTCTTCCTTTCTTTCTTTCTTTTTTTCTTTCTTTTTTTATCTTATCTTTATTATTTATTTATTTATTTATAGCACTTATATTTTGGGTTTGTTTGTTATCTGCTTTCAAGCCCTACAATATCTGGACAATTTCTTTCTTTCTTTCTTTCTTTCTTTCTTTTTATTATCTTATTTATTTATTTATATATTAATTTATAGCACTTATTTTTTTGTTTTTGTTATCTGCTTTCAAGCGCTCTTACATCTCGACAATTTCTTTCTTTCTTTCTTTCTTTCTTTCTTTCTTTCTTTCTTTCATTCTTTCTTTCTTCATTCTTTCTTCTTTCTTCATTCTTCTTTCTTTCTTTTTATTATCTTATTTATTTATTTATCTATTTATTTTAGCACTTATTTTTTGGTTTTGTTTGGTATCTGCTTTCAAGCCCTGTTATATCTCGACAATTTCTTTCTTTCTTTTTCTTCTTTCTTTCTTTCATTCTTTCTTTCTTTCTTTCTTCTTCTATTATCTTATTTATTTATTTATATATTTATTTACAGCACTTATTTATTTATTTTTTGTTATCTGCTTCCAAGCGCTCTTACATCTCGACAATTTCTTTCTTACTTTCTTTTTTATTCAATTATTTATCAATATATTATTTATTTTTATTTATTATATCATTTATTTATTATTATTTTATTAATTATTTATTTGTCTTTAGAACTTTCTTTTTTTCTTTTTTCTTCTTTTGTTTTTCTTTATTCATTCATTTTTTTATTTATTTTTAGCGCTTTTTTTTTTTTTTTTTTTTTTCGTTATCTGCTTTTAAGCGTCGTTATATCCCCGTAATTTCTTTCCCTCTTTCTTTCTTTCTTTCTTTCTTTCTTTCTTTCTTTCTTCTTTTTTTATTCTTTTATGTATTTATTTTTAGCACTTGCTTTTTCATTTTATTTTCATCTGCTTTCAAGCGCTGTTACTATGCCGACAATTTATTTCTTTCTTTCTTTTACTTATTTCTATATACATATATTATTTTTATTTCTAAACTCCGACGGTTTAAAAAAAAACTCCCAGGTTTATAGATTGTAATTACACAATACAAACTTTTGCCTGGAGAAAAAATATATAAAAAGAAGAAAATACCAAACTCACCTCCGGAAAAAGTAAGATGGTACTATAAAAATGGCCAAAAGAGAAAAATAGTTAAATATACTAAAGTGGTCAATACAAAAAGTAGAGCAATAAATAATAGAGTAAGCCCAATGAGTCAAAGAATATCTACTTAGGTTTCTCTTAACGGTTCATCAAGATAATTCTGATTCAGAATTATCCTGATGATCCTTTAGGAGAAACCTAGGTAGATATTCTCTGACTCATTAGGCTATTATTACTAATATATATATATATATATATATATATATATATATGAGGTAAAGTAAACAACAAATGTGTTTATTTTTTATATGGCTTTAAGCTGACAATTTTTGGAGGATATGTGCTTACTTTGAAGTCGTACCTAATTTTGAAAATTAATTAGTTAATAATTAATGAATTTTTTTAGGCGGGCATATATGTTCAAATGTAAGGCTAAACATTTTCTCGATTCATTTAGCCTTACATTTGAACATATATGCCCGCCTAAAAAAATTCATTAATTATTAACTAATTAATTTTCAAAATTAGGTACAACTTAAATTAAGCACATATCCTCCAAATATATATATATATATATATATATATATATATATATATATATATAAAGTGTATTTGGCAGCATTTTTTCTTTTAAGCATGTTGCGTTAAACTGTACAGACAATTCTTGTCGGACGAGTTTTTTGTTCGATATTTTTTAATTTTCTGGCCATCCTTTTGGTGTCAGGGTGGAACTGGTGTAGCAGTCCACTAAAGTTTTCATTACGAGCGCTTTCGGCAATACAGTTTGCCATCATCAGGTAGGAAATTGGTTACTACCTCCCACTTCCAATTCCTACACTACTACTCGTTCTCTTTAAAAATGAGACACGGAACATACCACCAGAAAGATCGAACAAAAACTCGCCCGACAAGCATTTTCTGTAGTTTAACACAACACACACACACCACACACACACACAACACACACACACACACACATATACACATATATATATATAATATATATTTTATATATATATATATATTATTTATCTTTAGCACTTGTTTTTTCGGGGTGAGGTTTTATTCCTTATCTGCTTTCAAGTGCTGAACAAGAGTGTTGTAATTGTCTTTGTGAGAATCAGCCATTAACATGGAACATAAAAAAAATGTCTGCCTCTACGTTTCACCGTCGCTAAAAAAAGAAAAAAAACAAACAAACCAAAAAACGCGCGAAAGTACGCTTCGTCAAATTTCTTGGCTTAAAATGAGAATGTCAGTTTCTCGTGCAAAAATATTTTTTGCAAGTCTCAAATTCTCTCTCTCTCTCTCTCTCTCTCTCTGTCCCTGTCTGTCTCTGTCTTTCTGTCTCTGTCTCTGTCTGTCTCTCTCTCTCTCTCTCTCTCTCTTCTCTGTATGTCTCGCTGTCTCTGTCTCAGTCTCAGTCTGTGTGTGTGTGTGTGTCTCTCTCTGTCTCTCTCTGTCTCTCTGTCTCTGTCTGTCTTCTTGTCTGTCTCTCTCTCTTTCTGTCTCTTTCTGAGTCTGTCTGCCTGTCTGTCTGCCTGTCTCTTTGTCCCTCTCTCTCTGTTTCTCTCTGTCTCTGTCTCTGTCTGTCTCTCTGTGTCTATCTCTCTGTGTCTGTCTCTCTCCGTCTCTGTCTGTCTGTCTGTCTGTCTGTCTCTCTCACTCTATGTATCTGTCTCTCTCTCTCTCTTTGTCTCTCTCTGTCTCTGTCTCTCTCTCTCTTTGTTTGTCTCTTTGTCTCTCTTTCTCCTCTGTCTCTCTCTCTGTCTCTGTCCTCTGTCCTCTCTCTCTATCGCTATCTCTGTCTATCTCTGTCTCTCTCTCTCTGTCTCTCTCTCTCTACTACAATTCTCGTCGCCATTTTCGGCGTTTAGGTCTCCTGTTGGTAAATCCAATGGTAGAGAATGGTGTAGTCTCAGTAGTGGAAATTCTGTTATATTCATTGAAATCTTACGTAAAACAAGTGTGTACGTGTAGCTGAGAATTCAGTTGTAGTCTATCTGGTGTAAAGTTAGCAACTGATTTCAGGACAATTACCAACGACCTTAAATGCATTCTATGTCATTTTTCATTGGTGATTGTTTTTTCTATTGCTTTTTTTTTCGTCATCTGCTTTCAAATGCTGTTACATCCCGGTAATTTATTTATTTATTTATTTCATTCTTTATTTCTTTATCTCTTTTTATTATCTCTTTTTATTATCTTATTTATTTATTCATACTAGCAAATATATGCACCCTCCGGGTGCAAGTATTTAAGTTTTGATATAATAAAATATCATATTAAATTAGAAAGGCTAATGAAACTGACTAAGAATGCAGATAAAAAGATCTGCAACAGAGGGGGTATAATCGTAAAATAGAACAACTTTGAAACTAACTATTCCATCAGTTTCCATTACTCCCCTCTTTCATTGGTAAATTTTCCTAATTTAACTATTTAGTTAAAATAGGAAGTAAAGGATAATATTACAGTTATTTCTTCTTGTAAATAAATTTCTTTTAAGATTTATCCACGAGATTTTTGTTTATATTTCTTAAGATAAAACCAAACAATTAGAAATCAATAATACCAAGCACATATTTATTAAAATAAAATTTTAAATATCAATATGCAAATTAGCCTTCTCGTTCAAACTGTAAACCGCTATTTTGTTGTATATATAAATACAATTGCATGTTATTAGTATGTAGGTATGGTCAACAGTATTAATAATGTAAAACAATTTTTATTAATAACTGAAGGTTTAAAAGAATGAAATCATGGAGAATTTGACGTAAATAATTAAGGGAATTGTGACTTGAGTAGTAATATAGTTTCGGTTACAGACAGTAAAAACACACAATCTCCATTATAATAAGATATTCATTTATAGCACTACGTTTTTTTTGTTATTTTTTTTTTTGTTATCTGTTTTCAAGCGCTGTTACATCCCGGTAATTTTGGTAAGTTCTTCAAGTAAAAGAGGTAACTTCTCATACATCTTATACTCTAGATAGTCTAGGGCAGCGGTCCTCAACCGGGTCGCGACCCAATACCGGGTCACGGGCCATTAGGTACCGGGCGCATAGGACATTGAATTTAACATTTTTTAAAATATTGATTATCAATCTAAATGTTGATGTTTTATTTTGAAAAGGGCTCTCACTAATTGTCATTATTATTACTAGCAAATATATGCACCCTCCGGGTGCAAGTCTTTACGTTTTATTATAAAATGATATTATATTAAATTAGAAAGGCTAATGAAACTAAATAAGAATGAAGATAAAAAGATTTGAAACAGCAGGAAGTATAATTGAAAAATAGAACAACTGAAACTTACTCTTACATCACTCCCATCATTCATTGCTAAATTTTCCTAATTTAACTATTTAGTTAAAATAGGAAGTAAGAATATAATTACGTTCTTATTAATCAATTTCTTTTATGATCTAACCCCGAAACTTTTGCTCATATTTATTAAAATAAAACCAAACAATTACCAATCAATAATACTAAGCACATATTTATTAAAATCAAATTTTTAATATCAATATGTAAATTAGCCTTCCCGTTCACACAATAAACCGCCATTTTGTTGTATATATAAATACAATTGTATATCATTATGATGTAATGAGGCCAACAGTATTAATCATATAAAGCAATTTTATTAATAATTGAAGTTTAAATAAAACAATATCATGGAGAATGTGACGTAAATACCTAAGGAAATTATGACTTGTAGTAATATAGTTTCGGTTACAGACAGAAAAGCACACAATCTCCATTATTATTACTAGAAAAATAAAAAACACCCTCCGGGCGATATAAAAATAGATTTTTGAAATATATTGACTGAGGGGTGGGAGTTAAAAATTCAGTGTCAGCGAGTTTGTACCTTAAGTAAGTAAAATCATCTAATTCATTAAAGGATTAAAAAATAAAACAATTTGAAATGATAACTTTAAATAGGCATTAAAATAAAACAAACTATATATATAGATATATAATACCAGTCATGTATTTATTAAAACTTGTTTTAAAAAACAGGAACTGTCTAATGTTGCTTGTTCAAATTTTGAGTGTATTTATTCTATGTTTTGACGATTTGGGGTAATGTGACGTAAGCAGTGACGTAATTTTTGTTACAGACAAAAACCGGAAGCGAATCTCCATTATTATTATTATTTGATTTACTTGTTCACTCTTTTATATAGAAATGGTCAGTATTGTCACTTGAATCGATTTTTTTTTATTATAATTATTTCTTATTAGAAAGGATTTTCGTTCTAAAATAAATATTTTTCGTTTACAGAGATGTTGTTGATTATTAATTTATGAACAAATGTTGTTTATTGTCTGTTGATGTTTGCATTTGACATAAGACCAATGCGGATGATTTTTAGATTATGTCATTAACGATTATCGAGTAAATGTAGGCCGGAGCATATGAAGGCCGGTCCGTGAAAATAGTGTCTTAGATGAAACCGGTCCGTGGCGCAAAAAAAAAAAAGGTTGGGTACATCTCATAGTGTAATGGTTAATAAGCTAAATTTACAAACCATTGTTAGTGAGTTCGGTTTTCACTGGGTGCCCCACACTTCTGGCCTTGTGCCAAATCTAACCTAAGCTTAATAAATAAAGGTAACTCATGTAGCGTAATGGTTAACAAGCTAGGTTTGTAGACCATTGTTAGTGAGTTCGATTCTTACTGTGTCCGCCCTGTCGGTGGGGTGTTAGAATGCACCGACTGCACCTCTGCAGAGGGGTAAGACTCCCCCACTGGGGCTACCTGTTGGCTGTGGGTGGCGACCCGTGAGGCTTAAGGATAGAACCCAGGTGGATGAGCAGTTCATGACTTGCAATACTCCACTTTGGCCCTATCTTGGGCTAGACGGGTGGTCGGAGAGGCCCCCTCCGATCAATCGGCTGTTCACGTCAAGCCCTAGCACCTATATGATTGCCCCAACCCTATTACCCTTATGGCAAGCCTCAACCTCTTGTTATCATAAGGGTGCTAGAAGGCGGTGGCTGAGCGTCTACATGTCCTGGGAATGACGTTAAACTCTATCTGATGGTGAAGTTCCGGTTCTGGAGGTTTGGGGAATATGGAGCACCCCTTCATTACGATTGCTCCCTGGTCCACTCTGACCCGGAGTGTTAGGGTCCCATCTATGGGTTGAATAGAAAAACGAGTTTATAAACAAAATTGTATTATGCATCAAGAATGAATTTATTTTACAACTTTGTCGGCATTAAATGACCCACTGAGGTTGATATGCCGTAAAACAAACCAAAAACCCAAACTTCTCACTATGTGCCGCATACTTCTGGTCATGTACCCTATCTAAGCTAAGCATAATGAATAACTATACTCTAGATGATCTAGGACACCACACATGATGTAATGGTTAGTAAGCTAGATTTGCAAACAAATGTTAGTGAGTTCGATTCTCACTAGGGGCCACATACATCTGGCCTTGTGCCACATCTAAACGAAATGGACAACATTCCCGCATCATTCATACTCACCAGATTTAGCGCCTTGAGACTATTATCTCATCGGCCCCATCAAAGAGAGTTTGAGAGGCAAATATCATTCCAGTAACGATGAAGTGAAATCTGAAGAAGTGACTCAAAGAACAGTCCACATAATTTTACAGGACAGTGATACATGCTCTCATTCGAAGGTGGAACATTGTCATTGAAAGAAACGGTGACTATGTGGAAAAGTAGGGATGGGATCCACAGAGGACCAGCTTCATTTTGCTGTATGATACATGTTCCTGTGTTCCGAATTATACCTGTCCTAAATAAAATGGCAATACTTTTTTTACTCATCCTCGTAAAAGCAATCCTATGAATGATTCTATATCGAAACAAATTAAACTATACTTAAAATAAGTGGGATCTTTTTATATACGTTCTGATTTAATTACGTTAGTCTCTCTAATTTGATCATATTTCATTACTTTAAAACTTAATATTTACGCTGAAGGGCACATATTTTTGCTAGTGTTTATAGCAATTTTCTAAATAATCGTCGCAATTTAAAAAAGAAGACGTCTTCAGTTATTAAATAGATGATCAATATATTTAATATTAGATTTAAGCGCTATCAAGTTAATGGCTACTGTTTTCTCTCTGAAATTGTTTTGCCACGATATAAAAACTGTCATTATTTATTACAAGGGTGGGTCAAAGGATTTGAAATATTTTTGTAACACGATGCGCAATTCGGCAACTCCGGATATTTTTGCCGATATCGTGGAGGGGACGAATGACACTAGACTGTGAGATGCCGAACTTGTACGCCTCGCCGAGTAGTACACAACTCATTTATTTCTGTGATTTGGAACACGACCTCGGAATCAACGGACCTGTTCTTGCCTGATCGTTGAGTTACTTATCGTCTGATCAAAATTTCTTGAACGATCTGGTTACTGTACTGTCTTAATGTTTCACATAACAAATGCTTTTGGTTGCTTCCATAGTGTTATGGTCCAATATATATATATTTATATATATATATATTTGCTTGAAGGCAATTACAATGCGTATATCGCATAAAATTCGATAATTATAGAAGATGATAATGCCAAGTGAATTTCGGTAAAGAATTATTCTGTGTGTAGAACATCGTACAGAGTGTTTCAACTTTATTAAGTCTCATCACTCAACGTCCCCAGACCTCATATGGTAGAGACGTACTCATATCATTGACAGGTTAATTTCGCAAGGATTTTTCCCGTGCTGTATCGTGGCCGAGGCAGTATGGTTTCTGACTATCCTGCTGAAGTCCGGTTTCGATTTCTGTCGGAGAGAAATCGTTAGTATACATCGCTGATGAGACTTAATTAAAGTGAAACAAGTCTGTACGATGTTCTACACACATAATAATTCTTTACCGAAATTCACTTGTCATTATTATCTTCTATAATTACCGAATTTTGTGCGATATACGCATTGTAATTGTAAAAATATAAATAATAATATATCTTTATTCAACAGCTTCTAAAATAAACAAACATAAAAAATCATATATATATATATATATATATATTATATATATATATATTATATATATATAAGATAAGATAATTTGCTTTAGAAGCATTTTGAGTAAAGTATATTATTATTTGTGATTTAAAATGACAGCCATTGTGATAGCAGTTACAGAATATTAGAGTCTATATATAGTTTCTGAACTACGTAGAACATCGTACAGCTGTTTCAACTTTATAAAGTTGAAACAGCTGTACGATGTTTAAAGTAGGGGGCGATATTTGCCGAGTTCGCTTGTCAGGATTATTTCATTAATTATCGAATTTTATACGATATACGCATTGTAACTGCCTTCAAGCAAAAAATATAAATAATAATTATAATAATAATAATAATATATATATATATATATATATATATATATATATATATGGCATAAAAAGGTGCTCATGCTAATAAAGCAGAGCAGATTTACAATCAATAATAATGCTATTATGAATATCAACTCATAACTATAAGTTTCATGCTTACGCAATCTTCAGATGAGTCAAAATGGTTTGAATTTTAAAAACCAGTAGTTTTTTTTAGCGTTTATATAAACGTGAAGCGTGTTCCGCGATGGAATGTTATAATGCTAAAGTTTAAAAAAAAAAACTTGTTTAGGCGTTTATATGACGTGAAGCGTGTATATATATATATATAATATATAATATATATTATATATCCACAAGCGTGAAACGCCGAAACACGTGTCTGTGGATGACTTATAATATATGGTCCCATAAATTGGTAGAGCTCTCTAATTGGTAATTTAAATTAACTCTCACTACTAAGCATATAAGCAATGATCGTTTCCCCGGAAATTGATCTCTCAGTGACCGTAAAATACATAACAAACCTATGTACTTAATGTTCAAAAACACCAGTCCCCGCTAACAGCTGTCAGTGGACGAGGAATAAGATATCGGGCTAACCATACGGTCAGTCTGAGTTCGACTCTAGCCAAAGATAGTTGTGTCTAGCCACACTGAAGAGGCGTGAAACGCCGAAACACATGTCTGTGGATGACTATATATATTATATATAATATATATATATATATATAATGAGGAAAAATGAGTAAAGAAAGAAAATGTAGATGGATAAAAATGAATTTTATCGATATCACTTTTAATCGATATCACTTTACACATGTGTTCGGTCCGTTTAAAGCAATGTATACGGATTTTAAAAAATAAAAAAAAAATCACTCTGATGAAGGTCGTAAAATCTCTCTAGTACGGATATTTTATACATTTTCCTATTATTTATATTATATTATTATATTAATATATCATCATTTTAACTCCATGATTATTTTAACATAAATATAGCGTAAATCCGTATACATTTTGATAAGGACCGAAACACATGTGTAGAGTGTTCGATTAAAGTGAATCGATAAATTAATTTTTATCCATTACCCTTTCTTTTCTTTACTCAGTTTTTCCTCATATAAATAAGATATTTCATTTATAGATTGTTTTTGTTATTTTTTTTTTGTTATCTTGTTTCAAGCGCTGTTACACACACCGGTTAATTTTGGTAAGTTTTCAAGGTAAAAGAGGTAACTTTCTACATCTTATACTCTAGATATCTAGGGGCAGCGGTTCCTCACCACCGGGTTCGCACCCCAATACCGGTCAACGGGCCTTAGGTACCGGGCGCAAGAACATTGAATTTAACATTTTTTTAAATATTGATTATCAATCTAAATGTTTGATGTTTTATTTTGAAAAGGGCCCTCACTAATTGTCATTTATATTACTAGGCAAATATAATACACCCTCCGGGTGCAAGCTTTTACCATTTTATTATAAAATCGATAGTTATATAAATTAGACAAGGGCTAATGCAACTAAATAGAAGTGAGATAAAAAGATTTGAAACTAGCAGGAATATAATGAAAAATAGAACAACTGAAAACTTACTCTTTACATCACCCCATCATTCATTGCTAAATTTTCCTTAATTTTAAACTATTTATTAAAATAGGAAGTATAAGATATAATTACGTTCTTATTAATCCAATTTCTTTTTATGATACTAACCCCGAAACTTTTGCTCATATTATATTAAAATAAAACCGAAACAATTACAATCAATAATACTAAGCACATATTTATTAAAACAAATTTTAATATCAATAGTTAAATTAGCCTCACGTTCACATTCAAAAACCGCCATTTTGTTGTATATATAAATAACAATTGTATATTATTGATGTAAATGAGACCAAAGTATAATCTATAAGCAAATTTTATTTAATAATTGAAGTTTAAATAAAACAATCATATCGAAATGTGACTGTTAAATACCTAAGGAAATTATGCGACTTGTGTAGTAATAAAGTTTCTGTTCCAGACAGAAAAGCCACACAATCCTCCATTATCTATTACTAGAAAAATTAAAAACACCCCTCGGCGAATTATAAAATAGATTTTTAATATATTGACTGAGGGGTGGGAGTTAAAAATTTGTGCCAGCGAGTTTGTACCTAATGTAAGTATAAATCATCTAGATTCATTAAAGTATAAAAAAATAATAACAATTTGAAATGATAACTTTAAATAGCATTAAAATAAAACCAAACTATATAATAGATATATAATACAGTCATGTATTTATTAAAAACTACGTTTTAAAAAACCTTGAGAGACTGTCTAAGTTGGCTTGTTCAAATTTGAGTGTATTTTTCTATGTTTTTGACGATTATGGGTAATGTGACGTAAGCATGTGAACGTAATTTTTGTTAACAGACAAGAACCGGAAGCGAATCTCCATTATTATATTATTTGATTATCCTTGTCCTCTTTTATATAGAAATGGTCAGTATTAGCACTTGAATCGATTTTTTTTATTATAATTATTTCTTATTAAAAGGATTTTTCGTTCTAAAAATAAATATTTTCGTTTACAGAGATGTTGTTTTGATTTTAATTAAATTTTGACAAAATGTTGTTTATTGTCTGTTTGATGTTGCATTTGACAATAAGACCACTGCGAATGATTTATATTAAGATTACGTCATTAACGATTATCGAGCAAATGTAGCCGGAGCATATGAAGGCCGGTCTCGTAAAAAATATGTCTGTAGATGAAACCGGTCCGTGGCGCAAGAAAAAAAAAAGGTTGGGGACACGCTGCGTCTAGGGTACATCTCATAGTGTAATGGTTAATTAAGCTTAAATTTAATAACCATTGTTAGTGAGTTTCGGTTTTCACTGGGTGCCCCACACTTCTGGCCTTGTGCAATCCTAACCTAAGCTAATAAATAAAGGTACTCATGTAGCGTAATGGTTAACAAGCTAGGTTTGTTACCGACCATCGTTAGTGAGTTCGATTCTTTACTGTGTCCGCCCTGTCGGTGGGGTGTTTAGAATCACCGACTCACCTCTGCAGAGGGTAAGACTCCCCCGATGGCTACCTGTTGGCTGTTGTGGTGGCGACCCGTGAGGCTTAAGGATAGAACCCAGGTGGATGAGCAGTCATGACTTGCAATACTCCACTATGGCCCTATCTTGGGCTGACGGTGGTCGGAGAGGCTCCCTCCGATCAATCGGCTGTTCAGTCAAGCCCTAGCACCTATATGATTGCCCACCCATTAACCTTATGGCAAGCCTCAAACCTCTTGTTATCATAAGGGTGCTAGAAGAGCGGTGGCTGAGGCGTCTACATGTCCCTGGAATACTGTTAAACTCTATCTGATGTGAGTTCGTTTATCTTGGAGGTTGGGGAATATGAGCACCCTTCATTACGATTGGCTCCCTGGCTCACTCTGACCGGAGTGTTAGGGTCCATCGTATGGGTTGAAAAAATAAAAACGAGTTTATAGAAACAAAATTGTATTATGCATCAAGAATGAATTTATTTACAACTTTGTCGCAATTAAATGACCCACTAAGGTGATATGCCGTAAAACAACCAAAAAACCCAAAACTTCTCACTATGTGCTGCATACTTCTGGTCATGTACCCCCTATCTAAGCTAAACATAATGAATACTATACTCCCTAGATAATCTAGGACACCACACGTGATTGTAATGGTTAGTAAGCAATTTGAAATCAAATTTAGTGGAGTTTCGATTCTCACTAGGGGCCACATACATCTGGCCTGTGCCATTAACATCGAAACGAACATGGACAAACATTCCCGCTCATTCATACTCACCAGATTTAGCGGCTTGAGTACTATTATCTCATCGGCCCCATCAAAAAAGAGAGTTTGAGAGGCAAAATATCATTCAGTAACCGATGAAGTGAAATCGAAGAAGTGATCTCAAAGAACAGTCCACTATAATTTTACAGGGACAGGGATAACATGGCTCTCATTCGAATGGTGGACATTGCATGAAGAACGGTGACTATGTGGAAAAGTAGGGATGGGATCCACAGAGGACCAGCTTCATTTTGCTGTATGATACATGTTTCCTGTGTTTCCGAATCTATACCTGTCCTAAATAAAATGGTCATAATCTTTTTTACTCATCCTCGTAAAAAGCAATCCTATGAATGATTCTAATATGAAACAAATTAAACTATACTTAAAATAAGTGGGGAATCTTTTTATAAGTCTGATTTAATTACGTTAGGTCTCTCTAATTTGATCATATTTCATTACTGTAAAACTTAAATATTTAACGCCTGAAGGCTTGTAAATAAATTTCTTTAAGATTTATCCACGAGATTTTTGTTATATTTCTTAAGATAAAACCAAACAATAGAAATCCAATAATCACCAAGCAGATATTTATATAAAATAAAATTTTAAAATATCAATATGCAATTGCCTTCCTCGTTCAACTGTAAACCGCTATTTTTGTTGTATATATAAATACAATTGCATGTTATTAGTACGTCAGATATGATAACAAGTATTAAATAATGTAAAACAATTTTTTATTAATAACTGAGTTTAAAAGAATGAACAATCATGGAGATTTGACGTAAATAATTAAGGCAATTGTGACTTGAGTAGTAATATAGTTTCGGTTACAGACAGAAAAACACACAATCTCCATTATAATAGATATATATTAATATATATAATATATATACTATATATGGAAGGCGCGTGTCTTTTTGGAGAATGGGAGGATGGCCGCGCTTCGACTTTTTTTTCTATGCGGGATATAAAGAAAACGCGTACATTCACCCTCTGTTACGATCGAAACGCCGGGAGTTAAAGGAGAAGCGCTTGCTTTGAATCGTTTTGCTTCTCGTTTGTCTGGCGAGAAAATTGCGCGAATCCCGGGACGAAATAAATCAGCGATTTTGAGCTAGCGTGGGCAGAGTCTTAGGCGACGTTGTTTTACGAGAGATGAAGAAGGTGAAGAGGAGCGAGTTGCAGTTTCGGAAAGTTAAAAAAGCGGTGTAAAGATCTGAACGCAGTTCCGTGGTGAAGAAATAGAACCGGGAGATTCTACAGAGGATCGAGCGGAGCTGAATCCCTGTGTTCAGTTGACTCACATTTTGTTTGTATACTTGCATTGGGGCATAGTCTAAGGTTATATGTTATCCGAATTTCCTTATTTTCCAGACCTCAAGGGGTATTTCATCGGAGGCCCACCTTGACTACTCATTTTTTCGACTCTAGTATGTAAACCAGAGTTCTCTGTTCTTTCTTTGACCAATTTTCGGACCAGTCAACGCACAGGCACTCCAGCCGAGATTCAGTTTTGCCAAAGGAACTGATAAAAACGAAAGCACGTTTTTATACTAAAATGTTTTTGATTTAATTTTTAAAAAAATTTAGTTATTTATGTTGTTGTTGTTAATATGTGAAAAAAATTCATTTACATCTTCCCTAATATTATTCAAACCAATGCTTTAAAAATAAAACCCAAACATAAAAAAATCATATATATATATAATATGATATAGTATATATCTATATAATATAATATTATATATATATAAGATTAAGATAATTTGCTTTAGAAGCATTGTTGAGTAAAGTATATATTATTTGTGATTTAAAATGACAGCCATTGTGATAGCAGTTACAGAATATTAGAGTGCTATATATAGTTCTGACTACGTAGAACATCGTACAGCTGTTTCAACTTTATAAAGTTGAAACAGCTGTACGATGTTCTAAGTAGGGGGCGATATTTGCCGAGTCGCTTGTCAGGATTATTTTCATTAATTATCGAATTTTATACGATATACGCATTGTAACTGCCTTCAAGCAAAAAATATAAATAATAATTATAATAATAATAATATATATATATATATATATATATATATATATATATATATATATATATAAGGAATAGAGAATAAATGAGAAAAGTATTAGCATAAAAAGGTGCTCAATGCTAATAAAGCAGAGCAGATTTACAATCAATAATAATGCTATTATGAATATCAACTCATAACTATAAGTTTCATGCTTACGCAATCTTCAGATGAGTCAAATGGTTGAGATTTTAAAAACCAGTAGTTTTTTTAGCGTTTATATAAACGTGAAGCGTGTTCCCGCGATGGAATGTTATAATGCTAAAGTTTAAAAAAAAAACTTGTTTAGCGTTTATATGACGTGAAGCGTGTTATATATATATATATATATATATATATAATATATATCCACAATGCGTGAAACGCCGAAACACGTGTCTGTGGATGACTTATTAATATATGGTCCCATAAATTTGGTAGAGCTCTCTAATTGGTAATTTAAATTAACTCTCACTACTAAGCATATAAGCAATGATCGTTTCCCCGGAAATTTGATCTCTCAGTGACCGTAAAATACATAAACAAACCTATGTACTTAATAGTTCAAAACACCAGTCCCCGCTACAGCTGTCAGTGGACGAGGGAGATAAAGATATCGGGCTACCATACGGTCAGTCTGAGTTCGACTCTAGCCAAAGATAGTTGTGTCTAGCCACACTGAAGAGGCGTGAAACGCCGAAACACAATGTCTGTGGATGACTTTATATATATATATATATATAATATATATATATATATATGAGGAAAAATGAGTAAGAAAAGAAATGTAGATGGATAAAAATGAATTTTATCGATATCACTTTTATCGATATCACTTACACATGTGTTTCGGTCCGTTTAACAAAATGTATACGGATTTTAAAATAAAAAAAATCACTCTGATGAGGTCGTAAAAAATCTCTCTATGTACGGAATATTTTATACATTTTTCTATTATTATTATTATTATTATTATTATTATTATTATCATCATCATTTAACTCCATCTGATTATTTTAACAATAATAAATAGCGTAAATCCGTATACATTTTGATAAACGGACCGAAACACATTGTGTAAGTGATATCGATTAAAAGTGATATCGATAAATTCATTTTATCCATCTACATTTTTTCTTTACTCAGTTTTTCCTCATATTGTCGGATTCAATTCCCTTTCCATTCTTATATATATATATATATATATATATATATTATATTATATATATATATATATATATAGGTGGTAAAACAGCACTAAAATGGTCACAAAATTGTACAGAGGGACTGGTGTAACAGTCATTCAGAAACTATGTGTTGCAGATTACTATTGTTTCAATTCTTTTGGCGCGAAAAGAAATTCAAATAGACAAAGGAATTGAGAAACAAAGGATGTTCCAGACAGAAGTCTGGATCGAACAAAGAGGAAGAGTGATTAGGATCAGAGGCTTACTGCTGACCGTGTCAAACGAACGGTCCACAAAAAACAACAATAGCAGGATGACAAAAGGCTTCCTGTTGACTGATGACAAAGCTAGGATTGCAGGTCACGCAGTATAGTTCCGGTGGAATTTGAATACACCAGGGCATGCTGGGTAAAATTGAAAAAGTGACGGTTAGACGAAAAATTCAGCAGTTGAGCTTTGGTGGCAACGAACTTCAGTCACTCCCGTCGACTCTCCGAAGAAAAGACTTCTAAGAACTACTGTTCATTTCACCACTCACCCAAGCCGGCGCACACCTCCTTTCATCCACGCCAACCGAGGAAGAAAATAAAGTCCAGCTTTCTCTTGTATACCTGCGTTGGTTTTTAATCCAGTGTACTACACACCAGCGCTGTCAATTGATACAGTATATAACATATGTATAGCGCTCTAAAATTCTGTAACTGCTATCCGAATGGCTGTCATGTTAAACCATATGCAATTTATATTGATATTAAAACATTGGGCCTGATTGTTCTTGAGGCAACATTTTGAAATGCATTTGACGCATTTAATGAACAATGACAATATTTCAAGGCGAAATATAAACGCCATGTGTAACCTTTAACAGCGCTGTTTATTCGATAATATTGTCACTGTGTCATCGGATTGCATTATCTTTAGCTCTCGGCTTGGTTTCCCGCCGTTAAAGGCACGTGTGAATATATGCAAAATGGCGATGAGTTCCAGCATTTATGCAGATTTAAATGTCGGCCAACTGCGTAGTATGATGCTGTCTAAATTCTTCGTCTTGCTTTTAGTAAATTGCATGGGGAAGTTACATTTCTGGAGCTCTGGAGAGTATGAAGTACCGTCTGCGAAAGGCGATGACATAGTGTCCACATTTTTTTTTTATCTCCGCCCTGTGGCAGTGTGGTCCAATAGAAAGTTAAGAAGCCATCGAAGAAAGGTAAGAAGATATCGAGGAAACTCGAAAAGCCTTGTATATATCGCCAAAAATCGATGACGTGATACAGTAGGTCTAAAGATTGTTCCACTGTTGCTAATAAGGTTTCAACCTACAGGTAGAGGGCCTCTGAATTTTATATAGATTTAAATGTCGGCCAACTGCATAGTATGATGCAGTCTAAATTCTTCGTCTTGCTTTTAGTTAATTGCATGGGGAAGTTACATTTCTGGAGCTCTGCAGAGTATGAAGTACTGTATGAGAAAGACGATGGCCTAGTGTCCAAATATTTTTCTCTCTCCACACTGCCACTGTGGTCCAAAGGAAAGGTAAGAAGCCATCGAAGAAAGGTAAGAAGACAACAAGGAAACTCGAAAAGTCTTGTATAAATCGCCAAAAATCGATGATGTTGTACAGTAGGTCTAAAGATTGTTCCACTGTTGCTAAGCAGGTTTCAACCTACAGGTAGGAGACCTCTGACTTTGATGTAGATTTGAATGTCGGCAAACTGCGTATTATGATGCAGTCTAAATTCTTCGTCCTAATGAGGAAGTTCCATTTCTGAACGCCCTTAGAGTATGAAGTATCGTTGGTGGCATCCTTCCGTCTGCGAAAGACGATGACCTAGTGTCCAATTTTTTAAAACTAGCCTGGGCTGATTGATATGGAGGATGTGCTGTTGCCCAAACAGCAGATCCTCCCTTTCCACACTGCTGCCGTGGTCCAAAGGAAAGGTAAAAAGCCATCGAGGAAACTGGAAAAGTCTAGTATAAATCGCCAAAAATCGATGACGTCGTACAGTAGGTCTAAAGATTGTTCCACTGTTGCTAGGCAGGTTTCAACCTACAGGTAGGAGGCCTCTGATTTTGATCAACATGAATTTATCTAAACAGAGAAGAGAAGTATGTGGACAGGCAGAGGTGGCACTAAACAGAGGCATGGGGACAGACAGGGATGGGTCTAAACAGAGAAGAGGTATGGAGACGGAGAGGGATGGGTGTGAACAGAGAAGAAAGGTATTTGGTCAGAGGTGGGTTTAAACAGGGAAGAGAGGTATGTGGACAGACAGAGTTGAGTCTAAACAGAGAAGAGAGGCGTGTACACAGACAGGGATAAGTCTACACAGAGAGAATATTGTTATATATATTTACCAACCCCTCCGCATGAGTAGAATGCGACACAAGGCCAATTTCTTAAGCGGAGATTAACAGGTTTGAATTCAGAGTTTTCGTTCTCCTAGACCGGTTGCCTAACCATGATTACAGAGTCCAGTCTGCCCTACTATTTATCCATAGCTGGAGAGAGAGAGAGTTGGATTCATACCTTTCCCAAGGGTATTAGCGCCAATTGAAAATGCAATTACCACGTCCAGGATTTGAACTCGGGGCGACAAGTTGATTGTTATATATCAATATATTGTATACCCACACCGGGTATATAAACGAGGGTGAGTGTTCAGAGAGAGAGAGAGAGAGAGAGAGAGAGAGAGAGAGAGGAGAGAGAGAGAGATTTTAGACTTACTTTAGATTATATTGGTGATGGATGGTCTTAATCGATTACTTAATTTCTCTGGTTACTTCTTGCTGGTTCTTGCTGATTCTTCTCTTATCCGCTATGGTCGACATCTTGTTGTCTTGTATAGCTGATTTCTTTTATCTGAGGGCTGATTTCTTCTTCTGGGTTTTTTTTAAAATTAAATAAACTAACAAGACCTTTTGTTGCTTGATCAAGCTTTTATTTATTAGCCCATGATTCCATCCATTCCACTGCGGTTTGCGATGACCCACCAGAGGGTGACAAACACATCCAAGCTCCCTGACTGTTCGATGGAATCTAATTTCTAAACTAACTATACCCACGTCTCTATACCGGGGTCTGTTGGGATAATCCAAAATGCTAATCATAACCCAACGGTTATGGAAATCTACCCACCTCCACTTTTAATTCTGATGAACTTTATTTAAAACTAATTAGAGTGTCTGCTAACAATTTATGAGAATCATAAATTGTAACAAGATGTTGGGAGAGGAACATTAGTTGAAGGCAGAACAGCTAGCATTTGTCGAGAGTCAAGGGTCCTATGACATTTGGACAGTTCCTTCATACCTGTGATCGAGACATACGAAAACTTATTCGCAAATAGAAAATAAAACAAACAAAAAAACAATAGAAAACTCTGAATTGACAATATTTATCTGTTGTGTTCAGCGAGACATGTTTGAATATATATTGCTACTTAGAGCGAAAACGTGCTACAGGATTCTACTGAATTAAGTGCTTTTATGTTTTGTGTTTTAAACTTGAAGGCTATTCTATATGCACAGAAGTGTTCCCACGATGAAAGAAATTTGGGACCAAATCACCAAGAGGTACCCCAGCCGAGATCAGTTTTGAAAGGAACTGAATTTTGCTTTTCACCGGTTGTCAGTTAACAAAACCAGCAGCCGATAAAAAACGAAAAAGATTTCGCTAACAAATTTTAATTCTAAAATATTTTAAAATTCTGAAATAGGGTAAGGGTTAGGGTTAGCAGTTATTATTATAACCTTATAATATACTTTTTATTAACTATCCGTAGAGGCACATAGAAAATAAATAAACGTGTCTTTCGTTTTAAGTTTTATTTTTTTTTAAATAACAATATTGTTGTGGGGTTTTAAGGGTTCAAATAAGAACAAAATGACGGGTAACAAACGTAGGAAAATGTATTAACAAAAGAGTAGACAATTACAGTACAGAGAAGTGGGAATTACGTCCGACAAATAGAGTTATGAGCTGACTCGCATTGGCTTACTCTTCAAGCCATAATTGTCCCTGTTACTTATAGTAACCGATGGCGCATTCCATTAGTCTATAGGGTATATCACCTGTAACAAATATTAATTTATCTTTCGTGTAAAATGAATTTTTTCACATATGCTAACAACAACAACATGAAATAACTAATTTTTTTAAAATTAAAATCAAAAACTATTTTAGTATAAAAACGTGCCTTTCGTTTTTTATCAGTTCCTTTCAAAACTGATCTCGGCTGGGGTGCCTGTTGGTGACTTGGTCCGAAATTTGGTGGCAAGAAAGAACAGAAACTTTCTGGTTTACATACTAGAGTCGAAAATGTAGTAGTCAAGGGTGGGGGCCTCGATGAAATACCCCTTGAGGTCTGGAAAATAAGGAAATTCGATAACATATAACTTAGACTATGCAATGCAGTATACAAACAAAATGTGAGTCAACTGAACACAGGGATTCAGTCCGCTCGTCCTCTGTAGAATCTTCCCGGTCTATTCTTCACCACGGGACTCGTTCAGATCTTACACCGCTTTTAACTTTCCGAAACTGCAACTCGCTCCTCTTCACCTTCTTCAATTCTCTCGTAACAACGTCGTCCTAAGACTCTGCCCCACGCTAGCTCAAATCGCTGATTTTATCGTCCCGGGATTCGCGCATTTTCTCGCAGACAACGAGAAGCAAACGATTCAAAGCAGCGCTTCTCTTAACTCCCGGGTTTCGATCGTCAACAGAGGGTGAATGTACGCTTTTCTTTATATCCCGATAGAAAAATGGTCGAAGCGCGGCATCCTCCCATTCTCCAAAAAGACCACGCGCCTCCATATATATATATATATATATATATATATATATATCTTATTATAATGGAGATTGTGTGTTTTTCTGTCTGTAACCGAAACTATAT
>CM042174.1:2294189-2311490 GCA_023376005.1 Doryteuthis pealeii
TGGAAATTAATCCGACAGTATGAAATTTAACATTGTGAAAAAACATATGATGTTTGTTATGTAATTGCTGACAGTACTGTTTCGACCAAATCGATAAGTTGGTCTTCATCAAAGAGCGACATAGATGGGAAGAGAAGATATCCGTTAAAAAAAGACTGTTTACAGAAACGAACGCTGAGTTCAACCGCTGAAGTTTTTGAAAAATGCATGTTCTGTTTTAAAAAATAAAATAAATTTTATTAAAAAAAAAAAAAAATAATAATAAATAAATAAATAAAAATAAAATTTATTTTATTTTTTAAAACAGAACATGCATTTTTCAAAAACTTCAGCGGTTGAACTCAGCGTTCGTTTCTGTAAACAGTCTCTTTTTTTTAACGGATATCTTCTCTTCCCATCTATGTCGCTCTTTGATGAAGACCAACTTATCGATTTGGTCGAAACAGTACTGTCAGCAATTACATAACAAACATCATATGTTTTTTCATAATGTTAAATTTCATATATATATATATATATATATATATATATATATATATATATATATATATATATATGTTGAAACGATAATTGGAAGAAAAATATACATACATTGATATAGATTAATTTTATTATGTTATACACTAATTGCTCGGGTGTATAATCATAGTCGTCTTTACCTGCTGAGATGCCCGTGGCTGCATCTCAGCTTGTCGTATATTTTCTTCTGGTCATCTTTGGTATCTTATGTAGCTGGGTGTTCTTCTAGCGTCTGGAACTTTAATTTGGAGCTTTCGTGTGTGGTCTTCCATTAGGGATTTCTCGTCTATCAGAAGCCCTGGGTCATTAGTAGTTTTTGGATAAATAACCAAAGACTTAGATTTTATTTATATTATATTTTATTTAGAAATTCCCATCCAGACTAACTGCGCAGAGTGAGTGTGGCCCCACTGGGAGCTCGCTTATTGCGATTTGCTATCTCCATGGCTTGCCCAGTACTGATTCAACTAACTCTTTCAAATCAAAACCGGAAAGAGCCTTTGTTTCTCATTTCTCTACTAATTCTCACAGTATCTACCGTTAAAGGGGTTAGCGCGAGGCTAACATGTGCCAATCAATCTTCCATGATGTCGTCAGGTACCCCAACTCAAAAAACTGCCAGTCGTAAGTTCTAACAGACATTTAGAACTATCCGAACGTATAGTTTGTTCGTTTGTTTGTTTTGATTTACGGCATATAAACCTTGGTGGGTAATTTAATGACGACTAAGTTTTGGATTCGTAACGATAGTTTGGTAGAAAACAAATGCATATACAAGGTGTGTCAAAAAGTATCGAGATTGAAGCTATATTTACCAAGATAGAAATGAAGAATGAGCGGAATGTTAATTTTTTCACAATACAAGGTTTGTCAAAAATTACCAAGTTTAAAACGGTATTTACCGAGATAGAAATTTTTTTTCAAAATACAAGTTGTGTCAAAAAAGTACAAAGTTAAAAGCTGTATTTACCAAGATAGAAATGAACAATGAACGGAACGTTATTTTTTTTTCAGAATACAAAGTCTGTCAAAAAGTACAAAAAATCTCGATACTTTTTTGACACACCTTGTATGTATAGATTTTAACTATTGTTCAATTACTCATATTTTTTTTAGGATAATCCCACTTCTTTTAGAAAATGTAAAATCCTAGATGGTTTCATTTTTTTTTCTTCAAATTACTTGCTTGGTCGTATTTTTTCGCACTAGGTCAAAGTCTACAAACTCTAGCAGTATATGCTTTAGGCCACAGTCCCAATGCGATTTTCGTTCAGTTCTGTCGGACGTAAAAGATGGCTCAATAATTTTTACGTAATGATGAAGATAAAATCACAAAAAGAGTATAGTTACTTTTCGCCCTTTATATATGTATAGATATATTCACCAACGTTGGAAGGTTACTCTGAGCCTTTTAACGTATTATAAGAACCACACATCCAATTCTTATAGCATCAACAATGTTTGATATGCCATTAAACAAACCAACCTATTTCGGCATGTCCACATTAGGCTACAGTCCCATAGGCGAGAAAAGTGGTTTACTTTTTAAAATCCGTCGGATGTAAAAGATGGCTCAATAATTTTGACGTAATGATGAAGATAAACTCACAAAAAGAGTATAGTTACTTTTCGCACATAGGTTTCTTGGATTGTATAGAAGGTGTGAAAATATATGGGGCGAAATAGACCTTCGAATCAACAAGCTCTCGCCAAGGGGGAACCAAAAACAAGCGAGTTCTCAGTCTTCTCACAAGCCAGACCCTCTGTTGGCCAACACATTCTTCGTCTAGCAGTTGGAAAAATCCGTCGTCGTAGTCGAAATAATCTTTAGCAGTTCAAAATCACATTTCCTATTTAGTTTTGTTTCTGTTCGACTAAAATCCATTTCTTTACCGAAAAGCGCTTCGTCTTCGTCGTCGTCGACTGCTTCTTCTTCTGCTGACTGCTGACTCACTTGTTATTTTATGGGCATATCAGCCAAACATCCGGGCACGTCAGTCAAACCTCGCGTCCTTCCAGATCCTATATCGCATCTGTTTTTGCATGCGGGAGGATGCGAGTTCGATCCCGGCAGGCAAGACAATGTCTTGTTCTTTTTCCTTTCTCGTTATTCGTCACAGTTTCATAATTAATTAATTAAGTTTTAGATGTGTAAAATACGTAAAAAAAACTACTTAGCTCCAAAATAAAAAAAATAGCCAATGAGATTAGTGATTTTATCTGCCATTTTATTATCAGCCAATCTTAATCTTAATAATTACGTAACAATTATTGAGCCATCTTTTATATCCGACGGATTTTAAAAAGTAAACCACTTTTCTCGCCTATAGGACTGTAGCCTAATGTGGACATGCCGAAATAGGTTGGTTTGTTTATTGGCATATCAAACCTTGTTGATGCTATAAGAATTGGATGTGTGGTTCTTATAATACGTTAAAAGGCTCAGAGTAACTTTCCAACGTTGGTGAATATATCTATACATATATAAAGGGCGAAAAGTAAGTATATTCTTTTTGTGAGTTTATCTTCATCATTACGTCAAAATTATTGAGCAATCTTTTACCTACCCGCCCTGTCGGCTGGGGCGTTAGAATGCACCGACTGCACCTCTGCAGAGGGATAAGACTCCCCCAATGGGGCCACCTGTTGGCCGTGGGTGGCGACCCATGATGCTTAAGGATAGAGCCCAGGTGAATGAGCAGTTCATAACATGCAATACTCCACTTTGGCCCTATCTTGGGCTAGACGGGCCGTCGGAGAGGCCCCCTCCGATCAATCGGCTGGTCACGTCAAGCCCTAGTACCTATATGATTGCCCCAACCCCTTTTTATCATATGGGTGCTAGAAGGCGGTGGCTGCGGGTCTACATCTCCTGGGAATGACGTTAAACTCTATCTGATGGTGAGGTTCCAGTTTTGGAGGTTTGGGGAATGTGGAGCACCCCTTCATCACCATTGCTCCCTGGTCGACTCTGACCCGGAGTGGTAGTACCTGTTAGGGTCCCATGTATGGGTTAAATAGAAACATGTATTTATAAAAAAAATTGTATAATCCATTAAGAATTGATTTATTTCAAAACTTTATCGGCATTAAATGACCCATTGAGGTTGATATGCCGTAAGACAAACCAAACCAAACTTTTGCATACGACAGATTTTAAAAAGTAAAGCACTTTTCGCATCTGGGACTGTAGCCTACTTCACAGTAAATCTCTCTTGGCATTTAGAGCATATTGGGTATTCTGTACCATTTAGTAATACATCGAACCAAGTACTGCATTTTCTGCATGTAACAAGAATGAAAATAAACTAAGTGGGGGTTGCAATCAAGTCCGACGCATATGCTCACTGGTCTCTGGTCCGATCCATATGCTCACTAGTGTCTGGTCCGATCCATATGCTCTCTAGTCTCTAGTCCGATCCATAAGCTCACTGGGTCTCTGGTCCGACGCATATACTCACAAGTGTCTAGTCCGACGCATATGCTCACTGGTCTCTAGTCTCTCCAAACTGCCAAAGTCTTCTGTATGCAACAATCTTCCAGTAGTACTACACACGCCCCTCATCTCGACAGCAAAATCCAACAATGTTTTTTCTCCCCTAGTCTGGGAGGGTACGCCTTAAAATAATCAGTAACTGTTTACATCCGGGCTATTCCCATTCAGCACTGCCCGTGCGGAATTTCTATATCCAACAGTATTTCAACTACGCGTCACTCTTCACGACGAGGAGGTGGCGAGTTCAATTTCTGTGGTCACTCTCCACACTCCTCTCCCTTGCACAGGCCAAACGCGCTTTGTTCGTGGTGGGTAGGGAACCTGCTCGTCCACACTGCACTACAGCCCCTGCCAGAAAAACCCGTTGACAAATTGCAGGCCGTCTGATTAGAGAATAATCGTTTTATTGTCGAACCTGTCACACCCGTTTTCTGTCTGTGCTGCATTCGGAGGGGGGGGGCGGTGATCCAATTCATTACACATCACACGGCTGACAAAGCATTTCGAAGCCTTCCATTTCGATTGACTTTCCTGACATGCGCAATGGACAGGAAGAGAATCCTGTTTACTGCTCATTCCCATAGTCTAATTAAATGGCGCAAGATTGAAAATTGGCCCTTGTATGATTATTCGCACTGGACGCGTTCAGTGTCGCTGCTTGCATAATTAATTGGCCGGGTTAGGGGAAATGCTTAACCAACTCGGCCTGTCCTCATCACCAAGTGTAATCATTACAGTCAACAGGGCCGATCAATGTTATGACATTAATCTCGATTGGTCTGACCCCGCGCATGCGCAGATGGATTGAGCGGGATCTTGTTGGCCATTTTGATTAGCGAATCTATAGCTTGTCCAGGTGGGAGAGTGGTTCGGTCTAATTTCGTAAAGCTACCTGCGAAATTTGAGACGTTTGATTTACAGAGTTGTTGATGACACCTGAAACCTGTTGGTCGAAACTGTCATGGGTTCCGTGTGAGAGTCATAGGTTTCTTCGCTGCGTGATATGGCGATTTCAAATTGTCGTGTTCGTGAGGTAATTAGAAATTTAGAAATGCAATTATGCGTACTATGTATAATGACATGCACGCCCATATATAACTATTTAAGTTTTAATATAATTAAATAAGAATGACTACAATACCATGCACATTGAGACATAATTATTTAAGTTGTTAATATAATGAAATATATTAAATTACAAAGACTACAATAATATGCACTTGTCCAGCAGTATAACTATTAAGTTTTAATATATAGAAATATATTAGAAGACACTAGTAAGCCATGTTCCAGATATAACTATTTAAGTTGTAAGAGGAATAGATGAAAATAAGATAGTAAAATACGACCATTTATTCACAAAAGGTAGTCAACGTCAGCATGGATCATTAATGTTAAACTTTTAAATGGCTGTAATAATACAGTCTCATCCAGGATTTGAACTTTAGTGCAGAGTCCTATGTACCACATATCACATATAGAATGCCATCACATAATATATCGCCTGGCAACGTCCGATGGATGGGAGATAGATATATAAAGTTCTGTTCACTCAGAGATTATATATGGCAATTAAGATGACTAACAGTTATCTCATCCAGGATTTTGATAACACATATAAGGACTAGCCAAGAAGTCTAGTCCACAGACCGCAGTGAATAACTACACTTATAGTCAGAAGTGTGAGAAAAATTACACTAATCTCGAAAGAAGCAATTATATGAAGAAGGACTATGAGAAATATGCAAACAGTATCTACACTATCGATGCGATTCAGAATACTTAGGTGACAAGTAGCTATAATAGTCCATTAAGGTATAATAATATACCCGAAATAAGTCTGGAGTGAGAAATAACATTACACAGAATAACTTATGCACTGTAGATAATGCAACAACATGATCCCATCAATATCAGACTATTACTTAGGTTTGCAGAGATTCAATTAATTCCATATAGAATAATATAATACCTCTAAAATTAACGCAAGGAAGGGAAACTACAACACATGCTTATTTTCCCCAGGATATTATGTAGAGTAACCTATGTGATATATAAGCACGAGAACAAGTGCGCTTCACAAGGAGATTAGCATAATAGGTTATCAGAGGAGATCAAATGTACCATACTAATGCAATATATACACCCATAGCTGGAGGACGAATACCTTTCCATAGATCACATAAAGTGCTATGTCCAAGTGACATAAAACAGATCTTCACCAGATATGTGTGAACTTATAATAGGATATTGACACATAGAAATAGATACACGAACTTCAATGATACATAATATTTAGATACATACCGCTCCACGAATTAACTAGAGAGCTAGATAATAGCCTTTTCAATCAAGGATATTAGTGCTATTAAGCAAACAGTCTCATCAGGATTAACTTAGGTGCAGAGTCTATTTCCCATAAACTGATAAATATATATTCGACAAGCAACTAGACTGCGTAAGTAGAGAATACCTTCAATCAAAACGGAACAGTATCTCAGAGTGGATACTTAAGATGAAATTGCTAAAAGACATGTTTCTCACTCCACTAGAGGATTTGAGAAACATATTATAGAATTGCACAATCACTTCACACATCACATAAATACCTGTACCAAGATCCCATACATAGCTGAACGTAGGCAGAATAACTTGTTTCTCATACTAATGAATATTAGTGCTAATGTGGAAAAAATGCCACATAAATACACGAGTACACAGCCACAGATGATACATTAGGTTTGCAGAGTCTATTTTCCCGATAATGTGTTCCATGAATTAATAACCCATTAGTCTTGGAAAGTTGTGAAGAAAATCACTTTACTGAGGAGTATAATTTAAATTACGCACAATAGGATAGATTCACATACCATGTCACATCACTAGTCAGATTTACTTTACTGTATATTTATTGTTAATTTGTCAGAGTCATATATTTGAAATTAATATTATTAAGATAGAATATACACCATAAATATAGCCTGACGAGTGTCAAGAAATATAACACCTTTCTTACACTATTGAGTGATATTTTTGCATATTATGAAATCAAACGAGATACCTTAATGTACAGGATTTAGGAAAGACATCTAAGGTATATGCAGAGTCTATTTCACTCATAATTGCATCAAACGTCCAGAAATAATATAACATCCTAACAATTGACTAATGAAAGGAAGAATTATACTTATCACACGAGATAAGTCGGAGTAGCCCCTAATTCCGATAGAGAGTCACAGAACAGTTCTTCTCTATAACAGGTTAGTCATTTGTCTATGATAGATATTAATATATAGGAACTATCCCACGAGGCGTATGGCGCGAATTTGAACCCTCATTTATAAATCTCTACCTTCAAAAGACAGAGGAAGAGAAGCACCTTGCCATCTCACACGCAGCACTACTTTCTAGATAGCTAAAAATGTAGATGATCATAATGCTCAAAACAAATATTACATTCTAAAACCAGAAGATCGAACTGTCTGAGTGCGATATCAATTTCCACATTAATCATTTGACATATCATACTTCACGAAAATATAAAATAAATATACCTCCTCCAATTTAGCTGTATCATCAAAAAACTCTCAGACGAGTTATGGTGAATACTTATTAGAAAATACATAGTAACAAGTTCATCAATCCAGGATACTTTGTTAGTCGTTATATAGTGTTTATCATGCGAGGGTACATTTCCTTCTCCGCAACTAATACTACACTACTCGCCCCATATAGACTAGTGGAAGGTAATGATAATATACACAAGATCTTAACCACTTAACATAGACGAACTATCACCTGACTAGATCAATATACAAACCAGATTTCTTCTATCCTAAGAATAATAGAATCGATAGAGATTGACATAGATCAATTCTCCACTAAAATACAATGTATATATGCCCCGACACATATAAAATCTTAGAGGAGAAATCAAACTGTCAAATACATTATTACGCGATCATATTTAGATAAGAGCTTTATTAGAATGATGAGAGGCTAAACATAGTCACCAAATTCCACAGGATCCATTAGAACTTGTCATAGTTGCAGCATTATCTCTTAATATTATCCACAGTAATGTCGACGATAGTGTGAATTTGTACCATGATTCAGCGGGAAGGGAAAGCAGTAAGAAAACCATTATCTACAAGGACAAATTTAATCGAGCATAAGCGAAAATTATGTAAATATATAGCACATAAACAGTCTCATCAGGATCAGAACATAGTTGCAAAGAGTACCTTCATCATTACATAAGCTTGAGTTGTCTTATTTATGAGACACACAGAGACTGTATAATGAGAGGAGGAGAATTAGAAATTCTTCATTTCTACATGCTGTAGATAATATGACTATAAGTAATTGCAATAATTCTATAATCTATCATACACAGATATGAACTTAGTATTTACAAGAGTTACTATTATTATCCCTTAATAATGGCAATTATAATCACCATATAGCTGGACGGACGAATCTCATATTCATGACAAAGGGAAGCTACATCTGTATGGAGTGCCGTCTATGTTGAACACAATCACACAAAGACAGCATGTAGTGTGATTTTAATAACATATGTCTCAAGGATTAGAACTCTCACGCTGGTCTCTCGCATGTACTGCTATTTGCTGCACAGCACCAGCCATAATGTGTGAATGTTGACCTAGGACTTGAACCGACTTGAGAGCTCAAGTTCCGGAGATAAGTGATCACGTCTTATCAAACGAGTCCGAGACACACTAGAAAGAGACTTGTGATTAAGGTTGACAGAAAATGCAAATATACGATCCGTTCAGCCTGAAACTTCCGGATATCAAAGTTTCAAGAGTCCTTATATTCACCCATAATTTTAATATATACTGCCATGAGCTGAGGGTAGAATTACCTTTCACAAGAGATTATATAGCATGGTGTAATAAATGCAATATACATACTAGGTCTGATCATTCCATGAGATTTGATACCGATGGCGAACATTAAGCTCAGTAGTCTATTTCGCACTAATACAGCTATAGACCTAGCCACATGAGATGAGAGAGGAGAACAACCTTATAAATCGGCGAAGAGAGATATATAATTGCAATAAATAACATATAAATACACACATCACACAAAAAATACAATCCGCACAGGATTTGATGAGCGAGTATTGCTCACTGCGAAGTCTATTCCTATATATCTTACACTAAAACTAAGCACAACATAAGCCACGCTATCGATAGAATATCCTCTCAATTAACCCGAATATTAAGAAACCTTGACAAGCATGAAATAGCCAGAGACTAGGCCTACATTCTCAGCAATGGAGAGCTATTTGACAGAGAAGCCACATATCAAAAATACAAAACACTAATAGCATAAGAGCAAGAGAGGGAGATATACTCTATACTACAAAAGAAACTATCAGTTGCTTGGCCGAGACGCAAACATTGAGGCGCACCCAGAGGACTTTTCTGTAGAGTCTAGGCTTAACTGCGAGAAGAGTTTCAGATAATTATATCAGAAATCACCGCAAAATGACTAATAATGACACATTAGACTGGTATAAGAGGAGAGGATAGTTCCTAGGCACATAATTCTCAAGGCATAGGGAGATATACTGACAAGCTCGCACATTAGAAAGACAATAATGATAAAACAATGAGACTCAATATAAGGGCACTAAGTACTCCATCCAGGGATAAATTTAAGACATTAGGTAGCGGCGAGATCTCTATATCCGAAAATAGCTAAAAATATACACAACATAATAAATCGAATAGTGAAGGAAACACTTAGCGAACCAAAGGACCTTATTCACGAATGAGCTAACTGACCTGAACCACAAATGGCAATCACGATTAAAAGCATTTCACTACGATCTGAGTGATGTTAAGGAAACAATAGTATAGTATCAGAACTACCTATTTCCGCATAATGAGAGGCCGCGCCTATTAGCTGGAGGAGAATCCTTATTCTCAAGACAAAAAGTGTGCTTAAATGAAAATACGAACAGATCTCATCGCACAATACACACTATGCCACTTGCAGAGTACACTATACTTCCCAGACTAGAGACTATAATTCAAGGACCAAGTAAGCAAAAGAAAAAAATAAAATCCTAGTCTCATCACACCGATATATAAGTAACTCAGTAAATAAACTATTTAACAAACTCCCACAGTCTCTACCCACTGAGGAATGGTGTTGAGAACATTAGCGATCGCCAGCAAAACTTTCCGCGCGAGCGAGATCGGATATAATCAAACCTTTTCTTTCACAACTAATTAATTATACGAGGGAATGAGTATACCTATCATCAAAGATTTAGCGTTTATGTTGTCTATGGTGCCCTACAAAGTAGAAAACTGTATTATACTCAATCCCATTATTTTGAACAATAGGTGCAGAGAGTCTATTTCTTACACCTATAAATACAACACACATCTATAAATCATTTTCACCTACGAGCCAGGGAGAAGAGCACTCGGTCTCTGCAGGATATTGAGTCGAGTTTATATAAATGACATATAACAGCTCTCTCATCAAGGTAATTGCTGCCACGACCCTTAACCGTTTGATCTATGAAGTCGGATATGATCGCCAGTCGATAGTCACAATCTACTATGACAAACGCTATAAAGCTAGTGAGCGCAGAACAGCCATGGATTGTCAAAGGACTTGAGTAGGTAGCTGTAGGGCCTGATGCAAACAGTCTCACCAGGATTTGAACTTACGTTGCAGAGTCCCTATTCCCATAGATGACGTATTATAAAATATATGTCCTTCAACCATTAAGATTGTCTTGGCGACATGAGACAGATCCTTTGTCTGCAAAGGCACATTCCGGTTGCTCCGATTATTCTGAACATTGCCGAGAGCGAGGTCAGAAACCAGTTATTATTGAAGAACTAAGTTGCGATACCTGCGCTTATCCCTATGAGAAGCTTAATATATATCTCTAGCGAGGGAGAAACAACGTCCTGTATATCGTCATAAGGCAATATATTCATGCGAGCTATGTGATCAGAGTAGGCAAAACATCTCCTATCCAGGACATGGTGGAATATCATCACTAGGCTAATACATGAGTATTCTACTTATCCCAAAGAATAGATAATGATATATACGAATTTTATGCGAATACACCCATAGCGGAGCAGTTGAGAGAAGGAGGTATCTCAAATGTATATATATATAGAATAATAATTATTAAAGTAGCTATAGTGTAAATATTAGCAAACACATTACTATACGTCTACAGGATGATTAACATTGTGCAGTATCGCAGCGTCATAATGTCCCCATCTATATAGTTGTACTGCTATGATAACCATTCAACACATAATCTGGTATAGAGGAGATACAAAATTCCTATACTCAACCAATGTTAAGGTATATTAGATAACAATGAAATAAGAATAAGCCACCACAGTTTTCTCAATCTCAAGTTCGATATCATGAACAACTGTCTAAAGACTTTCGAGACAAGTCTATCTCACCATATACAATAAAACGATAATTATATTCCCATAGCTTGTACGTCATATATTAGCCTTCTGTCTCAATATGGTATTACAAACATAGATAGTTCTTAAATCGACACACCAGGTTCTCAATGTACCACTCGAGATTCTCGAACCTTCTTTAAGAGTTTCCTATGAGTTGCGTATTCATGCCCGCACCAACATCCAAACACACCACTTAGTACGGTATAACACCGCAATACCATGGACAGCAAGACACATTGTATCAAGAAATTTATCAATGGAAGCTTATGTAATGAATATGAGGCCATAACACAGTCTACATCCGCCCATTTCTAGAGACATTCGTTAGAGGGTCACATCAACCTTATGAACATGTCGCGTAGGTCATAGCAGTAGTCCTAACGGTATAATCCCATAATTCCTGAATCAATACTTCACCCAACCACCTCACGCTTAGAGCATAGACATCGTCATACCTCACTCACAAGAGGTCCCATCATATGAGGCGGCCACGAGCTAAATTCCGAAGTCAACTAGGCTACTCAATGTCCGAGATTTGCAAACTTAGGGTATTCGAGTCACTTCGTATGTTGCCCCGAACCTATATAACGTGTCCTACTACATTACGCGTCTATTCGGAGCTTGCACTGGAGAGACGAGAGGAAAAGCACTTCTCAGCGTAAAGAATTTCAGTTTCCGTCTTGACTTGTGAATCTCGCAAGCAAAGCGAGGCAGTCATTCAGCCAGGATTGAGTCTCTAGTGTTGTTCAGAGTCCTATCATCCCATCTATATGACTATTCACAGACCGGCATTACTGTGTGGAGAAGTACCGATATCGCGAAGGATATTCAGGACTAGGTAAAGACTGCATAACACGCGTCTCTTCTCGAGATCTGATACTCTAGGTGACTCTAGGATAAGCTAGTCTCACACAAGACAAGCTCTAACTTTACGCTGTAGCCTCCCATCCAGAGCTTATAGCGAAAGGAGAATCTACCTTTTCCGTCAGATAATAGGGTTAGATGGTAGATGTGAAGACAATGACAAACACAAAGGTCAGTACTCATCCAGGGATATTGAATAACTTAGTTGCAGAGGCTATTATCCGACCGGAGAAGAATATGTCGAGCCCACACTACTTACGCGTCAGTGAAATCGATTTCATAGACTGCGATAATTGTGTTGTGGCGACCTGCTTTCCTAATTGTATATAACATCGCTTCTGTGGATCAGGTGTAATATTTTATATGTACAAACAAAAATAATGTGCCCTCTGAGTACAAGTATTTAAGTTCAATATAATTAAATAGTGAATTCGAAAAGCACACTGAAATTAAACAAAGAAAACAAAAAAGATTACATATTTTACTTTATTTTATTTGATTTCCAATATAAAATTATACATATATATTCAATATATAAATTTTAATACGTTGGAAGAATAAAACAATAATTTAAGAGATTAATAATACCAAGAAATTAATTTATTAAACCTGGTTTTGTTTAAAACCAGTATGAAAATTAACCCGCAACATAATTATGTACGAAATTTTTATTTCTTAGTGATATAGTGATACATGAGAAAAGAGAGAAAGAAACAGGGGAAAGAAGAGGAAGGCTTGTGTGTGCATCTGTGGTGTAGGAGAAAGGCAAAGAAAAAAGGGAGAAAGAGAGAGGAAAGAGGGATGACTTGTGTATGAATGTGTGTGTGTGTGAGAGAGACAGAGAGAAAGAGATAGAGGGAGAGAGAGAATATTATAATATATATATATAGAGAGACAGAGAATTAGGAAAAGAGAGAGAGAGAGATGAAGAGATAGATAGAGAGAGAGAGGGGGAGAGAGGGGAGAAGATAGATAGATAGATGAATTAAATAGATAGATAGATACATAGATAGATAGAAGCGAGAGAGAGAGGAGGAGAGATAAAATAGATAGATAGAGAGAAAAGAGAGAGATAGATAGATAGATAGATATAGAGAGAGGGGAAGAGAGTACACTAGAATAGAGAGAGGAAGGGAAGAGAAAAGGAGAGATAGATAGATAGAGAGATAGAGAAGAGAGAAAGGAAGATTATATAGTAGAGAGAAGAGAGAGAATAGATATGATAGATAGAGAGAGAGAGAGAGGGAGAGAGAGGGAATAGATAAGAGAGAGACAGAGAGGGAGAAAGGGAGAGATAGATAGAGAGAGACAGGAGAGGGAGAAAGGAGATAGATAGAAGAGACGGAGAGGAGAAAGGAGAGATAGATTAGAGAGAGAGAGGAGAGATAGGGAGAGAGAGAGTAAGAGATAAGTAGATAGAGAGTGAGGGAGAGAGAAGGAATATATTATATATATATATATAATATATATAATTATATATATAAGAGAAGAGAGAGACAGAGAGAGAGAGAGAGAGAAAGAGAGAGAGGAGTGGAGAAGACAGAGGTGAGATGGTGCGAGGAGAAGAGATATGTGAAGAGAGAGGGAGATATGGGTGAAGGAGAGAATGAGAGAGAGAGAGAAGAGAGGAGAGAGAGAAGAGAGAGAGAGAGAGAGAGAGAGAAAGCGGGTGCGGAGGGAGAGCTTGTAATATATTAATGTGTAGGAGAAAGGGAGAGATAGCTAGATATATATAGAGATAGAAATAGAAGAAATGATAGAGAGAGAGAGAGAAGAGAGAGAAGAGAGAGAGGAGAGAGAGAGAGAGAGAGAGTGAGGGGGAGCTTAATTGATACGGTTATAACTTTTTTTTGAATTCATCATCGTCTTAGGAAGTGATTTATTCTTAATTAATCTAACTTTAATTCGATAAATATGATTCAGTCGCAGCTGGAGCAAACATTTGAGATAAGAACAAAATTGTCGCTGCTGCTGCTGCTGATTTCTTCTCAATTTATTTTATGTTTCCATTCAATTTTTTCTTCTTTCTTTGTTGTTTGTCTTCATTTCTTTACGATTGAAATTCTTCTCTAATGTGAAAATCTTGTGTCTGTTTTCTTGAATGATATGACGAAAACACATCCATCACTTGTGTAATGACATCTTCCTCTTTTTTAAATGTCTACTAATTGAATCACCAGATAAAATAGTTATGGCTCGCATCCCACTACAAAGCTACAAGTTGTAAATTTAGCGAAGGAAGATTTTAATAGATTTTTTTAAAGTTAATCTTGGCATTTCTTTTAAATGGAAATTGTCATTATTAATTTTCTTTCTTTGCTTTACCTTTCTTTCCAAACTCCTATTTTTGCACCTAAGATTCTATATTATTTGATACTATACAGAATGAAATTGTATGAAAAATGTAATTCCTTAAATATACTAGCAAATATATGCACCCTCCGGGTGCAAGTATTTAAGTTTTAATATAATAAAATATCATATCAAATTAATGAAAACTGAATAAGAATGCAGCTAAAAAGATTTGGAAACAGAGGGGTATGATTGAAAAAATAGAACAACTTTGAAACTAACTCTTCACCAATTTCCATTACTCCGTCCTTTTATTGGTAAATTTTCCTAATTTAACTATTTTTAAAAATAGGAAGTAAAGAATAATATTACAGTTATTCTTCTTGTTAATGGAATTCTTTTTAAGATTTATCCCCGAGATTTTTGCTCATATTTATTAAGAATAAAACCAAACAATTAGAAATCAAATTAAACTAAGCATATATTTATTAAAATCAAATTTTTAAGATCAATATGAAAATTAGCCTTCCTGTTCACACTGTAAACCGCTATTTATTGTAAATATAAATACAATTGCATGTTATTAGTATGTAGATATACTCAACAGTCTTAATGATGTAACACAATTTTATTAATAATTGAGGTTTAAATGAATAAAATCATGGAGAATGTGATGTAAATAACAAAGGGAATTGTGACTTGAATAGTAATATAGTTTCGGTTACAGACAGAAAAACACACAATCTCCATTATAATAAGATATATATATATATATAAATTAATATATATATATAATATTTATATATAAGTAAAGAAATAACAAAAGACCTAGAGATTTAGCATTATAGTCTATTTCAGGGAGCTAAGACAAATAGTCTAACTCTCCCGACTCATCAGATGCGAATGATGAATTCTTAATTACTTTAAAGGCATTTGAAAACAGATTTTTATTTTTTATCTTTTTTATTTTTTAAAATTTTATAGTCCTGTGATATGAATTACAAATCAAATCCTTGATGTTGCAAAAAAAAAAAATTATGTTGTAGTTTCACTTCCGCGACAAAAAAACTCGGTCAGCAAAAAATATATCTCTTAGATGTATCCATTATTTTGACAGATTTAGGAAAAAGAAAGACATATTCAAAGTTCGTCACCAGACGAATTCACCTATTCAACCAATATGAAAATAAACAGCAACGGAAATGAATGATTTTTTAATTTTGTAAAAAGATTATTTAAAATCTCTATATATTTTTTGTTATATATAAAGTAAGATAATTAAGAAAGAATGTAAAGTTTTTAAATTTTTAGGATAAATTGAAATTAAAATTCAAAGTGAAATATAAATTAATCTATTTTATTATATTTTTCTAAGTGCACATATAATATATATATTATATATATATATATATAATATACACATATATATACATACACACATATCACACTCACAAACCATACATAAACATATTACAAATACATGCATATACACACATACACATACATACAAACATATAGAAAGATCCAAGAAAAACAATTATATCTACTTAGTAATTTACTAATCAAAAACTAATATATCCTATATATATATATATATATATATATATATATACATCCATACACACACATGTCCATATACATGCATGTATCCACACACACACATGTTAATACACATGCATGTATCCACACACACATACACATGCATGTATCCACACACACATACACACACACATAATATATATATATATATATATATATATATAATATATATATATATATATATATAAATATAAATCGAGGCGCGCGTGGGCTAGTGGTTTGAGTCATGGAAAATGGACTCGTCGATACGAGTTCAATTCCTAGACGAAGCTGTTGGCATTTCACCTAGCGCTAATACCCTTGGGAAAGGTATGAATCCATATATTCTCCCTCCAGCTATAGGTTAAATAGTAGGGCAGACTGGGCCCTTATGCCTTGGGTGGGTAACCAGTCTAGGAGAGGTATAACTCTGAATTCAAAATTCCTGAGGTCGGTCGTTGATTGGGTTTGTGGAAACTCTTGATGCACCAATTCGATTGTGCCAAAAAGTGTGGATGGTCCAACACAAGCCTTCACCACTATAAACAAATCCCTGTGTGGACGTTCATTGTATGAACACTCATGCGTCGAAATCGACGGGAGAGTCCATCATATAAATCGAAGCTAAAGGCCAACAGCCAAAAAGATAGACTCCAGAAATGGAAAAACCACTTCCAGAAACTTCTGGGAACACACCTAAAATCGTAGAAAACATACCCAAGAGATTGTAGATAAACAACTAGATAATCAAAACTGGGGGATTTCACAACAGATAAAATCAACCAAGTTTTAAAGAAGCTAAAGGTAGAAAAGCGGCAGGACTTAACGGAATACCCCTGGAGGTATGGAAGATAGTAAAGTTCAATGACATACTGCTTAGGCTATGCAATGAGTATATAGACAACATTGAATAGATAAATGAACGAAAGGCTGCACCTCCCATTCCTAAAAGGAGATCTCGGAATCGCTAAAGATTACAGGAAGGCATAACTCTTAGAAGTCTAATGCCAGCCACTATATAAATGCCCTTCTTCTAATCGCATCCGACCCGAAATAGAA
>CM042174.1:2311590-2324090 GCA_023376005.1 Doryteuthis pealeii
CACGAGATTTGGTGATTGTTTTTTTTCTATTGCTTTTTTTTTCGTCATCTGCTTTCAAATGGCTGTACATCCCGGTAATTTATTTATTTATTTATTTCCATTCTTTATTTCTTTATCTCTTTTTATTATCTCTTTTTATTATCTTATTATTTTATTCATACTAGCAAATATATGCACCCTCCGGGTGCAAGTATTTAAGTTTTGATATAATAAAATATCATATTAAATTAGAAAGGCTAATGAAACTGACTAAGAATGCAGATAAAAAGATCTGCAACAGAGGGGGTTATAATCGTAAAATAGAACAACTTTGAAACTAAACTATTTCCATCAGTTTCCATTACTCCCCTCTTTCATTGGTAAATTTTCCTAATTTAACTATTTAGTTAAAATAGGAAGTAAAGGATAATATTACAGTTATTTCTTCTTGTAAATAAATTTCTTTAAGATTTATCCACGAGATTTTTGTTTATATTTTCTTAAGATAAACCAACAATTAGAAATCAATAATACAAGCACATATTTATTAAAATAAAATTTTTATCAATATGCAAATTAGCCTTCTCGTTCAAACTGTAAACGCTATTTTGTTGTATATATAAATACAATTGCATGTTATTAGTATGTAGGTATGGTCAACAGTATTAATAATGTAAAACAATTTTTTTTATTAATAACTGAAGGTTTAAAAGAATGAAATCATGGAGAATTTGACGTAAATAATTAAGGAATTGTGACTTGAGTAGTAATTAGTTTCGGTTACAGACAGTAAAAACACACAATCTCCATTATAATAAGATATTCATTATAGCACTACGTTTTTTTTGTTATTATTTTTTTTTGTTATCTGTTTTCAAGCGCTGTTACATCCCGGTAATTTTGGTAAGTTCTTCAAGTAAAAGAGGTAACTTCTCATACATCTTATACTCTAATAGTCTAGGGCAGCGGTCCTCAACCATCGGGTCGCGACCCAATACCGGGTCACGGGCCATTAGGTACCGGGCGCATAGGACATTGAATTTAACATTTTTTTAAATATTGATTATCAATCTAAATGTTGATGTTTTATTTTGAAAAGGGCTCTCACTAATTGTCATTATTATTACTAGCAAATATATGCACCCTCCGGGTGCAAGTCTTTACGTTTTAATATAATATGATATTATATTAAATTAGAAAGGCTAATGAAACTAAATAAGAATGAAGATAAAAAGATTTGAAACAGCGGGGAGTATAATTGAAAAATAGAACAACTGAAACTTACTCTTACATCACTCCCGTCTTTCAGTGCTAAATTTTCCTAATTTAACTATTTAGTTAAAATAGGAACTAAGAATATAATTACAGTTATTCGTTCGTATTAATCGATTTCTTTTATGTTCTATCCCCGAAACTTTTGCTCATATTTATTAAAATAAAACCAAACAATTACCAATCAATAATACTAAGCACATATTTATTAAAATCAAATTTTTAATATCAATATGTAAATTAGCCTTCCCGTTCACACAATAAACCGCCATTTTGTTGTATATATAAATACAATTGTATATCATTATGATGTAGATGAGGCCAACAGTATTAATCATATAAAACAATTTTATTAATAATTGAAGTTTAAATAAAACAATATCATGGAGAATGTGACGTAAATACCTAAGGAAATTATGACTTGAATAGTAATATAGTTTCGGTTACAGACAGAAAAGCACACAATCTCCATTATTATTACTAGAAAAATAAAAAACACCCTCCGGGCGATATAAAAATAGATTTTTGAAATATATTGACTGAGGGGTGGGAGTTAAAAATTCAGTGTCAGCGAGTTTGTACCTTAAGTAAGTAAAATCATCTAATTCATTAAAGGATTAAAAAATAAAACAATTTGAAATATAAACTTTAAATATGTATTAAAATAAAACAAACTGTATATAGATATATAATACCAGTCATGTATTTATTAAAACTTGTTTTAAAAAACAATGAGAACTGTCTAATGTTGCATGTTCAAATTTTGAGTGTATTTATTCTGTTATGACGATTTTGGGTAATGTGACGTAAGCAGTGACGTAATTTTTGTTACAGACAAAAACCGGAAGCGAATCTCCATTATTATTATTATTTGATTTACTTGTTCACTCTTTTATATAGAAATGATCAGTATTGTCACTTGAATCGAGTTTTTTTTATTATAATTATTTCTTATTAGAAAGGATTTTCGTTCTAAAATAAATATTTTCGTTTACAGAGATGTTGTTGATTATTAATTTATGAACAAAAGGTTGTTTATTGTCTGTTGATGTTTGCATTTGACATAAGACCAATGCGGATGATTTATTATTAGATTATGTCATTAACGATTATCGAGTAAATGTAGGCCGGAGCATATGAAGGCCGGTCCGTGAAAATAGTGTCTTAGATGAAACCGGTCCGTGGCGCAAAAAAAAGGTTGGGTACATCTCATAGTGTAATGGTTAATAAGCTAAATTTACAAACCATTGTTAGTGAGTTCGGTTTTCACTGGGTGCCCCACACTTCTGGCCTTGTGCCAAATCTAACTTAAGCTTAATAAATAAAGGTAACTCATGTAGCGTAATGGTTAACAAGCTAGCTTTGTAGACCATTGTTAGTGAGTTCGATTCTTACTGTGTCCGCCCTGTCGGTGGGGTGTTAGAATGCACCGACTGCACCTCTGCAGAGGGGTAAAACTCCCCCAATGTGGCCACCTGTTGGCTGTGGGTGGCGACCCGTGATGCTTAAGGATAAAACCCAGGTGGATGAGCAGTTCATGACATGCAATACTCCACTTTGGCCCTATCTTGGGCTAGACAGGCGGTCGGAGAGGCCCCCTCCGATCAATCGGCTGGTCACGTCAAGCCCTAGCACCTATATGATTTTCCAAACACTATTGCCCTTATGGCAAGCCCCAACCTCTTGTTATCATATGGGTGCTAGAAGGCGGTGACTGAGGGTCTACATGTCCTGGGAATAACGTTAAACTCTATCTGATGGTGAGGTTCCAGTTTTGGAGGTTTGGGGAATATGGAGCACCCCTTCATTACGATTGCTCCCTGGTCCACTCTGACCCGGAGTGGTAGTACCTGTTAGGGTCCCATCTATGGGTTGAATAGAAAAACGAGTTTATAAACAAAATTGTATTATGCATCAAGAATGAATTTATTTTACAACTTTGTCGGCATTAAATGACCCACTGAGGTTGATATGCCGTAAAACAAACCAAAAACCCAAACTTCTCACTATGTGCCGCATACTTCTGGTCATGTACCCTATCTAAGCTAAGCATAATGAATAACTATACTCTAGATGATCTAGGACACCACACATGATGTAATGGTTAGTAAGCTAGATTTGCAAACAAATGTTAGTGAGTTCGATTCTCACTAGGCCACATACATCTGGCCTTGTGCCACATCTAAACGAAATGGACAACATTCCCGCATCATTCATACTCACCAGATTTAGCGCCTTGAGACTATTATCTCATCGGCCCCATCAAAGAGAGTTTGAGAGGCAAATATCATTCCAGTAACGATGAAGTGAAATCTGAAGAAGTGACTCAAAGAACAGTCCACATAATTTTACAGGACAGTGATACATGCTCTCATTCGAAGGTGGAACATTGTCATTGAAAGAAACGGTGACTATATGGAGAAGTAGGGACGTGATCCACAGAGGACCAGCTTCCTTTTGCTGTATGATACATGTTCCTATTTTCCGAATTATACCTGTCCTAAATAAAATGGCATTAATTTTTTACTCATCCTCGTAAAAGCAATCCTATGAATGATTCTATATCGAAACAAATTAAACTATACTTAAAATAAGTGGGATCTTTTTATATACGTTCTGATTTAATTACGTTAGTCTCTCTAATTTGATCATATTTCATTACTTTAAAACTTAAATATTTACGCCTGAAGGGCACATATTTTTGCTAGTGTTTATAGCAATTTTTCTAAATAATCGTCGCAATTTAAAAAAGAAGACGTCTTCAGTTATTAAATTAGATGATCAATATATTTTAATATTAGATTTAAGCGCTATCAAGTTAATGGCTACTGTTTTCTCTCGAGAATTGTTTTGCCACGATATAAAAACTGTCATTATTTATTACAAGGGTGGGTCAAAGGATTTGAAATATTTTTGTAACACGATGCGCAATTCGGCAACTCCGGATATTTTTGCCGATATCGTGGAGGGGACGAATCACACTAGACTGTGAGATGCCGAACTTGTACGCCTCGCCGAGTAGTACACAACTCATTTATCTCTATGATTTTGAACACGACCTCGGAATCAACGGTGCTGTCCTTGCCTGATCGTTGAGTTACTTATCAAATTTCTTGAACCATCTGGTACTGTCTTAATGTTTCCCATAAATGTTTTTGGTTGCTTCCATAGTGTTATGGTCCAATATATATATATATATATATATATATATATATTATATATATATATATATTGCTTGAAGGCAATTACAATGCGTATATCGCATAAAATTCGATAATTATAGAAGATGATAATGACAAGTGAATTTCGGTAAAGAATTATTCTGTGTGTAGAACATCGTACAGACTGTTTCAACTTTATTAAGTCTCATCACTCAACGTCCCCATACCTCATATGGTAGAGACGTATCAGTATCATTGACAGGTTAATTTCGCAAGGATTTTCCCGTGCTGTATTGTGGCCGAGGCAGTATGGTTTCTGACTATCCTGCTGAAGTCGCGGTTTCGATTTCTGTCGGAGGGAAATCGTTAGTATACATCGCTGATAAGACTTAATAAAGCTGAAACAAACTGTACGATGTTCTACACACATAATAATTCTTTACCGAAATTCACTTGTCATTATTATCTTCTATAATTACCGAATTTTGTGCGATATACGCATTGTAATTGTAAAAATATAAATAATAATATATACTTTATTCAACAATGCTTCTAAAATAAACAAACATAAAAAAAATCATATATATATATATATATATTATATATATATATATAATATTAAGATAATTTGCTTTAGAAGCATTGTTGAGTAAAGTATATCATTATTTGTGATTTAAAATGACAGCCATTGTGATAGCAGTTACAGAATATTATAGCGCTATATATAGTTTCTGAACTACGTAGAACATCGTACAACTGTTTCAACTTTATAAAGTTGAAACAGCTGTACGATGTTTTAAGTAGGGGGCGATATTTGCCGAGTTCGCTTGTCAGGATTATTTTCATTAATTATCGAATTTTATACGATATGCGCATTGTAACTGCCTTCAAGCAAAAAATATAAATAATAATAATAATAATAATAATAATAATAATAATAATAATAATTGGCATAAAAAGGTGCTCAATGCTAATAAAGCAGAGCAGATTTACAATCAATAATAATGCTATTATGAATATCAACTCATAACTATAAGTTTCATGCTTACGCAATCTTCAGATGAGTCAAATGGTTGAGATTTTAAAAACCAGTAGTTTTTTTTAGCGTTTATATAAACGTGAAGCGTGTTCCCGCGATGGAATGTTATAATGCTAAAGTTTAAAAAAAAAAACTTGTTTAGCGTTTATATGACGTGAAGCGTGTTATATATATATATATATATATATATATATATATATATCCACAAGGCGTGAAACGCCGAAACACGTGTCTGTGGATGACTTATTAATATATGCTCCCATAAATTTGGTAGAGCTCTCTAATTGGTAATTTAAATTAACTCTCACTACTAAGCATATAAGCAATGATCGTTTCCACGGAAATTTGATCTCTCAGTGACCGTAAAATACATTAACAAACATATGTACTTAATAGTTTAAAAATACCAGTCCCCGCTACAGCTGTCAGTGGACGAGGGAATAATATATCGGGATACCATACGGTCAGTCTGAGTTCGACTCTAGCCAAAGATAGTTGTGTCTAGCCACACTGAAGAGGCGTTAAACGCCGAAACACATGTCTGTGGATGACTTATATATATATATATATATATATATATATATATATATATGAGAAAAATGAGTAAAGAAAAGAAATGTAGATGGATAAAAATGAATTTTATCGATATCACTTTTAATCGATATCACTTACACATGTGTTTCGGTCCGTTTAACAGAATGTATACGGATTTTAAAAATAAAAAAAATCACTCTGATGAAGGTCGTAAAAAATCTCTCTGTGTACGGAATATTTTTTCATTTTTCATATTATCATTATTATCATCATTTCAACTCCATCCGATTATTTTAACAATAATAATAGCGTAAATCCGTATACATTTTGATAAACGGACCGAAACACATGTGTAAGTGATATCGATTAAAAGTGATATCGATAAAATTCATTTTTATCCATCTACCTTTCTTTTCTTTACTCATTTTTTCCTCATATTGTCGGATTCAATTCCCTTTCCATTCTTATATATATATATATATGGAGAAAAGTAGACAAACACGGGATGTTGTGGAAACTTGATGTTTATTGTCGACGGTGCAACGTTTCGGTCTCTTATTAGACCATCTTCAGGACTGGAATATAGTTCTTACTCCAATGATGGAAATTCTCAAAATGCTGAAAGCGGAAGGTCGTCAGTAGGGGGAAGTGTAGTTGGGGGTGGTTAGTGAATTCTTCTTCTCTCTGGAATGGGGAGTGCCGAAATGGTGAATGGTGGTACCACAGGTGTTAGATTGTGGGGATTGGTTAGCTAAATATGTGTATGTGTGTGTGGTACCACCATTCACCATTTCGGCACTCCCCATTCCAGAGAGAAGAAGAATCCACTAACCACCCCCAACTACACTTCCCCCTACTGACGACCTTCCGCTTTCAGCATTTTGAGAATTTCCATCATTGGAGTAAGAACTATATTCCAGTCCTGAAGATGGTCTAATAAGAGACCGAAACGTTGCACCGTCGACAATAAACATCAAGTTTCCACAACATCCCGTGTTTGTCTACTTTTCTCCACATACTGTCGGATTAACCTCCTCACATTTCTACCATATATATATATATATATATATATATATATATATATATATAGGGTGGTAAAAACAGCACTAAAATGGTCACAAAATTGTAACAGAGGGACTGGTGTAACAGTCATTCAGAAACTATGTATAGCGCTCTAAAATTCTGTAACTGCTATCCGAATGGCTGTCATTTTAAACCATATGCAATTTATATTGATATTAAAACATTGGGCCTGATTGTTCTTGAGGCAACATTTTGAAATGCATTTGACGTATTTAATGAACAATGACAATATTTCAAGGCGAAATATAAACGCCATGTGTAACCTTTAACAGCGCTGTTTATTCGATAATATTGTCACTGTGTCATCGGATTGCATTATCCTTAGCTCTCGGCTTGGTTTCCCGCCGTTAAAGGCACGTGTGAATATATGCAAAATGGCGATGAGTTCCAGCATTTATGCAGATTTAAATGTCGGCCAACTGCGTAGTATGATGCAGTCTAAATTCTTCGTCTTGCTTTTAGTTAATTGCATGGGGAAGTTACATTTCTGGAGCTCTGGAGAGTATGAAGTACCGTCTGCGAAAGGCGATGATCTAGTGTCCACATTTTTTTATCTCCACCCTGTGGCAGTGTGGTCCAATAGAAAGTTAAGAAGCCATCGAAGAAAGGTAAGAAGATATCAAGGAAACTCGAAAAGCCTTGTATATATCGCCAAAAATCGATGACGTGATACAGGAGGTCTAAAGATTGTTCCACTGTTGCTAAGCAGTTTTCAACCTACAGGTAGGATGCCTCTGACTTTGATGTAGATTTAAATGTCGGCCAACTGCGTAGTATGATGTAGTCTAAATTCTTCGTCTTGCTTTTAGTTAATTGCATGGGGAAGTTACATTTCTGGAGCTCTGGAGAGTATGAAGTACTGTATGAGAAAGACGATGGCCTAGTGTCCAAATATTTTTCTCTCTGCACACTGCCACTGTGGTCCAAAGGAAAGATAAGAAGCCATCGAAGAAAGGTAAGAAGACAACAATGAAACTCTAAAAGTCTTGTATAAATCGCCAAAAATCGATGATGTTGTACAGGAGGTCTAAAGATTGTTCCACTGTTGCTAAGCAGGTTTCAACCTACAGGTAGGAGGCCTCTGACTTTGATGTAGATTTAAATGTCGGCCAACTGCGTAGTATGATACAGTCTAAATTCCTCGTACTGCTTTTAGTAAATTGCATCTAATGGGGAATTTTCATTTCTGGAGCTCTGGAGAGTATGAAGTACCGTCTGCGAAAGACGATGACCTCGTTTCCAAATTTGTTTTCTCACTCCACACTGCCACTGTTGGTCAAAGGAAAGGTAAGAATCCAACGAAGAGAGGTAAGAAGATATCGAAGAAACTGGAAAAGTCTTGTATATATCGCCAAAAATCGATGTCGTGGTACAGTAGGTTTAAAGATTGTTCCACTGTTGCTAGGCAGGTTTCAACCTACAGGTAGGAGGCCTCTGACTTTAATATAGATTTAAATGTCGGCCAACTGCGTAGTATGATACAGTCTAAATTCCTCGTACTGCTTTTAGTAAACTGCATGGGGAAGTTCCACTTCTGGAGCTCTGGAAAGTATGAAGTACCGTCGTTGGCATCCTCCGTCTGCGAAAGACGATGACCCAGTGTCCAATTTTTTTTCTCTCCACACTGTGGCAGTGTGGTCCAAAGGAAAGGTAAGAATCCATCGCAGAAAGGTAAGAAGATATCGAGGAAACTCGAAAAGCCTTGTACATATCGCCAAAAATCGATGACGTGGTACAGGAGGTCTAAAGATAGTTCCACTGTTGCTAGGCAGGTTTCAACCTACAGGTAGGAGGCCTCTGACTTTGATGTAGATTTAAATGTCGGCCAACTGCGTAGTATGATGTAGTCTAAATTCTTCGTCTTGCTTTTAGTAAACTGCATGGGGGAGTTCCATTTCTGAACCCCTTAGAGTATGAAGTACCGTTGGTGGCATCCTTCCGTCTGCGAAAGACGATGACCTAGTGTCCAATTTTTTAAAACTAGCCTGGGCTGATTGATATGGAGGATGTGCTGTTGCCCAAACAGCAGATCCTCCCTTTCCACACTGCTGCCGTGGTCCAAAGGAAAGGTAAAAAGCCATCGAGGAAACTGGAAAAGTCTAGTATAAATCGCCAAAAATCGATGACGTCGTACAGTAGGTCTAAAGATTGTTCCACTGTTGCTAGGCAGGTTTCAACCTACAGGTAGGAGGCCTCTGATTTTGATCAACATGAATTTATCTAAACAGAGAAGAGAAGTATGTGGACAGGCAGAGGTGGCACTAAACAGAGGCATGGGGACAGACAGGGATGGGTCTAAACAGAGAAGAGAGGTATGGAGACAGAGAGGGATGGGTGTGAACAGAGAAGAAAGGTATTTGGGCAGAGGTGGGTTTAAACAGGGAAGAGAGGTATGTAGACAGAGAGAGTTGAGTCTAAACAGAGAAGAGAGGCGTGTACACAGACAGGGATAAGTCTACACAGAGAGAATATTGTTATATATATTTACCAACCCCTCCGCATGAGTAGAATGCGACACAAGGCCAATTTCTTAAGCGGAGATTAACAGGTTTGAATTCAGAGTTTTCGTTCTCCTAGACCGGTTGCCTAACCATGATTACAGAGTCCAGTCTGCCCTACTATTTACCCATAGCTGGAGAGAGTTGGATTCATACCTTTTCTAAGGGTATTAGCGCCAAGTGAAAACGCAATTACCACGTCCAGGATTTGAACTTGGGGCGACGAGTAGATTGTTATATATCAATATATTGTATACCCACACCGGGTATATAAACGATGGTGAGTGTTCAGAGAGAGAGAGAGAGAGAGAGAGAGAGAGAGAGAGAGAGAGAGAGAGAGAAAGAGAGATTTTAGATTTACTTTAGATTATATTGGTGATGGATGTTTTTAATCGATTACTTAATTTCTCTGGTTACTTCTTGCTGGTTCTTGCTGATTCTTCTCTTATCCGCCATGGTCGACATCTTGTTGTCTTGTATAGCTGATTTCTTTTATCTGAGGGCTGATTTCTTCTTCTGGGTTTTTTCTTTTTTAATTAAATAAACTAACAAGACTTTTTTGCTTGATCAAGCTTTTATTTATTAGCCCATGATTCCATCCATTCCACCGCGGTTTGCGATGACCTACCAGAGAGTGACAAACACGTCCAAGCTCCCTGACTGTTGGATGGAATCTAATTTCTAAACTAACTATTCCCACGTCTCTATACCGGGATCTGTTGGGGTCATCCAAAATGCCAATCATAACCCAACGGTTATGGAAATCTACCCACCTCCACTTTTAATTCTGATGAACTTTATTTAAAACTAATTAGAGTGTCTGCTAACAATTTATGATTCTCATAAATTGTAACAAGGTGTTGGGAGAGGAACATTAGTTGAAGGCAGAACAGATAGCATTTGTCGAGAGTCAAGGGTCCTATGACATTTGGACAGTTCCTTCATACCTGTGATCGAGACATACGAAAACTTATTCGCAAATAGAAAATAAAACAAAAAAAAAAAAAAATAGAAAACTCTGAATTGACAATATTTATCTGTTGTGTTCAGCGAGACATGTTTGAATATATATTGCTACTTAGAGCGAAAACGTGCTACAGGATTCTACTGAATTAAGTGCTTTTATGTTTTGTGTTTTAAACTTGAAGGCTATTCTATATGCACAGAAGTGTTCCCACGATGAAAGAAATTTGGGACCAAATCACCAAGAGGTACCCCAGCCGAGATCAGTTTTGAAAGGAACTGAATTTTGCTTTTCACCGGTTGTCAGTTAACAAAATCAGCAGCCGATAAAAAACGAAAAAGATTTTGCTAACAAATTTTAATTCTAAAATATTTTAAAATTCTGAAATAGGGTTAGGGTTAGGGTTAGCAGTTATTATTATAACCTTATAATATACTTTTTATTAACTATCCGTAGAGGCACATAGAAAATAAATAAACGTGTCTTTCGTTTTAAGTTTTATTTTTTTTAAATAACAATATTGTTGTGGGGTTTTAAGGGGTCAAATAAGAACAAAACGACGGGTAACAAATGTAGGAAAATGTATTAACAAAAGAGTAGACAACTACAGTACAGAGAATTGGGAATTACGTCCGACAAATAGAGTTACGAGCTGACTCGCATTGGCTTACTCTTCAAGCCATAATTGTCCCTGTTACTTATAGTAACCGACGGCGCATTCCATTAGTCTATAGGGTATATCCCCTGTAACAAATATTAATTTATCTTTCGTGTAAAATGAATTTTTTCACATATGCTAACAACAACAACATGAAATAACTAATATTTTTTTTATTAAAATCAAAAATTATTTTAGTATAAAAACGTGACTTTCGTTTTTTATCAGTTCCTTTCAAAACTGATCTCGGCTGGGGTGCCTGTTGGTGACTTGGTCCGAAATTTGGTGGCAAGAAAGAACAGAAACTTTCTGGTTAACATACTAGAGTCAAAAATGTAATAGTCAAGGCTGCGGGCCTCGATGAAATACCCCTCAGAGGTCTGGAAAATAAGGAAATTCGATGACATATAACTTAGACTATGCAATGCAGTATACAAACAAAATGTGAGTCAACTGAACACAGGGATTCAGTACGCTCGTCCTCTGTAGAATCTTCCCGGTCTATTCTTCACCACGGGACGCGTTCAGATCTTACACCGCTTTTAATTTCCGAAACAGCAACTCGCTCCTCTTCACCTTCTTCAATTCTCTCGTAACAACGTCGTCCTAAGACTCTGCCCCACGCTAGCTCAAATCGCTGATTTTATCGTCCGGGATTCGCGCATTTTCTCGCAGACAACGAGAAGCAAACGATTTAAAGCAGCGCTTCTCTTAACTCCCGGGTTTCGATCGTCAACAGAGGGTGAGTGTACGCTTTTTCTTTATATCGTGATAGAAAAATGGACGAAGCGCGGCATCCTCCCATTCTCCAAAAGACCACGCGCCTCCATATATATATATATATATATATATATATATATATATATATATATATATATATATTTATATATATATATATATATATATATATATATATATATATATAAAGAAAAAAGTCAACGCCTCTGACAACGAATAACACGAAAAGTGTTATTCAGAAAAATGGTAGGACCGACTTTTAAATTGTATTATTAATTATATATATTATATATATATATATATATATATATATATATATATCATCATCATGTCGCGCACGCAGCACGGGCATCCATGACAATCCTTCGCCAACCCTCCCTATCATTCATTACACCTGGAAGCTCCTCTGCGGAGCAGCCAGCATCTTCACATAACTGGTCAATGTATGTCCTTGCTGGGCGCCTCACACTTGCATGTCCATGTGTTGGCTTCCACAGGAGAACGTCGCTTATGTTCATCCCTGCTTCTCCAGCAGTGTCCTGCATGCCTTGTCCGTCTCACTCGGATAGTTTGT
>CM042174.1:2326590-2341680 GCA_023376005.1 Doryteuthis pealeii
ATATATATATATATATTTGGGAATAAAAAGGCCTTAAATACCATGGGTATCGTGGTTATGGACCATTTCCACTCGCGAGTATGCTCACGAGCTTCTTCAGACCACTGATATATTTTATTTAGACAGGCACATGGCCAAACTCATTTTATATTCATACATTTCACCTCCCTCTTTTAGGGGTGGTCATATTGCATTCTTTTTTTCAAGTGTCTTTTTATTGTGCTCTGTTTACAATAATTAAACATTGAGCTCTCATACGGAACCTGAACTCTACAACAAACTACGGGTAGAGAATTAGGACCCACCTAGAATCACCTTGTACCAAGAAACTTGTACGCACTAAAGTATATATATATATATATATATATATATATATTAATAAAATGAATACAATAGAAACCTATTCGAGTTTGACCATAAGGTTCTTCAGGGTTAAATCCACTGAATTAAATCGAGGTACCGATTAATTGCAGTCGATCACACGTGTGTGTTCATTGTATTAGATAGAACGTTACTAAGGAACGCCTGTTTACTATTTGAAATTTCTCACCGGAAGTTGTTTTTCGTGAGGATCAATGTAAAAAAGTAGATGTGGATTGAATTGTGTGAATGTTTTTACTAAAATATGGTTGACTAATAACTGTATGGGTCATGAAGTGTAAGAACGGTTTTATAAACAAAACAGTTGGAATTTATCTATTTTGTTTTGTTTTAAATTTGGTCTACTTCGTATTGAGCACTTTGTATTTGTTATATCGCTGAATTAACCCCAGAATTTTTCAACTCCTAACCATCGTGCCCTTATTCACTGGTAAGCCACTTTTTTTATCTTTATATATATATATATATATATATATATATATATATATATATATATATATCTGGTTCAGCTATTTTAAATTACTACTGTGGTTAGTACTATTTAATTCGTTTTGCTCCTTGTCTCTGTAGTCAGATCTTAGCACTGAAGAGCATTAAGCGAAACTAATAGTGGGTTTGTTTGACTCATTAGATTTATCTTTATTATTTGCTCTACTTAGGTATTGAGCACTTTTTACTTATTAGCTTATTCTCCTAGCGGTTATATGAATATATATATATATATCTTATATACATATATATACATATAAATTGTTTTTTCTTTTGGCCAAATACTGTACCAATAGATTATTTCCTTTGTTGGTACGACTATCTTGGTCTTTTCTTTTTTTTTCCAAAATTTTTTTCTCCCGGTTGATGTTTGGTAGTATATTTTTACAATCAAACTATTGGTATATTAAACGCTTGGTATATTAAATATATATATATATATATATATATATATATATATATATATATATATATATATATATATATATATATATAGAAAGAAGGTCTGCAAAATGGATTATGTTTTTAGAGAAAATCTTTTTATTATTTTTCTAAAAAACATAATCCATTTTGCGGACTTTCTTATCATATGATTGATCAAAGCCTGAAGAATATATCAGAAGATCTGAAACACGTGTCGTAAATGTCAGATAAAAATAATAAAATTTTTTTCTCTAAAAACATAATCGATTTTGCGGACCTTCTTTCTTATAAAATATTTAATTTTCTCCCGTTGGACCCATAGTAATACTTGATGCACACACACACACACACACACACACACACACACACACACACACAAATATATATATATATATATATATATATATATATATATATATATTATACACAATAAATGAAGGAAAAAACTTTAAATTTGCTTCATTACAATAATTTATTTCAACCGCATTACTGCAGCATCTTCAGGTAATTGCAAAAACATGACTCTTACTGAGAATTTTCCAAAGTAACATCGATTGTAAATCTAACAGTTTTTTCTTTGGGGGGGGGAGTGTCTTAGTTTAAGATGGGCGGGTTAGTTAATTTGAATGAGGCGGGGAGAACTATGCTTTGAATTGGGTGTGTCTTAGATATGGGGATGATTTCTTGGGAAATATGTTGTAAGCGTGTACATGCAATATATTCAAAATAAATCTTAGGAAATTCTCAGTAAGAGTCATATTTTTTCAATTACCTGAAGATGCTGCAGTAATGCGGTTGAAATAAATTATTGTAATGTAGCAAATTTAAAGTTTTTTCCTTCATTTATTGAATATCTTACTCTGTCCATCCATTCACTGGCACAAGGCACATTGAGCTCTCATTACGGTTTTACCTGCATCAGCTTGATCAAACCACACATGGAAAGATCCTAACTACAAGAAAAAAATATATATACACGATTAAAATCGAATGGTTTAAAATACGTATCGTTTAAAATATACCAACCCGAGTTTCTCGCAATAGCGCGAATCTTCGGGGTATTTTTTGTCTGCCATCGTTATGGAATATATAGGTAAGTTGTACCCATTTTCAATGTAGCGGGTGTATTATACACCCGAGTTCACCTACCACTCGGGTTGAGTTTACAAATAGATGCACACATAAAATAACTACAAACTCTGCCTAATTGCCTTCAAGCAAAAATATAAATAATAATTTATTCAACATTGCTTCTAAAAACAAACATCCAAAAATCTTATTCACTTCGCCGAAGAGCTAACGGCCGGGTTTGTTTACTAAATAAACGTCTACTTGCCTACTATGGCAGGGGCGTGTAATAGTTTCCTTGACAAGGTTAATTTCGCAGGGATTGTTCGCTATGTACCGGCGGCCGAACGGATATGGTCTCTGACTATGCCTGTGAAGTCCCGGTTTCGATTCCTGTCGGAGGGAGTCGTTAGTATACATCGCTGAAGAGACTTAATAAAGTCGAAACAGTCTGTACGGTGTTCTGCATAGCGAGCCATCCTTTGCGGGATTTACTTGTCAAGTTTATTTTCTATAATTATCGAATTTTATACGATACATGCATTTATAATTGCCTTCAAGCAAAAATATAAATATAATATATAATATATATATATATATATATATATATATATATATATATATATATATATATATATATATATATATATATATATGGCACAGCAGACACATACATAACACACACACACATACCAATCATACACGCACCCAACACAAAAGCACACAGGCACAAAAACATACACATATAGCACAGTTAATTAAAAAATCACAGCAGCAGCTGCGTCCTGATGAACTCCCCCCCACACACACACACAAATAACCAGACTACAACCCCTGAGACCTACCTCATCAACCAAAAAATAAATAAAGAAATAAGATAAAAAGTTTGAAAAAAAATGGAAAATAAAGGATAGGCTAAATCTGGCACGATACTAAAACATTGTTTGACACACATAAAACACACACACACACACACACACACACACACACACACACACACACACACACACACACACACACACACTTACACAAACACACATAAACAGACTTAAAGAATTCGGAGGATATCACCAGGCATATAATAGAAAGAACAGATCTTAGCCACAGGGTAACAGTTTCGGAACTTAGCTTTTAGAAATCTTCTGACGAAGGGATCTTTATACCGAAATATTAAGAAAATAAATCAAAGTAAGACGACCAACATCATAGTTACCTCATTTTTCTTTACACTTGCATTCAAAATCAGCCACCAAACCAATATAAATACAATTCTCCAATTATAATTCTCTTTTAATATATATATATATATATATATATATATATATATATATATATATAAGATTTTTGGATGTTTGTTTATTTAGAAGCGTTGCTGAATAAAGTATATATTAAGTGCCTTCAAGTAAAAAAAATGTATATATATATATATATATATATATTGTTAAATAATGCGGCCATGTTTTTGTCTGCACGTTTTGTCCTTTGTTTTTTCGTATTGCCGAATTATTATTAAAACTTGCAGACAAAAATGGCTGCATTATTCAACAATTTATGGCTACAAGAAAAATACTGCCTAACACACACACACACACACACACACACACACACACACAATATATATATATATATATATATATATATATATATATATATATATATATATATATAAATGTTGAAACGATAATTGGAAGAAATATACATACATTGATATAGATTAAATTTATTATATATATACTCATTACTCGGGTGTATAATCATAATCATCTTTACCTACTAAGATGCCCGTGGCTGCATCTCAGCTTGTCGTATATTTTTTCTGGTCATCTTTGGTATCTTATGTAGCTGGGAGTTCTTCTTCTAGCATCTGTAACTTTCCATTTGGAGATTTCATGTCTGGTCTTCCATAAAGGATTTCTCGTCTATCAGAAGCCCTGGGTCATTAGTAGTTTTTGGATAAATAACCTGAGACACGAGGCTAACATGTGCCAATCAATCTTCCATGATATCGTCACATACTCATACAAAAAAAAAAAACTGCTAGCCGTAATTTCTAACAGCCATTTTGATTTCTACACTAACTTTACAGAATTGTTAGGGTACTAACAATTATATAACAATTTTGGTAACTTATCAACACTGTTTCGATCAAAAAGATAGATAGACAGATAGACTGATAGATCAACAGTCAGACACACAAATGTCTTTAAACTCTAAGAGTGTGAAATGTTTAAAATATCTATATTGGATTTGCTCTGTCAGGGTGAAATCCCAATCTGTTCCAATCAATATCCTGCAGTTTTAGCACATTTAGAACCATCAGAACGTATAGTTTGTTCGTTTGTTTGTTTTGGTGGGTCATTTAATGCCGACTAAGTTTTGGATTCGTAGCGATAGTTTCGTAAAAAAACAAATGTATATACAAGGTGTGTCAAAAAGTATCGAGATTGAAGCTATATTTACCAAGATACAAATGCGTCAAAAAAGTACCAAGTTTAAAGCTGTATTTACCAAGATAGATGAAAATGGAAGCGCGTGGTGTAATGGTTAAAGTCATGAGAAATGGACTCGTCGCCCCGAGTTCAAATCCTAGATGTGGTAATTGCATTTCACTTTGCGCTAATACCCTTGGGAAAGGTATGAATCCTACTCTCCCTCCAGATAATTGGTAGGGCAGACTTGGCTCTTTAACTTTGGTTAGGCAACCGGTCTAGCGGGAAAGGAAAACTCTGAATTCAAACTGGTTGAACTCCGCTTAAAAAAGGACCTTGTGTCACATCCTGCTCGTGTGGAGGCGTTGATAAAAATATATATTTACCAAGATAGAAATGAACAATGAATGGAAAGTTATTTTTTTCAGAATACAAGGTGTGTCAACAAGTTCAAAAAATCTCGATACTTTTTTGACACACCTTGTATGTATATACTTTAACTATTGTTCAATTACTCCTATTTTTGTACAATCGCACTTCTTTAAGAAAATGTAAAATCCTGGATGATCATATTTTCGTTTTCTGTTTTTTTCAAATTACTTGCTAGGTAGTATTTTGTTCGTACTAGATCAAAGTCTACAAACTCTGGCAGTATATGCTTTAGGCGACACTCCCAAAGCGATTTTCGTTCAGTTCTATCGGATGTCTAATATGGCTCAATAATTTTTACCTAATGATGAAGATAAAATTACAAAAAGAGTATACTTACTTTTCGCACATAGGTTTCTTGGTTTCATAATTAATTAATTAAGTTTTAAATGAGTAAAATACGTAAACATCCTAATTATCCCCGAAATAAAAATTAGCCGATGAGATTAGTGATTTTATCTGCCATTTTATAATCAGCCAATCTTAATCTTAATAATTACGTAACAATTATTGAGCCATCTTTTATATCCGACGGATTTTAAAAAGTAAACCACTTTTCTCGCCTCCGGGACTGTAGCCTAATGTGGACATGCCGAAATAGGTTGGTTTGTTTATTGGCATATCAAACCTTGTTGATGCTATAAGAATTGGATGTGTAGTTCTTATAATACGTTAAAAGGCTCACAGTAACCTTTCAACGTTGGTGAATATATCTATACATATATAAAGGGCGAGAAGTAAGTATCTTCTTTTTGTGAGTTTATCTTCATCATTACGTAAACATTTATTGAGCCATCTTTTACATCCGACGGATTTTAAAAAGTAAATCACTTTTTGCCTCTGGGGCTGTAGCCTACTTCACAATAAATCTATCTTGGCATATATTGCATATTGGGTACTCTGTACCCTCTAGAAATATATCGAACTAAGTACTGCATTTCTGCATGTAACAAGAAGGAAAGTAAACTCGGGGTGGGGTGGGGGTCTGCAATCAAGTCTGACGCATATGTTCACTAGTTTCTGGTCCAACGCATATGATCACTAGTCTCTGGTCCGATCCATATGCTCACTAGTCTCTGGTCCGATCCATAAGCTCACTAGTCTCTAGACCGATCCATATGCTCACTAGTGTCTGGTCCGATCCATATGCTCCCTAGTCTCTGGTCCGATCCATAAGCTCACTAGTGTTTGGTCCAATCCACATGCTCACTAGTGTCTGGTCCGATCCATAAGCTCACTAGTCTCTGGTCCGATCCATAAGCTCACTAGTCTCTGGTCCGATCCATATGCTCACTAGTCTCTAGTCAGACGCATATGCTCACAAGTGTCTAGTCCGACGCATTTGCTCACTGGTCTCTAGTCTCTTCAGGTGTGCGCACCTCTCTCCCAACTGCCAAAGTCTTCTGTATGCAACAATCTTCCAGTAGTACTACACACGCCCCTCTTCTCGACAGCAAAATCCAACAATGTTTTTCTCCCCTGGTCTGGGAGGGTAGGCCTTAAATAATCAGTAACTGTTTACATCCGGGCTATTCCCATTCAGCACTGCCCGTGCGGAATTTCTATATCCAACAGTATTTCAACTACGCGTCACTCTTCACGACGAGGAGGTGGCGAGTTCAATTTCTGTGGTCACTCTCCACACTCCTCTCCCTTGCACAGGCCAAACGCGCTTTGTTCGTGGTGGGTAGGGAACCTGCTCGTCCACAATGCACTACAACCCCTGCCAGAAAAACCCGTTGACAAATTGCAGGCCGTCTGATTAGAGAATAATCGTTTTATTGTCGAACCTGTCACACCCGTTTTCTGTCTGTGCTGCATTCGGAGGGGGGGGCGGTGATCCAATTCATTACACATCACACGGCTGACAAAGCATTTCGAAGCCTTCCATTTCGATTGACTTTCCTGACATGCGCAATGGACAGGAAGAGAATCCTGTTTACTGCTCATTCCCATAGTCTAATTAAATGGCGCAAGATTGAAAATTGGCCCTTGTATGATTATTCGCACTGGACGCGTTCAGTGTCGCTGCTTGCATAATTAATTGGCCGGGTTAGGGGAAATGCTTAACCAACTCGCCTGTCCTCATCACCAAGTTAATCATTACAGTCAACAGGGCCGATCAATGTTATGACATTAATCTCGATTGGTCTGACCCCGCGCATGCGCAGATGGATTGAGCGGATCTTGTTGGCCATTTTGATTAGCGAATCTATAGCTTTTCCAGGTGGAGAGTGGTTCGGTCTAATTTCGTAAAGCTACCTGCGAAATTTGAGACGTTTGATTTACAGAGTTGTTGATGACACCTGAAACCTGTTGGTCGAAACTGTCATGGGTTCCGTGTGAGAGTCATAGGTTTCTTCGCTGCGTGATATGGCGATTTCAAATTGTCGTGTTCGTGAGGTAATTAGAAATTTAGAAATGCAATTATGCGTACTATGTATAATGACATGCACGCCCATATATAACTATTTAAGTTTTAATATAATTAAATAAGAATGACTACAATACCATGCACATTGAGACATAATTATTTAAGTTGTTAATATAATGAAATATATTAAATTACAAAGACTACAATAATATGCACGTCCAGATATAACTATTTAAGTTGTTAATATAATGAAATATATGAAATTAGAAAGACTACAATAATATGCACGCCCATACATAACTATTTAAATTTTGATATAATGAAATATATGAAATTAGAGAGACTACAATAATATGCACGTCAGATATAACTATTTAAGTTGTTAATATAATGAAATATATTAGAAAGACTACTATAATATACACGTCCAGATATAACTATTTAAGTTGTTAATATAATGAAATATATTAAATTACAAACTACAATAATATGCATGTTCAGATATAACTATTTAAGTTGTTAATATAATGAAATATATTAAAAGACTACTATAATATGCACGTCCAGCTATAAGTTCTATTATAAGCACGTCCAGATATAACTACTATAATATGCACGTCCAGATATAACTATTTAAGTTGTTAATATAATGAAATATATTACAAAGACTACATAATATGCACGTCCAGATATAACTATTTAAGTTGTTAATATAATGAAATATATTAGAAAGACTACTATAATATGCACGTCCAGATATAACTATTTAAGTTGTTAATATAATGAAATATATTAGAAAGACTACATAATATGCACGTCCAGATATAACTATTTAAGTTGTTAATATAATGAAATATATTAGAAAGACTACTATAATATGCACGTCAGATATAACTATTTAAGTTGTTAATATAATGAAATATATTAGAAAGACTACTATAATATGCACGTCCAGATATAACTATTTAAGTTGTTAAATTAATGAAATATATTAAATTACAAGACTACAATAATATGCATGTCCAGATATAACTATTTAAGTTGTTAATATAATGAAATATATTAGAAAGACTACTATAATATGCATGTCCAGATATAACTATTTAAGTTGTTAATATAATGAAATATATTAAATTACAAAGACTACAATAATATGCATGTCCAGATATAACTATTTAAGTTGTTAATATAATGAAATATATTAGAAAGACTACTATAATATGCATGTCCAGATATAACTATTTAAGTTGTTAATATAATGAAATATATTAGAAAGACTATTATAATATGCACGTCCAGATATAACTATTTAAGTTGTTAATATAATGAAATATATTAGAAAGACTACTATAATATGCACGTCCAGATATAACTATTTAAGTTGTTAATATAATGAAATATATTAAATTACAAAGACTACAATAATATGCATGTCCAGATATAACTATTTAAGTTGTTAATATAATGAAATATATTAGAAAGACTACTATAATATGCATGTCCAGATATAACTATTTAAGTTGTTAATATAATGAAATATATTAAATTACAAAGACTACAATAATATGCATGTCCAGATATAACTATTTAAGTTGTTAATATAATGAAATATATTAAATTACAAAGACTACAATAATATGCATGTCCAGATATAACTATTTAAGTTGTTAATATAATGAAATATATTAGAAAGACTACTATATATATGCATGTCCAGATATAACTATTTAAGTTGTTAATAATGAAAATATTAAATTACAAGACTACAATAATATGCATGTCCAGATATAACTATTTAGTTGTTAATATAATGAATATATTAGAAAACTACTATATATGCATGGTTGTTAATAATGAAATATATTTACAAAGACTACAATAATATGCATGTCCAGATATAACTATTTAAGTTGTTAATATAATGAAATATATTAAATTACAAAGACTACAATAATATGCATGTCCAGATATAACTATTTAAGTTGTTAATATAATGAAATACTATAATATGCATGTCCAGATATAACTATTTAAGTGTTAATATAATGAAATATATTAGAAGACTAATAAATATGCATGTCCGATACTACTATAATATGCACGTCCAGATATAACTATTTAAGTTGTTAATATAATGAAATATATTAAATTACAAAGACTACAATAATATGCATGTCCAGATATAACTATTTAAGTTGTTAATATAATGAAATATATTAGAAAGACTACTATAATATGCATGTCCAGATATAACTATTTAAGTTGTTAATATAATGAAATATATTAAATTACAAAGACTACAATAATATGCATGTCCAGATATAACTATTTAAGTTGTTAATATAATGAAATATATTAAATTAGAAAGACTACAATAATATGCACGTTCAGATATAACTATTTAAATTGTTAATATAATGAAATATATTAGAAAGACTACTATAAAATGCACGTCCAGATATAACTATTTAAATTGTTAATATAATGAAATATATTAAACTAGCAGCGGCTACCCGGCATCGACTGGGTAGGTTTTTTTTAAAAGTTAGTCTTGCAGATCGATTATTACATAAACGTGAACTAAATCCTCGTGGGATGCCCCATTTAAATCTCTATTTAAAAAAATAGACCTTGCATTGATCCAGCTACTCTGAAAAGAAATGTTAATGTCTAATATCAAAAATATTAAATTAAAAAAAAATCCATGCTGTTATTTAAATTTTATTTTTTAATTATCTTCACGAATATAAATAAAATCTCTATTATTTTTTCTCAAAACCAAGCGTTGGTGATATTTAATATGTATATATATTTACTTTGTCGTTAATTGTTTTATTTTCGAAGTTTCCTTCGGACATATACACACAACTGCCCTTTATATATGTATATAGATTAGAAAGACTACAATAACATGCACGTCCAGACATAACTATTTGTTTTTAATATAATGAAATATATTAAATTATAAATACTGCCGAAATTAAATAGGAACAAATGTAAAAATATTACACACATTAAATTTTAATTGGTTACTATATAAATTCATTCATATGATTGCTAATCTATTTATATATAAAGTGCAGTTGTGTGAATCTGTATGTCCGGAGGAAACTTTGAAAATAAAACAATTAACGACAAAGTAAATATATATATATACACATTAAATATTACCAGAGCTTGGTTTTTGAGCAAAGATAATAGAGATTTGATTCATATTCGTGAATATAATTAAAAAATATATTTTTTATATATATATATATATATATATATATATATATATATATATGCTCTTCTATATAAGGAATGAAGCACTCTGTGACGGCCTCTACACACAAAGCGATGTGTGTATTAAAACAGTTCAAATCCCCTTCCCATTCTGTAAGTGAAGACAGCCTAATGGTTAAGGTGCCGGACTGACGATCGGATTTCAATTCCGGTTGTAGGTAGCTTACAAAATGTCTAGCCACACTGAAGAGACTTGATAAGTCGAAACACGTGTCTGTGGATGACCCTATATATATATATATATATATATATATATATATATATATTGTGATTATTTTGATTTATGTATCCGTAGCAACACTACTGTGCTTACACAGTCTGATGAAGAGAGCATAAAAAATCCGGAAAAATTAATACTACTAAATACACGAAACTCAACAAAAAAACAACCGAGTTTCTGATATTTCCTTCTTTAAGTTTTTTTCACAAACCAGAAACACACCTTCTCTAATATTAAACGAAAAAATGCAACAACGCTAGCTAGCTACATTTGGGATTTAAAACAACAAAACATAACACCGATTATCAAATGGGATTTAATAAAAAAAAACACAGTGTTTGCCGTGGTTTGACGGACCCATGCTTCTTGTGTCTACAGGAAGAATTAGAAATAATTAGATTCCCAAATAAAAATGACTTAATTAATAAAAAGGATGAGTTCCTAGGAAAATGTAGGCATAGATTACGCAATGCATTAGAATACCAATAAGATACAATTAATCAATAAGGGCATAATACAGTAAATTAAGATATAGCAGTAACAAAGAAAAACTACTAAAAAAACACTAAAAACTAATAAAGAAATAAATTAAAAAAACTTAGACATACTCCAAACTAACTGACCCCACAAAGGTCAATAGATTAAGTTGAAGATAGTGGTAAGGGGTAATAAAAGTATAATGTTACAGCGCGCTAATACCCAAATAGTTAAAAATAGGAGGAATTTAACCCCACTACAAACTAGCGGATTATATTCAGGAAGAATTAAAAAAAAAAATAAGTCTAGCCATATAAAGTAACCAGAAAAAAATTTACACTCAATCCCCATGATGAAGGTGTTGGAATAACACCGAAACCGCGGTCGGGAAACAACTTCTTTTACAACTATATATATATATATATATACATGCGTTGTAAGTGCCTTCAAGTAAAAATTTAATATATACTTTATCAGCAACGTTTCTAAATAAACAAACATCCAAAAATCTTATTCACTTCGCCGAAGGGCATTCGGGCTGTTTGTTGTTATTATTCTCTCAATAGCGCCCCTTACCTATTATGGTAGAGGCGCGTAGTATCGCTTGACAAGCTTAATTCCGCTAGGATGGTCAGCTGTGTACTGTGGCCGAGGCGATAAAGTGTTCACTAGTGTTTCACTGCGTCTGCTGAAGTCCCGGTTTCGATTTCTGTCGGAGGGAAATCGTTAGTATATACCGCTGATGAGACTTAATAAAGTCGAAACAGTCTGTACGGTATTCTACACATCGAGCCATCCTTTACTGGGATTACACTTGTCAAGTTTATTTTCTATAAGAAAAAGTATCGAATTTTATGCGATACATGCGTTGTAAGTGCCTTCAAGTAAAAATTTAATATATATATATATATATATATATATATATTAGTGGCGACTCTAGGTCCTCAATGTTACTAAGATTCATATTTTTTTAATACAAATTACTCTATGTTTAATTTAGAATATAAAAAGAATTTTAGCATCCAACAATTTTTTTTTCTAAATTCAATTCATCAAATCTTAAACTTGGCAAAAGACCATTTTACAAAACGATATTTTCTCTTCAGCTGCTTTATTTTTCAAAATGAATTTCTTTCGCCCAGTTTAATTGTCTCCCTCAGCCCCTCTTAGATGTCTGGGTCAGCGGAACACACCACACACCCTTGTACGGACACAGATACACACACAAGACCATACATGATTTAAATGAGGCTTATTATATACCCATTTCTATGAGACATTCGTTATATGTCATCATCATCATCATGTTGCGCAATTAGCACGGATATCCATGACAATCTCTCACCAACCCTCCCTATCATTCATCGTCCCAAAGAGGTCCTCAGCGCAGCATCCAGTATCCTCGCATAGTTGGTCAATGTAGGTCCTTGATGGCCGACCTACACTAGCATGTCCATGTTTCGGCTTCCACGGAGGACGTCGCTTATGAACTCGTCCTTGCTTCTCCAGCAGTGTCCAGCATGTCTTGTCCATCTCACTCGGATGGTTTGTGAGATGGGGAGCAGGTGACCGTACAGCTTTTTCCTTGTGGGGTTCTGTTTTCATGACTTGTTCAAGACTGCACGCAGCATTCTTGTGTAGCTCCCATCTAGCTTATTCTCAAGGAGCTTCGTTAGGGTTCAGGTAGTGCAGCAATACATCAGTACTGATATAACCACAGCCTGGAAGAATTGTCGCTTTAACTCGTCAGTGAGATCGGATTTCCATATGACTGATAATTTGTTTGTGGCCGACCATGCCTTTCCTATTAGTGTATTAACATCGCTTTCTGTGGATAGGTAGTAATATCTTTATATGTACAAACAAAAATATGTGCCCTCTGAGTACAAGTATTTAAGTTTCAATATAATTAAATAGTGAATTCGAAAGACTAATGAAATTAAACAAGAAAACAAAAAAGATTACACATATTTTTACTTTATTTTATTTGATTTCAATATAAAATTATACATATATATTCAATATATAAATTTTAATACGTTGGAGAATAAAACAATAATTTCAGAGATTAATAATACCAAGAAATTATTTATTAAACCTGGTTTTGTTAAAACCAGTATGAAAATTAACCACACCATATATTATGTAAAATTTTATTTCTTAGTGATATTAGTGATACATGAGAAAAGAGAGAAAGAAACAGGGGAAGAGAGGGAAGGCTTGTGTGTGCATCTGTGTGTAGGAGAAAGGCAAAGAAAAAAGGGAGAAAGAGAGAGGAAGAGAGGGATGACTTGTGTATGAATGTGTGTGTGTGTGAGAGAGACAGAGAGAAAGAGATAGAGGGGAGAGAGAGAATATGTATATATATAATATATGAGAGAGAGAGAGAGAGAAGAGAGAGAGAGAGAGATGAGAGATAGATAGAGAGAGGAGAGAGGGGAGAGATAGATAGATAGATGAATAAATAGATAGATAGATACATAGATAGATAGAGAGAGAGAGAGAGAGGAGAGATAAATAGATAGATAGAGAGAAAGAGGAGAGATAGATAGATAGATAGATATAGAGAGAGGGGAAGAGAGTAGATAGATAGAGAGAGTGAGGGAGAGAAAAAGGAGAGATAGATAGATAGAGAGATAGAGAGAGAGAAAGGAGAGATATATAGATAGAGAGAAAGAGGAGAGATAGATAGATAGATAGAGAGAGAGAGAGAGGAGAGAGAGGAGAGAGAGGACAGAGAGAGAAAGGAGAGATAGATAGAGAGAGACAGAGAGGGAGAAAGGAGAGATAGATAGAGAGAGACGGAGAGGAAAAGGAGAATAGATAGAGAGAGAGAGGAGAGATAGGGAGAGAGAGAGTAGAGATAGATAGATAGAGAGTGAGGGAGAGAGAAAGGATATATATATATATATATATATATATATATATATAGAGGAGAGAGAGAGAGAGAGAGAGAGAGAGAGAGAGAGAGAAGAGAGAGAGAGTGGGAGAGACAGAGTGAGGGCGAGAGAGAAAGAGATATGGTGAGAGAGAGAGGAGATATGAGAGAGAGAGAGAGAGAGAGAGAGAGAGAGAGAGAGAGAGGAGAGAGAGAGAGAGAGAGAGAGCGGAGGGAGAGCTTGTATATATATGTGTAGGAGAATAGATAGATAGAGATAGATAGATAGATAGATAGAGAGTGAGAGAGAGAGAGGAGAGAGAGAGAGAGAGAGAGAGAGAAGAGAGAGAGGGGGAGCTTAATTGATACGGTTATAACTTTTTGAATTCATCATCGTCTTAGGAAGTGATTTATTCTTAATTAATCTAACTTTAATTCGATAAATATGATTCAGTCGCAGCTGGAGCAAACATTTGAGATAAGAACAAAATTGTCGCTGCTGCTGCTGCTGATTTCTTCTCAATTTATTTTATGTTTCCATTCAATTTTTTCTTCTTTCTTTGTTGTTGTCTTCATTTCTTTACGATTGAAATTCTTCTCTAAGGAAAATCTTGGTCTGTGTTCATCTGCTCTCGTG
>CM042174.1:2341780-2366683 GCA_023376005.1 Doryteuthis pealeii
AGAAGAGATTTTTTGTCAGTTTTTAAAAAAATAATTCAGTAACTGTTTTCTTATTAAGAAACATAACAAACATTTTGGGTGTTTATGTGGGGGTAGCTGGAACAGTTTAATGGCATTTTAGTTTATTTCAATACGGAATGTGATTTGATTTACGAGAAATAGATTACGCGTGGAACGAATTAAATCGTTAGTCCAAAGAGCCATCTATATTATCTCTATCTACATCTATCTGTCTATTAGATACTAAAGCTGAGTGAATCATTATTTTTTTCCTAATGTTTTTTTTTTCTATATAGTTTAATGGCAACAAAATAATGTCAAACTATTCCTTAGTTTGGGTTTGAGTAATATTTGAAAAAAATTTCAAATTGGTTCTACTTAGTTGTAATTTGCAATTAAAGTCAAAAATTGACCCGTCTCTTAGTTTACACTCTGCCTGTCACTTTCCTCTTCTATATATATCTTGATTAACTCTCATATGTATGTTAGTTTCTCTGTGAGTGTAAGAGATTGGAGAGTGTCTAGGGAGATTGAACTTGCATTTTATTTGTATTTTAATTTTCATTAGTAGCTGAAGCTAGGGCTGGCTTAATATAAATACAATAAATCTCCCTCTCGCACTCACCAATAACCTCTCTCTTCTCTCTCTCTTCTCTCTCTTCTCTCTCTCTCTCTTAAATATATTTTGTTCGGATTTCATAAAATGAATAATGGGTGGGGAGAACAAGTAGAAAACAATATTTCCTAAAATATTTTAGTAAAAAAAAACTATTTTCAACATAAATCATCTAAGGTGAATAATTATCGAAAATTTTTACGAAAATTTGACATTATTTGATTTTTTCATAGAATATTGATATTTATGAAGTAATGATAGTGACTATAAATTGAGTACTCATTTACTTACTCATAAAGTCCTCGGGTGGCCTAAAGTCGGTATCAGCCAGATATCGAGGGAGTCTATCCCCTTTTCACTAAAGACTAAGCAGATTGTTTCTCTCTCTATTTACACTCACAAAGAAACTACAATATATAAGGAGTAGTTAATCATTATATATAGAAAGAGAGAAGGAAAAGTGACAGGCAGAATGTGAGTAAGAGACGGGTCAGTTTTTTGACTTGATTGCAAATTACAACTAAGTAGAACCAATTTGAATGATTTTCTCTGATGTTTGAGATGAGGCTTGATGATTAGTATTATCTGCGTTATTCGGACTATTGTCCTCATCTTATTGTTACTTGTACAACGTTTCGTCGCGATATGCCTCCGGCCTTCTTCAGGGTATTTTTTGTCGGACTCGGGAACTTCTGGACTCGGAACCTTCTTTTGAGGGCACTCGAGAACTTTCTTGTCGGTAATCGGGAACTTTCTTGTCGTAATCGGGAGCCATCAGGAACTTTGAACTAAACCCTTTAAATTCAATCACGGGGGTATCTGTTCTCATTTCCGCTAACCATAGCTGAAGAAGACCGGAGGCATATCGGCGAAACGTTGTACAGATAACAATGAAGATGAGGACAATAGTCCGAATAACGCAGATAATACCAATTTGAATGATTTTTATCAAAACCCAGAACTAGGGAATATTTGGCATGTATTTTGTGTCATTCAACTAATAGGAAAAAAAAAGTACCATTAAGAATAAATATGAGTTTAATTTTTTTTTCCAAACTATTGCTACGAATCTTTGAAAACTTTGCGTATTAAATATCAGCGCCTTACTGGTATAGAATAGTTGTTGTAAAGACGCAACTGTTACGTATAACTTCAGTGGAGTCCTTAACTTCGTGTTGAAGAGCTACGTATAATACGGGTATAAGCTTATAGTTTGGGGGGGGGGTAAGGCTCCCAAGCTTTTAATGGACAGAGACACAACTTGTTTAGTGCATCTTTGTGGATGAAATAATTTTTCCCGAACTGTGTTTAAATAGCCAGGGTGTGTACGCCCTCTAGTGGCAAACTATTTTCCAAACTCAACCACTTTCCAACAAGGGAAGACAACTCCCTACAAGACAATACTTATAGGGAGTTAGAAGATATCTATTTGTGGTTAAATCGAACTTAACGGACCTAAATTCCACCATCGTATGTCACCCCTCCGAAAGAAAAAAATACATTTGTTCAGGTCAGTTAACTTTGAACCACGTATCTTTGAGCCATAACACAGGTTCTCAAAGATACGCCGTTCAAAGTAATTGATTCACAAGTTTTAGCAAAATGATTTTATGTTGTTATTTATTTATGACCGTATTTATTTTTTTTCAAATTTAATTCGCTATGCAAGCTCATTTTTTTTTCTTTCTGATCACAATTATTTACCCAGATCTCAATGTGTGAACTAACGGGTCGCATTTTTTCTAGTTCTTTTTGTATACAACATTTCAAACTGAAATATTTTCAGTTATATAATATGAAGACAAATATTTTTATTTTTTTATTATAAGAATTTTTAAAAATGTTTCTTCTGAAAAGTTACGCAAAGTTTATGATGTTTTTTCTTTCAATTTCGGTGGAATTGGTCTTTTTTTTTTCTTCTGCGAAAATATGTTTATAAAAAAAAAATTACAGATGAAATTGAAAATTTAAAAAAAGGAGAAAAATGTGAATAATTTGAAATCGAGAGTGCCTCGAACAGACAAAAAAATTATCTTTAACTTATTTATAAAAATAATATATAAAAATAATATAAAAAAAAACACCAATATTTATTTAAAAAAAATAAATAAATATTTTTTATTCTTTCCCGGATGCAATGTATACACAGATATCGACAGATATCTAGCAGTCTATTATATAACATCTTGCTTAAGTGCTTGATATTTCTTATATAAAGTGAAGATTTAAAAAAAAATATACATATATGGTGCGTATTTGGTTAAGTATGGAACGTAACTTTAGTTCGCAATTTCACTATTCTTGAAAAAACGAACAGGAATAAAAATTAAAGAAAAAAAAATATATACCGGGTACATATTTGTAAAACTTTATCTTTCAGTTGTCAAAAAAAAGTTTTGATGTTAAGCTGGTTTATTGTCGAATATAAGCAGATATGTATTTTGAGATAAGTAAATGAATAAATAGATCTGAAAAATATTAAAGAAATAAATATAATATGTATTTACCCAATCCCTCCGCACAAGCAGGATGTGGCACAAGGTCATTTTTAACGGAGGTACAGAAAACAATACACAAAACATCTTATTATAATGGAGATTGTGTGTTTTTCTGTCTGTAACCGAAACTATATTACTACACAAGTTTCAGTTCCCTTAGTTATTTACGTCACATTCTCAATGATTTTATATTTATCTAAACCTCAATTATAAATAAAATTATTACATATTATTAATTACATTGGCATTTCAGTCTCGGAAGACTATGATAAAGTTTTTATGTGCCCCTGAAGTTACAGCGCCTCTTGTGACTGTGAAGTTCGAAGTTCGAAAAACATTCTCGACCACAGATTTTGCATTTGAAGGCTGTCCCTGAAGATGTTGATGTTCCGATGATTTGAAAAAAAAAATTAATACTGTTTGTCTTATCTACACACTGATACCATGCAATTGTACTTCTATATACAACAAAATAGCGGTTTACATTGTGAACTTGAAGGCTAATTTGAATATTGATATCAAAGATTGGATTTTGATAAATATGTGCTTGGTATTATTGATTTTTAATTGTTTGATTTTATCTTAATGAATATGAGCAAAAATCTCGGGGATAAATCTTTAAAACAATCCGTTAAGAAGAAGAAAAATCATACATAGTTATAAAGATAAATATTCTATGTAAATAGAATATTAAGTTTCAAAGATTTACTCGGAATTGTTTAGTTGAACAAAGGTGCAACGGATATAAGGGTTGGTTTGATTCAGTTCTAAGTGACAATCATTTCTAGGTAGCAGGTTCAATCCTGGCCAAGAGCGATAATAACATAGAATACTTAACACAGGTTAACGGAATAAGAACAGTCTACCCCATCGATTGAATAAAGGGTTTGGTTTGAAGGTCCGCGAGGGCTCCCGATTACATGAGGACTTTCGGGTTCGGAAAGAAGGTTCCCGAGTTCGGCAAGAAATACCAGAAGAAGGCCAGAGGGCACATCGGCCGAAACATTGTTTGGATAACAATAAAGACAATAGTCCGAATAATCTAAGTAATCCGTTTTAGGAATTAACTTCTTGTCGCATCTTGGTCGTGTGGGGTGAGGTTGGTAGGTAAATGTGTTGGAATATTTTGAACATATTAGGTATGCTCTAATTCCCCACCTGGATTTATAGACTAGTCAAGGTCAAGTGATCTATTACTTTGCCAATCACCAAGCATAGTGCATGGCTGATACACTACTTAAACCCCCCGCACTGGCCATAATTCTAATTGCACTCATTGAGGGGGGACTTAAAATACCAGACGATTACCAATAATCAGGACTCTTTACCAAGAATCCAATTCCACTGGACAAGCGCTCTGGCTTAAGGCCTACAGGATGGCCAAAACACATTGTAACAAAATGTATATATGAGAAAAGATTGAAGATTTAAATAGTCCCAATCAATCATAGAAAAACTTACATTAGATTCATCCTGCCATTAGCTAAATGAGGAAAAGGGGATTGGAATGAATCCGAAAGAATGAGGTAAAATAAGGAATGAAAGAACAAAACTCAGACAAATATGTTGTATATTTCGCTGGAGGGTTGACCTCAGCTTCTTCAATAAAGCAGAAGAAACTGAGGTCAAACCTCCAGCGAAGTATACTACACATTTTTGTCTGAGTTTTGTTCTTTGATTCCTTATTTTACCTCATTAGCTAAATATAGAAAATTCGTGGTTAACGGAATAAGAACAGTTTACCCCGAGGATTGAATAAAGGGTTCGACAAGAAATACCCGAAGAAGGCCAGAGGGCACATCGACCGAAACGTTGTTTGGATAACAATAAAGACAATAGTCCAAATAATCCGTTTTAAGAATTAACTTTTTGTCGCATCTTGGTCGTGTGGGGTGAGGTTGGTAAGTAAATGTATATTTGAGAAAAGATTGAAGATGTAAAGTGTCCCAATCAATCAGAGAAAAACTTACATTAGATTCATCAGCCATTAGCTAAATATAGAAAATTGAATTGAGTCAGAAAAGAATTAAATCATCGAACTGAAAGAAGCACCAATGACAGACAAGAAACGATTATTTTGTCGTGAAGAAGAATCTATTGGAAAAATGTCAAAATTGAGACAGAGAAAGTTAAAATTGCTCCTGTCGATTGAAAAAGATAACATTACCAATCTGAATCTATTGTTATATCTCAGTGAAAACATAGTGTTAGCGCTCGTACAAGACACCAATATTCTGTCGTGTTAAATCGAACTTAACGACCTAAATTCACCATAGTATATATAGCCCGCCGAAAAGAAGAAAAAAAAAATACCAAAAAATCAGAGAATTAACCGAATTTAATGAAATTTTCAGTGTTGATATATTAATGAATAAAAGATATAATGCACCAGTTATTTTATTTAAAAACCTATACATTCTTTCAGGCTAGTTAACTTTGAACAACTTATCTTTGAGAATATGTGTTACGCCTCAAATATACGTCCGCCCTGTCGGTGGGGCGTTAGAATGCACCACTACAGAGGGATAAGACTCCCCCAATGGGGCCACCAGTTGGCCGTGGGTGGCGACCCATGATGCTTAAGGATTGAACCCAGGTGGATGAGTAGTTCATGACTTGCAATACTCCACTTTGGCCCTATCTTTGGCTAGACGGGCGGTCGGAGAGGCCCCCTCCGAACAATCAGCTGGTCATGTCGAGCCCTAGCACCTATATGATTTTCCCAACACTATTGCCCTTATGGCAACCCCCAACCCATATAGGTGCTAGAAAGCCGTGACTGAGGGTCTACATGTCCTGGGAATAACGTTAAACTCTATCTGATGGTGAGGTTCCAGTTTTGTAGGTTTGGGGAATGTGGAGCACCCCTTCATCACAATTGCTCCCTGCTACACTCTGACCCGGTGTGGTAGTAGCTGTTAGGGTCCCATCTATGGGTTAAATAGAAAAACATGAGTTGATAAACAAAATTGTATTATGCATTAAGAATGAATTTATTTCAAAACTTTATCGGCATTAAATGACCCACTGAGATTGATATGCCGTAAAACAAAACAAAACCAAACCAATCAAAGATACGTTGTTATTATCACCCTTGGCCGGATTGAACCCGCAACCTAGAAATGATTGTCATTTAGAACTGTATCAACTCGACTTATATATTTAATGTTCTATTTACATAAAATATGTAGTTTTATACCTATGTATGATTTTTTTACCCTGACTCATATTGTGTTTTTTAGGGCAATAGTCCGAATAATACAAATAACCCAAAATCATTTCTAATGCTTTTTCACAGTGTTACAATCTTATGGGTCATCCTGTAGTCTTTAAGCAAAGAGCGCTGGTGCATTATATATTTTATTCATTAATATTTCAACACTGAAAATCTAATTCAATTCAGTTAATTCCTTGATATGGGATTTTTTTTCGGCGGGGTGACATATGAGGGTGGAATTTAGGTCCGTTAAGTTCGATTTAACCTTCTGTCGTATACCTATCAATAATAGAAATTAGAGCTCCATGTTATATACCGTCAATGTCGAACGGCCTGGTGCCTTAACGTTAAGCAATACAGGGAGGGGGAGAGGAGAGTAGCCTCGACAGCAAAGGGAGCCAGAAAGCGGAAAAAACAGCAGCCCAAATAAGCATCATAGTTTGTGTGCAGTTAGTGCAGCAAAGATTGTTACTCAGGGATAGGCCTGCACAGCCACTTGCGCAGATGCAGATAATTATTTTATTTATCTATTTATATATTCATTTATTTATTTTTGGACACTACGCCATTGTCCTTACTGGACAGAAAGGTCGCTGGTCACTGGACCTGAAAAACATACGGAACACGTGTATACATAAAAACATAAAGTTATATTTTTATTCTTCGATTTTATGTAGACTGAGAGTCGTCGGCAGAGGATGCACATTCATAGGAGCCTTCGGGAGTTCTGAATGCGAGAGATCTCGATCTCGATCTGCTCAACCCAAATTTCTAAAGTTTTTTTTTATAATTCTTTAACTCAACAGGGTCTCACCTCTTCGCCACGCAGATTGTTTTTATTGGTTATGGGCCACACATACTGAAACTTACTCTTCCATCACCACCGTCTTTCATTGCTAAATTCTCCTAATTTAACTATTTAGTTAGAATAGAAGGTAAATGATAAAATTACAGTTATTTCTTCTTGTTAATGGATTTCCTTTAAGATTTATCCCCAAGATTTTTGCTCGTATTCCTTAAGATAAAACCAAACAATTAGAAATAAATAATACCAAGCACATATTTATCAAAATCAAATTTTTAATATCAATATGCAAATTAGCTCTCCCGTTCACACTGTAAATCGTTATTTTGTTGTACATATAAATATAATTGCATGTTATTAGTATATTTGATATGGTAAGCCGTATTGATAATGTAAAACAATTTTATTAATAATTGAGCTTTAAATAAAAATAAAATCATGGAGAATATGACGTAAATAATTAAGGGAATTGTGACTTGAGTAGTGAAATAGTTTTGGTTACAGACAGAAAACACACAATCTCCATTATAATAAGACTAGCAACAGAAAGCACCCTCCGGGCGTCGTAAAAAATAATTTTTGAAAGACATCGCCTGAGAGGGTGGGAGTTAAAAATTCAATGTCAGAGGGTTTGTATCATAAGTAAGCAAAATCCTCATATTTAATAAAGCAGTAAAAAACCAAAAAAAAAAAAACCCATTTGAAATGAAAACTGAGCCCCGTCCCTCTCAAATAAAATGTTGCGTGCATGTAATAATCAAACAATTATTTTGAATATTTTCCACATCAATTTTACACAAAATCGTAGGTATTTATTTATTTGTAAACTTTTTAGTTAATTTCTTGTTACTGTAAAAAAAAAGGACGAGAGTAAAAAACAATTTTAAAAATTGCTTACTCAAATTTTGGGTGTTTTTAATCATAATAATAGTGTGACGTAAGCTGTGACGCAGAGCTATGAAGTAGTTTTTGTTACAGACAGAAATACAGACAATCTCCATTATTAATACTAGTACAAAATAAAAAAACACCCCCCGGGCGATGTAAAAATAGATTTTTGAAATATATTGCCTGAGGGGTGGGAGTTAAAAATTCAATATCAGCAAGTTTATACCCTAAGTAAGTAAAATCATCAAATTCATTAAAGGATTAAAAAATAAAACAATTTGAAATGTAAACTTTAAATATATATAAAAATAAAACAAACTATATATAGATATATAATATCAGTTATGTATTTATTAAAACTTGTTTGAAAAAACAATGAGAACTGTCTAATGTTGCGTGTTCAAATTTTGAGTGTATTTATGTTATGAGGATTTTGGGTAATGTGACGTAAGCAGTGACGTAGTTTTTGTTACAGACGAAAACCGGAAGAGAATCTCCATTATTAATAGATATATTTTTTATTCTTCTCGTTAAATAATATTTGTTTCTTTCTTAATACTGCTAACCTATTATACAAAGGAATATAACACACAATCTCCATTATAATAAGATATGACAGATATAATTATAATTAAATTATTCTATTGTGGTATATCCACAGGTCTTGCTAGTATAACAAAAATACATTATAATACGGTTAAAGAAACCAAATTTAATGAGAGATAAGAGCTTGTTTTTGCCAAGTAATCCCCTTTATATTCGGCTTAATTTGAGATAAAGAAACTCTCTTCTCTTCATCAACACGCTTTTGGTTTTATATTCATTAGAACTGAAAATCTTTGCTCAAAGCAATATTTTGTACAGTACTATCAAAGAAGAGAGATGTGGATATTGTTTCTAGTTATATTGGGTTGGTGCAAAATATTGAGCTTATGGTGTATAATAATATATCGTAAAATATTACTAAGTCATAAATATTGGGCTTATGATGTATAGTAAAATATTGGTCAGCTGAAAAAAAAAGGATTATGGTACATCGTAAAATAATACTGTGTGAAAAATATTGGGCTTATGATGTATAGTAAAATATTTCTCAGCTGAGAAAAAGGCTCATGGTGTATCATAAAATACTAAAATATTACTAAGTCATAAATATTGGGCTTATAATGTATAGTAAAATATTGGTCAGCTGAAAAAAAGGATTATGGTGTATCGTAAAAATGATACTGCGTCATAAATATTGGGCTTATGGTGTATAGTAAAATATTTTCAGCTAAAAAAAAGGCTTATGACGTATCGTAAAATAATACTGGGTCAAAATATTGAGCTTATTGTGTATAGTAAAATATTGCTCAGCTAAAAAAAAGGCTTATGACGTATCGTAAAATAATACTGGGTCAAAAATATTGGGCTTATGATGTATAATAAAATATTGCTCTGTTGAAAAAAAGGCTTATGGTGTATCGTAAAATAATACTGGGTCAAATCAATTGGGCTTATGATGTATAATAAAATATTGCTCAGCTAAAAAAAAGGCTTATGGTGTATCGTAAAATAATACTGGGTCAAATCAATTGGGCTTATGATGTATAGTAAAATATTGCTCCGTCAAAATCCGGTTAATTGTTAACAGGATTTTAGAAATGGAAGAAATGTTCCGACGAATCGAGATCGCAAAAGGGGTGCCTAAAGGTCATATGGTCCAAAAAAGACATCGAATTATTCGAGAAGCGTTGAAATCAGTGCACCACCCTAGAATGATAAATAAATAATTGATGAATAAAATTGAATTTTCCCTAAAAGTTGTTTTATTAGTTGGGCCCGGGACTTATTGAGTGATGTGTTATACCACAAACACCCCGTTTTTTGGTTCACACCCGTTGTAAACCTGGAGAAGGGTCGGCTCCGTCAGCCTATTTTATTATTTTCATAGAATCTCTTTATTTTCTTCTTGTGTTATAAAGCGGCCTTCTTCGCTACTCTAAATCGTGTACGTTAGTACTGGGATTTTCACTGTACCCAAAGCGATGTATGTTAGTAGTCAGCTACTACCGACTACTGGACTTCAAAATAAACAACAGATACGTATGTACAAAGAGAGGACCCTTCTTTATTTTCTTCGGTGTGTGGGTGGTGAAGGCACAGAGCTTACAATGAGTGCCCGAGGGGTGGTTGCTGACGGGAGACGGGAAGTGTCCTTTCAGCTGCCGGCTGGCGTCGCTGTGGTCTGACTGCTGTCGGCTCAACCCTCTGGCTTTTGTATTGACGACACCCCTACGCATCTTTATCTTTTGATCTGATAACGGACGTTTGTTATATCTTTCTTTATATTTTCCCTGTTTCCATGACTGGAAAGCCTCGCTTTCGTTTTCCCCTTTTTTTAAATATATATTTTTAATATTTTTCTTTGTCTTTTTGCCGGAAGCTTCGTTTTCCGGCCGAGGAAAATACAACACTCCTGGCAAATTAGGCTTCCTGATATTTCATTTCTTTGGCCAACAACACTGTCTTAGACTAGGCCCGGGACTTATTGAGGGATGTGTTAAACCACAAACACCCCCCTTTTTGGTCACACCAGTTGTAAGACCTGGAGAAGGGTCGGCTCCGTCAGCCTATTTTATTATTTTCATAGAATCTCGTTATTTTCTTCTTGTGGCAAATTAGACTTCCTGATTCTTCATTTCTTTGGCCAATAACACTGTTTGTCTTAGACTAGACCCAGAACTTATTGAGGGGTTTGTTATACCCCTCAGAGATAGGCCAGCACAGCCACTTGCGCAGATGCAGATAATTATTTATATATATATATATATATATATATTGTTTTTATTGGTTATGGGCCACACATACTGAAACTTACTCTTCCCCACCACCGTCTTTCATTGCTAATTCTGAAAAAAAGGATCATGTGGCTTTTATTTTTGGTTCACACCAGTTATAGACCTGGAAACGGGTAGGCTCTGTCAACCTATTCACGTCGAAGACACGCTACATTAGTTGCAACATTTGTTTATCATTATTTTCATAGAATCTCTTTATTTCCTTCTTGGGGTAAATTAGGCTTCCTGATTTTCCATTTATTTGTCCAATGACATTGTCTTAGACTAGGCGCCGGACTTATTGAGTGGTGTGTTATACCACAAACACCCCCCTTTTTGGTTCACACCAGTTGTAGACCCGGAAACGGGTAGACTCTGCCAGACTATTTTATTATTTTCATAGAATCTCTTTATTTTCTTCTTGTGGCAAATTAGGCTTCCTGATTGTCTTAGACTAGTCCCAGAACTTATTGAGGGATTTGTTATACCACTCAGGGATAGGTCTGCACAGCGACTTGCGCAGAAGCAGATAATTATTTATTTATTTATTTATTTATATATATATTGTTTTTATTGGTTATGGGCCACACATACTGAAACTTACTCTTCCATCACCACCGTCTTTCATTGCTAATTCTGAAAAAAGGATCATGGTGCTTTTATTTTTGGTTCACACCAGTTGTAGACCTGGAGACGGGTAGGCTCCGTCAGCTTATTCATGTCGAAGACACGCTACATTAGTTGCAACTCCCACAACCAAGCCAGGTTCACGGAATCAGTGTGAGTAAGATGACATAGATAGATTTGATTGTCAAATCCCGAATCAGTCATCGTAAAAGATTTGTTTTTGTTTATTATTATTTTCATAGAATCTCTTTATTTTCTTCTTGGGGCAAATTAGGCTTCCTGATTTTTCATTTCTTTGGCCAATAACACTGTTTGTCTTAGACTAAATACACAAACCTTAATCTTATTTGATCTGGACTTTGGCAAACGTGGCTCGCTGCCATGAAAATGTTGGATACTGAGGCGACATGGCTAATTAACTGTCTTTTTGGGTTCAGCACAAAATGGAACGTCTCCAGATACAATTCATCATCAATAAGAATGATAAGAACCGTCATTCTCTTTTCGTTATTCCAATTTTAATGGCGATGATCGGATGGTTTTACGCCATTTTGGTTCCATTCTATTCTTTCACTCTGGGGATCACAAAGATATTGGATGTTTTTGTTGTGATGTTAGTCCCAACAGTAAAAAGAAGTCAAGTCGAGATGGGGTAAAATAAGACAAGTGTATTTACAATTAATGGTACATGTACGACTAGCTTGTCGTTAACGGGAACAGTCCTCCCTTTCCACTCGGTGTCTCACTATTTATAGTGAGAACCGGTGCATGTTCTCCACTGTAGGAACGGCCGGTACAACAGTTTTTTTTATAAGTTAACGCTTCGCTGGTGAAGTATAAAAAAGCAACAGGTATCTTTTTATGGACAAAACCAGCAGAATATATCATGTTGGTTGATTGATAGGATTTTACGGTATGGCAACCTTTTTGGGGTTATTTTATGCTGAATACATTTTATTTTTGTTTGATATTCGATTTTTTAAAACTTATTTTTTATTTCAACCCATAGATTGGTCATTAACAGGTACTACTACTCAGAGTGGATCTCGAAGTAATGCTGATGAAGGGGTACTCCACACTTTTTTACAAGCCAACACTTCGCTGATGAAGTATAAAAAAGCAAGAAGTAACTTTTTATGAACAAAACCAGCAGAATATATCATGTTGGTTGATTGATACGATTTTACGGTATGGCAACCTTTTTTGGGTTATTTTATGCTGAATACATTTTATTTTTGTTTGATATTCGATTTTTTAAAACTTATTTTTTATTTCAACCCATAGATTGGTCGTTAACAGGTACTACTACTCAGAGTGGACCTCGAAGTAATGCTGATGAAGGGGTACTCCACACTTCTTTTAACAAGCCAACACTTCGCTGATGAAGAATAAAGAAAGCAATAAGTATCTTTTTATGGACAAAACTAGAAGAATATATTACGTTGGCTGGTTGTGCTACGATTTTTGTGGCCATCCTTAGGCTTCAAGCAAGAGCACTGTCAATCGGAGATCCCTTGTGTTAAACAGAGCGCAATCCTTACTGAAGAAACCTTTGTTTGTTCTTTGGTATCCATCGGTGTTGGGTATGATCCTTTGGTTTTTCCTTGATGTCTCTTAGTGTTACAGGTCCGTGTTGGCAGGATATTCGGTAGGTCAATCATTGTTAGATTATTTTATGCTGAAGACATTTTATCTTATTGAATTATGTTTGATATTTGATTTTTTAAAACTCATTGATGGGTCGCTAACAGGTACTGCGACTCAGAGTGGACCTGGAAGTAATGAAGATGAATGGGTACTCAACACTTCTTTTACAAGCTAACACTTCGCTGATTAAGTATTAAAAAAAAACAAATATCTTTTTATGGACAAAACCAACAGAATATATTAGGTTGGTTGCTTGGTTGGATTTTACGGTATTTCAACCCTTTTTGGGTTATTTTATGCTGAAGACATTTTTATTTTATTCAATCTTTTTGATATTCGATCTTTTGCCAAACTCTACATTTTTTAACCTTGTTTTTTTATTTTAACCTATAGATGGGACCCTAACAGGTAATACCACTCCGAGTGGACCTGGAAGTAATGGTGATGAAGGAATACTCCATACTTTTTTTACAAGCTAACACTTCAGTGATGAAGAATGAAAAAGACAACTAGTATCTTTTTATGGACAAATCTAGAAGAATATATTAGGTTGGTTGGTTAGTTGGTTGGATTTTACGGTATGGCAATCCTTGTTGGGTTATTTAATGCTGAAGACATTTTGTTTTATTCAATAGTGTTGGGTATTCGATTTTTTCCAAACTTATATATTTTTTTATTTGAACCCATAGATGGGACCCCAACAGGAAGTACCACTCCGAGTGGACCTGGAAGCAGTTAAAAAGTTGTTTCTTATGAGAGATTAGATTTTCCTAGCGAATATTTGGACACTAAGAAAAATAAAGTGGGAAAACATTTTCCAACACACTTAAAAAAAAAAATCAATGCGACTCGACCTTTTAACAGTTACTTCTAGCCAGGTGCGAAACCCGATAGAAATTTCGTCTGGCAATTTATTCTCTATACTCTAAAGTGCAGAGCAAATATCCCAATATTCCAATGAAAAGATAAAATGACAAGATAAAAATAAGACCTAGAACGACTCGGTGTTTCACAAATACGATCTTCAGGTTAGCCTCTGTCAACACCCCTTGAAGCCTATTCTATTGAATTCCATTAACAGATTAAATAAACCCTGAATTGAAAAGTTGTTTGCTGCAGGAAGAAATCTGGGGCACAATCATGCACTATTCTGCTCCTTCAAAATGTCTGACTGGTTCTGCTCAACCCCTCAACTCTAAAAACAAATCAGGTAATTTTAGATAGTGAACATTATTTTTCCACAGAGGTTTCATGCCTGTGCACTTTTTTTTTAAATTTAAAGATTAAAATTTACATAGTTATGTACTGGCGTCCGTCATTGGTCAACATAAACATGAAAAAAAAGAGTTTGTTTACTAGGGTGGCCCAAAATTAGCCGAAAATGCGTTTTTGACAAAATGAATTTAGCACCCCCCCTACAGAAAATAATTTACCAGAAATCAGGGAATGATCGGATTTTAATGAAATTTTCAGTGCTTATTTATCAATGAATGATCTTTATAATTCATTATTCATTTTATTTCAAAACTTTCTCATTTTTTTCAGGTCACTTAATTTTGACCCCACCACTTATGTTGGGGGCGTAAGATTTTTTCGAGTTGGTCTTATACTGTACTAATTAGAGTATAAATAAAGAGATAAACGACCGAAGTTATTAATAGGTGGCATTTCTATGAGAAAATAAGTATCGAAAATCGGAAAATAAAATGTAAAAAAATATTAAATAATTAATTTTTTGGAAATTTATTTTTTACTCATTTCGATAATTATTTAATTGGCTATTATTTCATAAAAGAAAAAAAAATTATACATCGATATTTTTTCTGCTTAAAAAGGAAGGGCTACATTTTCAATATATTTTTTCAAAACGTTTACTTTGATTGACTAAAATAAGGTTTGCATTAAATAGATATTTATTTCTAAAATCTAAAAATACAACATTTTAAACTTAACATCAGGCTTTTCATATTCTAAATGAATTTTATATATTTTTCATAGCAAAAATACTTAATTAAGGTTTTGAAATAAAATAACTGATGCATTATAAAATTCATTAATTGATGAATCAATACTGAAAATTTCATTAAAATCGGATAATTACCTGAATTTTGGTAATTTTTTTTGCAATTGCGAATGCTACATTAAAATTGTAAACAAGCAGATAAAACCATTGAAGAAGAGACAGAATGGCGGATCGCGTCGAAATTGAACAAAACAACTCCTTTTAAATATATTAAAAATAAACTGCATATGTAATGATATTATTTTTTTTAATGATGGTCATTATGTTACTACTTATCGATTTAGACAAAAGTTTCACCTTAAATAATAGATTTGATTAATTTTAATTCGTTTTTTTTAAACGTAGCAAACGATTTTTTGGGTGACCCTATTGTTTACTAAACAAACTATTTATTCCTTTTTTTGTTTTATATATATATATATATATATATATATATATATATTATATATAGAAGGGGCTAAATATATGGGGGGGGATAGATATTCGAATCAAGAAGTTCCTGCTGAGAGGGGACCAAAAACAAGCGAGTTCACCGTCTTCTCACAAACCAGACTTTCTTTTGGTCAACACATTCTTCGTCTTCGTCTAGCAGCTGGAAAATCCGTCGTCGTAGTCGAAATAATCCTTAACAGTTCAAAATCGCATTTCCTATTTAGTTTTATTTCTGTTGGACTAAAATCCATTTCTTTACTGGGTCGTTCGCAAAGCGCTTCGTCGTCGTCGACTGCTTCTGCTGCTGCTGACTCCCAGCGCTCGACTCACTTGTCATTTATGGACATATTTACCCAAACAACCGGGCACATCAGTCGAACCTCGCGTCCGTCCAGTGCCCAAATCGCATTTGTTTTTGCATGCGGGAGGACGCGAGTTAGATCCCAGCAGGCAAGACAAGGTCTTGCTCTTTTTCCTTTCTCGTTCTCCCGTCGCAAAAATTATAAATAGTTTAAAATTGGGAGTTACTTTTCAATCAGCCTTTGTAGAAGATTAAACGTACTTAAAACAGCGGTTATTTGAGTACGATCGAAGATCTGTCTGGCCGTTCAGATATTATTGTCTATCACCTATCGATAAACGATACGGTGGCTTTATGAATTAATGCGTTTAGTTTGAAAATTGAATTCCCATAAACTCGTACAATAAACAAGAAACCTATTGAGATATCTTTTCGTTTTATACACGAGATGAAAGTGAAGTCGATCAAATATTTTAATTGACGGAAAATGCTATATTATCGATTAATGTTTTCTGTCTCTTCAGTTTTGATAATACATCGACTTTTTAAGTTCACAAGCGACATTGTCTATTCATAAGTACAAATACACAATTTTTAATTAAAAAGAAGTTGAAATTTCATTTTCTTCTAAGCCAAAGATAATAGGATTTTATTATTCCTAGTAGAATATTTCTGGCATGTCTGTTTCTTTTATCGACTTTAAGTGTTTCCATAATCTAATTTTCATCTGATAAAATATTAGCATATATAAAAGTAAGTCTAAGATAATTTTCTTTGTCTTGATTATACGATGTTCTAACAAACAGTAAAATTTTACATTTTGAGGATTGCATAATAAAACTGCGCATAAAACTATAAGTAACAGTAAATTAAGTTAAGAAGTCGTCGGGGCGGCCTAAAGTCGGTATCAGCCAGTCAGTGAGGGAGTCTATCCCCTTTTCAATAGCGCTAGACCAAGGAGATTGTTTTGGCGTCTGAGGTGGAGCGCCACACCTACCATCAGCTCCTTACTTTACCTCACAGATCTCTGTGCTACTCATACGCTGAGTTGGCGAAGACCGGTATCGAACTAAGAACCTTGCGGTTTCTTGCCGAACGCTCTACCGACTGAGCTAATCCGGCCCCTAAAGTACCACAATATTTCATTTGAGAGTTTATATATACTAGTACAAAATAAAAAACACCCTCTGGGCGATGTAAGAATAGATTTTTGAAACATATTGCCTGAGGGGTGGGAGTAAAAAATTCAATGTCACCGAGTTGGTACCCTAAGTAAGTAAAAATCATCAAATTCATTAAAGGATTAAAAAATAAAACAATTTGTCACATTACCCAAAATCGTCATAAAATAGAATAAATACACTCAAAATTTGAACATGCAACATTAGACAGTCCTCATTGTTTTTTTAAAACAAGTTTTGATAAATACATGACTGGTATTAAATATCTATATATAGTTTGTTTTATTTTAATACATATCTAAAGTTTACATTTGAAATTGTTTTATTTTTTAATCCTTTAATGAATTTGATGAATTTAAAGTCATGGACTGCTCAACCACCTGGATCATATCCTTAAGCATCACGGGACGCCAGTCACGGCCAACAGATGGCCCCATTTGGGGATTCTTACCCCTCTGCAGAGTTGCAGTCGGTGTATTCTAACGCCCCAGCCGACAGGGCGGAAATACTTTATCAACAAAAGATTGTAGAGCCGACTTCAAATCCTGAACGAGTCTGTTTGCATTTCACATAGCGCCAATGCCGTTGCGAAAGTTATGCATCCAACTACTCTCCCTCTTGCTATGTGTAAATAGCAGGGCAGACTGGCCTCTTTAATCTTGGCTAGGCAACTAGTCTAGGAGAAGGAAAATTTTACTGAATAACTAAATTTGTGAATGGACCCGCTAGAACTTTGTTCAATTACTTTTATGGTGAATTTTTACTGTACTGTCGGCGGGGTTTAGAATACGGTGATTGTATTCTCTGAAGAGGTATAAGTTCTCCAACAAAAGAAAAAAGAGACATTATTCTGAAGACTTTTTGCGACTCTTGACAAACCTTGTCATGGGTATTAGCAAGGGCATTAGCACTATGTCAAATGGAAACAGACTCGTTCAGGATTTGAAGTCGGGTCTACAATCTTTTGTACTTCCACCCAGTCGGCTGGGGCGTTAGAATGCACCGACTGCCCCTCTGCAGGGGGTAAGACTCCCCTAATGGGGCCACCTGTTGGCCGTGGGTGGCGACCCGTCATGCTTAAAGATAGAACTCAGGTGAACGAGCAGTCCATGACTTGCAAAACTCCTTTCCTGGGCTAGACGGATAAATAGTAGGGTAGACTGACCTCTTTAACGTTATCTAGGTAACTAGTCTAGGAGAAGGAAAATATGACTGAATAACTAAATTTGTGAATGGACTCGCTAGAACTTTGTTAAATTACTTTTACGGTGAATTGTAAAAAGTCTGTAGAATAATGGTAAATTTGGAATTCAATCTTTGGCAGTAATGAAGAGAAGATGATTTCACTGCCGGTGAAGGTTTCTAATACCAAAGACACTTGCGGCAATATCTTGGGATGGACATACATGGTCATTAAACGCAGATACAACTAATTATTAAATTGTACCTTGAAGCAAAACTACTGACTAGGTGCTAGAATTAGAATCAGTACGGTTAACAGCTGCAATCTCAGACCTTGCCAAGAAATGGTAAAGCCACAGAGCTATTTTACTTTGCATTATAAAGTAAACATTTGTTTCCATTTTTTGTACCCCTTCTACATACTGCTTGGTTATGGAACAATATATGTATATTTCTATACATTCTTTCTTCTTAATACCATTGGTATGTATATTGTCCATGCTTTCTCTTCAGTCTTTCTTTCTAACACTTACTAGTATTTTACTCTATGAGAGTGTCGAGATCACAGTTACAAACTCCGGAAGAAATATTAGGATTACCTGAAAGTTCTGTCCGCTTTTCTTTAACCAAACTAAAACACCAGATTAGGTCTAGACAGACGGAATTAAAGAGCTCGATTATGGTTGTATGAGCTGTATTTATTTATTCATTATATAGTGTAAAATACATTTAAGGTACAATTATTGCTATTGTTACCGTTAACGGATGCGTTGTCTGACGAGAAGTGGGCTAACACGCTGCTTTGAAACCAATGGTAACAATCGCCCCTAACATGTATTGTACACTATAATGAATATTTATATACTAGGACTACCTGAAAGTTCTGTCCGCTTTTCTTTATCCAAACTAAAACACCAGATTAAGTCTAGACAGCTGTTTTTCAAGATCAAATCTGATGCCAGATACTCAGTTAAACTTCCGATTTAGTTAAATCTACTGCTGTTGATAGTTTAAAAACATCTCTAGCCGATGGAAGACAAAAGTTTCAAAGTGAATCAGATGCGTCATTGCATGTTGTATGAATTCCACAAAAGGTATCAATCCAATAATTGCAGTGAAAAACATAGCCGCTGTGTTGTAACGCGCTTAGCGAAATAATAACACGGGTAGTCCAGCTGACGTTAACCACGAGAAATGATCACTTCCGCCTTTTATTCACAACTCAACAAGATGACTGAAACGGTGCTTTCGTTTCTTAGTATACCACACGTTGTCTATCCAGAAGGTGTGAGTGTTAGAAACTGCCGTAGAAGGTTTCTTTTTTTTTAATTTAAAGAAGGCAATTCCGACCTTACTGATGAGCCTCGATCGGGGAGACCCAGTCTTTTGGATGATGCACTCCTGAAAGCTGCAGTGAAAGAAGATCCTCGACAAACAATCAGAACATTGCCCCAAAGACTTGATGCACCTTGGTCTACTGTTCAGGAGCATCTGAAAAAGATTGGAAAGGTGTATAGAGAGGGTAGGTGGGTTTCTCACGAACTCTCTCCAGCTAACAAAGCAGTGCGGACAACAATCTGCAATAGTCTCCTTTTAACGCTAGACCCCATTCTAGAAAAAAATAAAATCCTTAGATTGGGAAGTTCTTCCTCGCCCTCCATACTCGCCAGACCTTGCTCCTTCAGATTTTACTTATTCCGTCCTTTAAAGCATTTCATGAGTGGAAAAAGATTCATAAAGGTTGAAGCGGAGTTTAATTCTTTTATTTCTTCCAAGGATTTTAATTTGTTTTGAAAGAGGGATTAAAAAGCTCCCAATTAGATGGACAAAAGATATATCTAATGATGGTGACTATTTTGTTGAGCAATAAAGATTTGTCAGTAATATTTCTTTCAATTATTATTCCTAACAAAAAATCGGGACAGGACTTTCCGGTACACCTTATACTTTGAAGGGGAAAACTAGTAGTTTGTAGTTTGGGTTTGAAATAGATCTTTTGTGACACCAGTCCTGGAACTTTTCTGACATACCTCGTAATTTGAACAAATCCTGACAAAAGTGAAAACAAATAGACGTTATTTTCTGAGCAAACCTACCTGAAACAATACACAACAAGATAGAAAAATAAAAAAAGAATATATGTGTTTATAATAAATATTCCAATAGAAAAGAGTCGTTGCAGATAGTTTTGAGGCTACTGAACAAGGAATTAAAGTCGTCTCTTACTGTTTGGAAAGGCTCTCGTGTAACAGGTACACGGTATGCTTGTGTAACAAGTAGACTGAAAAGAAATGTTAATGTCTACTATCTTTCCTTTCTCTGCTCTTTACTTCTCTCCGTTCAATTCTCTTTCAGCTCACCAGCACACACGAAGTAAGCAATACGGTAATTTATGAAAAAGTGCGTCCCGGTCTCCTGCCTCAGAAATTGCGACCCGGTGACTATTAAAATAAGGTCCCCAGCTATGTCGTCTCGGTGGTGTTACCTGAAAGAAAACAAACAACTTAGGGCGTTAAATGTATTTTAGAGGGGGGGGGGCTTCTCTTTTTTTGTCGTAATTCTTTTTTATTTATCGTAATTTGTTTAGAAATTTATTTATAGAAATTTGTTGTAATTCTTGTTTATTTATAGAAATTTGTCGTAATTCTTGTTTAGATATGAAAATGGATATCTATCTATCTATCTATTTACCTCAATTTGTTAATTTTTTACTTTGTTTATATATATATATCCACCCATCTCCATTTGTTCATAAAGAGAAGCCCACCCCCTCTAAAATACATTTAACGCCCTAAGTTGGTTGTTTTCTTTCAAGTAAAACCACCGAGACAACATAGCTTGGGACGTTATTTTAATAGTCACCGGGTAGCAATTTCTGAGGCAGGAGACCGGGACGCACCTCCTCATAAATTACCAGTAATACCTTTATTTGGGGATAGGATACAAGACGGATGAACCAAGACTCCCTCCCCATACTTGTGATCTCTGTGCAGCCGAAGGGGGAAGAACTCTTAAAGAAGGAGAGACACAGCGGGTGTGCTACCTCTGACGGTTGGAGAGTCTACGAAAAAAGAGAAAAATAAAAAGAATATATGTGTTCAGAATAAATATTCCAATAAAAAAAGTGTCGTCGCAGATAGTTTTGAGGCTATTGAACAAATAATTAAAGTCGTCTCTTACTGTTTGGAAAGGCTCTCGTGTAACAGGTACACGGTATGACTGTGGTAGGCGAAGCTCCCTGTCCTGTAGATAAAAGATGCAAGTGGTACGTGAGTGGGGATTAATAAAGTAAAAATAAATAAAACAAAAGTAAAACAAAATTAAATAAATAAATAAATAAAAAAGACACAAACATAACAATCTCCTAGAGGGCTTAGGATAGGAAGAGCCCTCCGGACATGCGCAGGAAACCCCCAAGTTCTTAGCATCGAAAGGGTCTCTAAGGACGCTGGGACTGAGAGACTTTGGAGAGGTAACGCCTATCGAATTGTTCGTGAAATATATCCCCTCAACGAAATAGTATGAACCTGATAATAAAGGTATTACTTTAAAGTCATCCCTGTCTCTTTTTTTCCCTTCTTTTCGTTAAATTCTATTTCAGCTCTGAGTCCGACAAGAAACACCTGAAGAATGCCAAAGGGCACATCGGCCGAAACGTTGTAAGGATAAAAATAAAGATAAGGACAATAGTCCGAATAATCCAAATAATACTAATTTATTGTTTTGTCGTAAATTAATATCTTATTATAATGGAGATTGTGTGTTTTTCTGTCTGTAACCGAAACTATATTCCTACTCAAGTCACAATTCTCTTAGTTATTGACATCACATTCTCCATGATTTTATTTTTTATCTAAACCTCAATTATTAATAAAATTTGTCTTACATTATTAATACTGTTAACTATGTCTTCATACTGACAACATGCAATTATATTTTTATATATAACAACAAATAGCGGTTTACTGTGTGAACGGGAAAGCTAATTTGCATATTTAATATTAAAAAATCGAATTTAATAAATATGTGCTTAGTATTATTGATTTCTAACTGTTTGGTTTTATTTTAATGAATATAAGCAAAAATCTCTTCAATGAATCTTAAATGAAATCCATTAACAAGATAAAATAACTGTCATTTTATTCGTTACTTCCCTCTTATAACTAAATACTTAAATTAGAAAAAATAAACATGAAAGACGAGAGTGATGGAAGAATAAATTTTCAGTTGTTCCATTTTTTATATACTCCTCTGTTTCAAATCTTTTATTATACTCCCGCTGTTTCAAATCTTTTATCTGTATTCTTATTTTAGTTTCATTAGCCTTTCTAATTTAATACAATATTTTATTACATTAAAACTTAAATACTTGCACCCGGAGGGTGCATATATTTGCTAGTTTGAATAATTTATCTCTAAATGTCTTCTTTCTATTTCTTGTTGGTTTATTTTCTTGCTAAGGCATGCTCATTCATTTAACAACGCCTGTTGTTTTTTAAAACTTTTATTTATCTTATCTCACATTCTGACCAGCATAGCGCGCATGGAGATGAGTCCAGCAAAAGCAGAGACGTCTCTTCTGCTTTACATCTTGACAGTAACTGAGGATCTAACTAGATCTCACGTGACTTCAAGTGATTTGTGGTTTTCCTGCCTCAGGGGTCGAAGTTTCCCAACGGTCTGTAACTTTCCATTTGGGCTCCTTGTATATCTCGCCCCAATAGAATTACAGGGTGTTACCAATAATCCATGCCACCCATGGATTATGCCACGCTGTCCCACCAAAAAAGTCCTTCTTATGCCTACTGGACAGGATCGAGAGTAGGCTGAAATCAGGAAGAGCTAGTCCACTACTGGCACACGGTAGCTACGCAACTACCCGCTCACCCCTATCTTCAAATTATGTTTAACAACTACTACGCCACGGGTCTCCTCCCGTTGAACTTTTGGTAGTAGTACACGCCATGTACACACATACTCTAACAGGTAATAAATATTGAGCAAGGAAGAGGCGTCGCTTAATGAGAAAATAAATTTACAGGCGTTCTTGTTTTGTTTTTGTTTTTGTTATTTTTTTTCCCGCGAAATATTTGTGCCAAATGGAAAAAAATGCAAATTAAATCTCGCTCACCAAATTCGTCCGAAAGTCTTTTAAAGAGGAACTTTGGAAATGTTCATTTCGGCCGGAATGGTAAATAAATTGGAACGTGATTAAGCACGACCCGCTCAGCGAACACGACATTGATAGATGATTAAAAATGAATAATTAAACAAAACTCAGAAAAACTAATTAAAATTACGCTCATTAAAAAAGAGAAACGGCATGAATTACGAAATCTTCTTGCGTAATTTGGAAGCATTTTCTTTATTAAACACACACGCACAAACACAGCCACGACCCTATATATATATATAATATATATATATATATATATATATATATATATATATATATTATATATATAAAGTGTTGTTCTGGTTCCAACGGGAGAAAATTCAATATTTTATAAAAAAGGAAGGTCCGCAAAATGTATTTTGTTCTCAAGAAAAATTTTTTTATTCTTTTTTGTTTTAATGTGCAACACGTGTTTCAGATCTTCTGGTATCTTCTTCAGGCTTTGGTTGATAATAATTTTTTTCATATTATCAACCAAAGCCTGAAAGAAGATACCAGAAAGATCTGAACACGTGTTGCACATGTAAAACAAAAAGAATAAAAATTTTTTTTTCTGAGAACAAAATACATTTTGCGGACCTTCCTTTTTTATAAAATATTGAATTTTCTCCCGTTGGAACCAGAACAACACTTTATATATATATATATATATATATATATATATCTATATTATATATATTATATATATATATGCATGTTGAATTACAACAGACACATCTCCTGTTTAAACAATTTTATTTGTGATTTTTTCAAGTTTTTTTTTTTTCCAACTTTTTAATATTTGGGTGGAATTCCTAGATTAGTCAACCAAAGTTCAGTCCCGAGTACTTTCGGTACTTCGAAAGTGCCATCATCAAGGGGTGATGTGTTCCAGTTTTTCAAATTATATTAATGGATGTGGGGGCAAACAATAATATTATTATTGGAGGGAAAATAAAGGGTCTACCATGGTTTCAATCAAATTGAAATGATTACTTCAGGACCCTACTCTACGTTAACTGAGTCGATGTAATTCCTTAGTTAAATTTAACTAAGGAATTACATCGACTTAGTTAACGTAGAGTAGGGTCCTGAAGTAATCATTTCAATTTGATTGAAACCATGGTAGACCCTTTATTTTTCCTCTAATAATAATATTAGTAGTATTATTACTGCTCTATATTTTTAAATATATTGAGCACTTTTGGATTAATTACTGAAGCCACTGCGACGGAAAAGTTAAAGCGGCAATTGGATAATATATATATATATATATATATATATATATATATATATATATATATGTGTGTGTGTGTGTGTGTGTGTGTGTATTTGTGTGTGTTTTGTGTGTGCGTGTAGAAGCCTGGACGATATACAAAGCAGATGCCCATAGACTACATGTCTACTACATACGTCACTTGGCGCAGCATATTAAATGTCAGGTGGTGGCAACATTTTTTCAAACAGGAACCAATCCTGAGAGAAACTGGAACTTCCGTGGCATCCACGAAA
>CM042174.1:2366783-2379283 GCA_023376005.1 Doryteuthis pealeii
AATATTATAGAAGAGACGCATCATCGAGAGAAGAGAGTATACTCTATCTGTATGCAGAGGTGTTGCGGGTGCAGATGGGCCGGATCTATAATGATATGTCTCTGCTGATGACAATAGCAGCTTAATTGGCCCTGCTCATTAGTGGGTACAGTACTGCTAGTGATTCATCAAACGATCATGTTTATTTCTACGATTATGTCATTTAGTGCAGGCCATCATTCTACACTGTTGCAATAAGTGGTCCCATCTACTTAATTTCAGTGATTATTATATATATATATAGTATATAATATATTTATATACACTATAGTAGCCTAATTCATTAATTATAATTAATATTATATATTTATCAAAATTTAAGGTAATGAATTATACAGCTTACCGGGAATGGATCTCTGACTTAGAAGAAATAGTGTGCCAATTAATATGAACAGCACTAATATATGCTACAGCAATAACTTGTTGACCAAAAATTTATCGGCAAAAAGCCATTCTAAAGAAACAAACCTTGTTTCCATATATATATATATTATATATATAAATATAGAGAAGTGAACTCTTTCCGAAATGTAGGCAATTCAATAACAATAATGTTTATTACTGTGTCACTTACTCACCTATGACCCTAAATTGATCCTGCATTATGGTCGCTCTCCTTTCTATTTATTTAAAAAAACAAACGAAGTTCATACACAGGTAAGGTATATATATAAGTGTGAATTAACAACATTTGAGAGCGATAGACACTCTAAACGCACATAGCAAATAAATTGAACGCTTAGTAATTCTATATTGAAAATGTTATGCCTTTCCATAAATACCACTCCTTCTACAGCAGCTCATGTACCGATTGAGTCTTGCTTTTCTACCTAATCACTGTGAATGAAAATATCTGCACGAGCTCATAAGAGAGTTTAGAGACAATGCAACAATTTATGTTACTATAAAGAAGAACACTTATTTTTAGCTCTCTATCCAATACAATCTCCAAGCCAGAGCGTAGAAAGACAACTGTCATTATAGATATATGATAATCGCCTAAATTGCATATTATGTGGGTTTTTAACTATCGTACTCTCATTTTTTATCAGATTTGGTTTTTTGACATTCATTCTTCTGATTCTCATCTGATGATTGGATTACCAATTTGTATAGACATATCTCCACACGTGTCACTCGAACATTGGTGAGAAGAAAACCATAAATATTACCAACGTTTTAGTTCCAAAATCGAATCTTTGCACTTAATTGACTATCTTTAGGCTAAATACAATATGGCGTCTCCCTCATGGTGCAAAGTATGGTTGAAGTTTTAATATAAGCTATAAAGTAATATACTTCACATTAATTAGAAAGGCTAATAGAGAACTGATAGTAAAATCAGATTTTTGGAAAACATAATGGATAATTTGATAAATGCAATAATCACTTTAAAAATGATTACTTTGCAAATAAAATAATAAATTAAAATTTGCAGATCTCTCGGGGGGAAATAAAATGTTTTGATTTGTGTAAATGGCTCTAAAAAGAAAATGAAAATGTCTGTCGAACATCTTGTAAAAGTTTGAACAACCGTTTTATAATTGGATAAGATAACATACAAGCGTTTCAGAATTAGGTTACAAATCGAATTGCCAACCTTAAAATCCGTTTTAAGACTTCATAAATGGAATAGTGTTAACTTGATAAAAAAATAATTTGGATTGATTATTATCGATGTGTTTTCCTGCGACGGACATTGTCGGGCTGATTGTAGAACTACGATATGTTTGTCAATGTAATGCCATTTTTATTTAATGCATTATTAATTTTGGAGACACGTAACCAATTTTGTTCTTATCTCGTTCAACTTAGCGAATTTTATGTTTAATATCTCTTCAATTCTTTCTACGTAGGTTGAGTCAAAAGTAATCCAATTTTTCTTTATTTCATTTAATGCATATTGTTGAGACACGTTTCATTTGTCTTCTCTCTGTCAATTACAAATTTATGTAATCTCATGTCTATTCGCTGTTCTATAAGTTATATGCTCTTTTTAACGTTTCTCTTTGTCTTCTCTTTGTTTCAATTTATATTTATATTTATTATCTTCTTTCTATATTCTTACGAGGTGTGTACCAATAAAGTAAGCTCATTTTATTTAATGCATTATATGGTTTGGGATCACGTTATCCATTCTGTCTTCTCTCTGTTCAATAACGAATTTTATGTTTATATCTTTTCAATTCTTTCGTACGCAGTCAAAAAGTATGCATTTCTTAATCTATGGCATATATGTTGAGACACGTGAATCCATTTGTCTTATCTCTGTTCAATTACTAATTTTATGTTTAATATCTCTTTCATTCTTTCTACGAGGGCGAGTCAAAAAGTAATCCCATTTTCTTTATTTCATTAATGGCATCATATGTTTGGAGACACGTTATACATTTGTCTTCTTTGTTCAATACTAATTTTATGTTGATATCTTTTTTTAAATTCTTTCTACGAGGGCGAGTCAAAAAAGTAATCCCTTTTCTTTATTTCATTAATGGCATTATGTTTTTGGAGACACTTATACATTTGTCTTATCTCTGTTCATTAATAATTTATGTTTATAATCTCTTTCAAATCTTTCTATAGGGCGAGTCAAAAGTAATCAACCATTTTCTTTATTTCATTTAATGGCACTATGTTTGGAGACACGTTATCCATTTGTCTTCTCTCAGTTCAATTACTAAGTTTATGTTTATATCCTTTTCAATTCTTTCTACGAGTCAAAAAGTAATGCCATCTTCTTTATTTCATTTAATGGCATATATGTTTGGAGACACGTTATCCATTTGTCTTCTCTTTGTTCAATTACTCATTTTATGTTAATATCTCTTTCAATTCTTTCTGCGAGCGTAAGTGAAAAAGTAAGGCCATTTCTTTATTTTATTTAATGGCATATAAGTTTGGGGACACGTTATCCATTTGTCTTCTCTCTGTTCAATTACTAATTTTATGTTTATATCTCCTTCAATTCTTTCTACGAGGGTGAGTAAAAAAGTAATGCCATTTTCTTTATTTTATGTGAAGTTCTTTTTTATTTTATAAAACTAAGGCCTACATTGAGACCCTAACGAAGCTCAGAGCAAGAATCCGACGAGTAAGACCCAACTTGCCAATCGACAATGCCCTCCTTCTGCATGACAATGCTCGACCACACACAAGCATCAGGACAAGGGAGAAAATCGCCTCATTCGGGTGGGCAACTTTACCGGGTCCTCCATACTCACTAGACTTCAGACTATCATATCTTCGGTCTCATGAAAGAGGGTTTGAGAAGCAAACATTATTCCAGTGACGAGGAAGTGTAATCTGTTGGGAAGAAGTGGCTCACAGAATAATCAACATAATTTTACGGGGCAGGGATACATGCTCTCATTCGAATGTGGAACATTGCTATTGAGAGAAACGGTGACTATGTGAGAAGTACGGATGTGATTCACTGAGGACCAGCTTCATTTTATGTATGATACATGCTCCTGTGTTGGTAATTATACCTATCCTAAATAAAATGGCATTCCCTTTTGACTTACCTATGTAGAGAGGTAGGGATGTGATCCGCAGAGGACCAGCTTCATTTTGATGTACGCTACAGGTTCCTGTGTCGGTAATTATACCTGTGCTTAATAAATTGGCATTCCTTTTTGACTAACACTCGTATCAAATGTGTATCAATAATTGGGAAAGTATTTATAGCGAATTTCTATAGAAGTCCAAACGGTTTGATGTGGCTATTAAATTTCTACTTCTAATTGGGTAGCGCTTAGTTTTGGCATCTAGAAATAGCCGTTGAGGTGTTTCTCGTCTAATAGCTAACGTGGTAGGAAGTGGACAATGTGAGACTAGTTAAAATCCTGGACGCGGCTGTTTACATTTCACAACAGGGCATTTTTTACACTGATGCTTCTATTTAAGTCATGTTCTCTCCGGCCTTCTTCGGGTGTTTCTTGTCGAACTCTGGAATCTTCTAAAGAAGTAAGAAAGAGTTCCTGAAGAAGTCACTTACTGGTAGTTGGGGTGCAAAGCTCCCAACTCAAGGGACAGAGATACAAAGCGTCTAGCCCATGTTTAGTGGGAACCTTCTAAATTTTAATTCTGATATGGACACACTTTACATTTTTTGTGTATTAGTTTCTTAAGAGGAATTTGTGCACGGTCCTATTGAATACAAATGACTTTTAAACATATTTATTTGACCTATAAACGGGACCCTAATAGCTAGTCACTCCAAGTCAGAGGGGATATATATGTAAAAAAATAGAACTAAGTCTTCATGTTTATAACTAAGAACAAAGGATATATGTGGAGATATATGACACAATTTCTCACCTTTGAGAATCGCACAGATGAGGAACTGTCAGTAACCGTGTACCGGTGACTTCATGTCCACAATACCCTAATTATATTTTTTCTTTTCTCTTTTCAAATTCTGACCAGTTACCAGACTAGGTTACAAAAATGCGAAGACACTCAAAATTGTAGTGTTACAAGAATATGACGTGTTTCTTATAACACGTTAGAAGGCTCAGAGTAACATTCCAACATACATAACATATATAAAATAATCCTGACAAAGAAGTAGAATGTAACAGGGGATAGGCCGCCCGGATGACTTTACTTTACTTATATAGCATGATCACTGTTAAGTTAAGCAGTGATTAGCCTGTTCAGTGCTTGGATGGGAGAGCACTTAGCAAGGGACGGCAAGCAAGCATCCTAAACCTAATGTGTCAGACGAGGCACACCTTAGTAAACAACGACAAGGACTTTTTGTGCCCGGTACACACAATACGGTAGCGATAATATCCCCATTAGATAACTGGTCAATTATTTTATTTTTCGTATCTTGGCATCCGTCTGAATATCTCATAAATGAAAGTACGTATCTCTGGGCAAGATGAAAGGCAAGTCGTTTAATATGACAAAGTGTCTCATTTTATTTCTTAATGTGAATAACGTCTGAAGTAATTTGCTGCTTTGCTCAAATCGGACAGATGAGATAATGATGAGGTATGTGTATGGCCATTGCCCGGGGGCCAGTTTAGCAAGATCGGGCGAGAGCGATTTTCTCATAACGGCATCCAACCATTTACGTCAGGTGCCTCGCAAGCTCAATATTCTATAGACACACGCCTGACAATCCGAACATCTGTCTCTATTCACATTAACCTATTGATAATCGAGATTCGGTCTCAGTTTGTCTGTAACCGAAACTACGCCAGGTGCCCCACAAGCTCAATATTCTATAGACACACGCCTGACAATCCGAACATCTGTCTCTATTCACATTAACCTATTGATAATCGAGATTCGGTCTCAGTTTGTCTGTAATCGAAACTACGTCAGGTGCCCCACAAGCTCAATGTTCTATAGACACTCGCCTGACAATCCGAACATATGTCTCTATTCACATTAATCTATTGATAATCGAGATTCGGTCTCAGTTTGTCTGTAACCGAAACTACGCCAGGTGTCCCACAAGCTCAATATTCTATAGACACACGCCTGACAATCCGAACATCTGTCTCTATTCACATTAATCTTATTGACAATCGAGATTCGGTCTCAATTTGTCTGTAACCGAAACTATGTCAGGTGCCTCACAAGCTCAATATTCTATAGACACTCGCCTGACAATCCGAACATCAGTCTCTATTGACATTAATCTATTGACAATCGAGATTCGGTCTCAGTCTGTAACCGAAACTACGTCATGTGCCTCAGAAGCTTAATATTCTATAGACACTCTACGGAGTTTTTGGATTGATTGATTTTAACGGCATGCTAACCCCTCTATTGTTATTTACATTAATCAACTGACAATCGCGATTTGGTCTCAATTTGTCTGTAACCAAAACTACGTCATTACTTACGTCACATTATCAAAAATCGTCAATACATTGAATAAATAAATCCTCGTCGTTGATGTGAACTAAAGTCGGTATCAGCCAGACAGCGAGGGAGTCTATCCTCTTTTTACTAGCGCTCGACCAAAGTGTGGGCACGATCTAAAAATTTCCGATTATTTTTCTGAATAATAAATCGGAAATTTTTAGAGCGTGCTCACACCGAAAAAAATTTCTGATATGGGCTTAGACTAACCAAAAACTCAGACCGCCATAATTAGGAATTCACATATAAATAGACACACACTCAAATATAAAAAAAAGATACATAAGCGGCCACAAATGAGGCGGCAAAGTGAAAAAACAAAAGCAAATACCCACATGTCCAGAAAAAAATAAAAAATAAAAAAATAATAAAAAAATAATAAAAAACGGAAAAATTTTAAATCATCATTAGTACACAAGCGCGAAACACGAGACTCAATGACGACAAATAGGGACGCCGGTGATTGATGAAAGGAAAAGGAAGAACGGAAAACGGGTCACGTAGACACGAGTCACGGGGAAAAAACTGTCGAAATATTTAAAAACTGAACGTTTCTGATGACGACCAATCGCCTAAAGGTGATATTCCGAAACCATTGCTAAGACGAACTTTTAAATGTATTGTAAACTATAAATAAATAAATACAGCTCTTACAGAAGTAATTGAGCACTTTATTATCATTTCTCCAATACTAACAAAGAATTAACTATATATATATATATATATATATATATATATATATATATATATATATATATAATATACCAAGCGTGTTGGTAGATCCTTGCGGAGGGAAAAAACCCGGCAGAAAGTTTGATTGTAAAAATATACTACCAAACATCAACCAGGAAGAAAACATTTTTTGAAAAATATATATATATATATATTAATTTTTGAAAAAAAAAATTATTTATTATTAAAAAAAAAATATATATATATATTAATGGGCCGGGTTAGCTCAGTCGGCTAGAAAGCACAAGGTTCCTATTTCGATACCGGTCCTCGACAACTCAGCGTATGAGTAGCACAGGCATCTGTGCAGTAAAGTAAGGAGCTTATGGTAGGTGTGGCGCTCCACCTCAGATACTAAAACAATCTCCTTGGTCTAGCACTATTGAAAAGGGGATAGACTCCCTCGCTGACTGGCTGATGCCGACTTTAGGCCGCCACGTCGACTTTACTTTTTTTACTTTTATATATATATATATATATATATATATATATGGAAATACGGTGAGGAAATCAATCCAACAATATGAGAAGAAAATATTTTAAAAATATAACAAACACAGGATGTTATGATCAGGAAAAAGATTTTAGTGTCAATACTTAATGTTTAACGTGAATAAGCAACGAAAAGTTAACAAAGATATGACGTATTTCATATGGAATATTAATGTTAGAAAAATAAGAAGATTAAAATGGATTGTATGTATTCGCATATTGTTTTAATCTTCTTATTTTTCTAACATTAATATTCCATATGAAATACGTCATATCTTTGTTAACTTTTCGTTCTCCGCTTATTCAGGTTAATGCATGCGTCATCCTATGATCTTCACTTTCCATTTTTACACATGCATTGATCACGTCATTGGCTTTTCGTAAACAAACGCGTTTATAAAAACTAACGGTTAATAACATCATATTCACACAATCACTATACACTTAACATTTTTCATTTTGTCCCTCACATAAACATTACTTAACAGTGTCCTGAAGATGGTTCAATATACCGAAATGCTTAAGTATTGACACTAAATTTTTTTCCTGATCATAACATCCTGTGTTTGTTATATTTTTAAAATATTTTCTTCATATATATATATATATATATATATATATATATATATATATATATATGCTGTTGGGTGTCAATTCGTGCTCGAGTAAGACCGTTTCCTGTTCTTTTTTGTTTTTCATAGTGGAGTGCCAGTAACATTTGACACTGTATCCTTGTGTTTTCTCAGATGGCTCACCAGGCCAGCCCTGGAGAGAAATACTACTTCCACATAAACTATATTTTTGAACTTCTTCACTTTAAAAGTTGCCGGGCTGAAAATTACCCTTTCTAATAGCCCGCTTCAATTTGTGGTGTTTAATTCGGTTGGACTTAAATTGTTATATATATATACAGACACACACAGACATACAGACAAACAAACAAACACACACACACACACACACACACACACACACCACACACATACACACATACATACACCCCCATATATATATATATGTATATCAGTGGTGACTCTGGGTCATCATATATTTTTACATATTTTACTCTCTCTCTCTCTCTCTCTCTCTCTATATATATATATATATATATATATATATATATAAGTCGGGGCGGCCTAATGTCGGTATCAGCCATGCAGCGAAGGAGTCTATCCTTTTTTCACTAGCGCTAGACCAAGGGGATTGTTTTGGCGTCTGAGGTGGAGCGCCACCCCTACCATCAGCTCCTTGCTTTCCCGCTCAGATCCCTGTGCTACTCATACGCTGAGTTGGCGAGGGCGGGTATCGAACTAGCAACCTTGTGGTTTCTAGCCGAACGCTCTACCGACTGAGCTAACCCGGCCCTTTTTTACCTCCTAATTATTGATACATAAAGACACACACACACAAATATGTATATATATGTGTTTGTGTGTGTGTATGTGTGTGTGTGTGTGTGTGTGTGTGTGTGTAAAATAAAAATGGAAATGAATCCGACGGTATGTTGAAAAAAGAAACAAAAGAAAGAAAGTATAGAATGGATAGAATAGGATAGTTTAAGCAATTTTACTTACACGTGTTTCGGTCTGGAGTTTATCCATGTATACATTATTCAAACTATTATTATTTTGAAATAACCAAATGAAATGAAATAATAATAATAGAAAAAATGTAGAAATTTTCAGCACACAAAGAAGATTCGACCTTCATCAGAGTAAATCCTTTTTTTTTTTCATGAAATTCGTTGGAAAGCGGAGAATTTTTGGAAATGTTCGAAAAAATAACTTTTTAAAAAATCACGTGAGAGTGTTCAAACGCGGTCGAGAAAGACGGTTATAATGACGTCATGTTGCAGGCGACGGATTTTGAAGCGGAGAGATGATGGCTGGAATAAAGTTTTGTGGAATTTTAATTTTTAATGCATGGGGGATTTTTTTATTTTAATAGAAATTATACGTATATGTGATTTGGTGGTGGTTAATTTATATATATATATATATTATATATATATATATTATATATATATATATGTGTGTGTGTGTATATATATATATATATATTTGTGGTTGTTAAATCATATATATATATATATATATTTAAGAAATGGATATAAAGTAACCTACTCGAGTTTCATCATCTGAATCGTCAGGGTTACATCCGCTGAATTAATCGAGATTTCGATTAATATTAGTTGGTACTACGTATGTCAGACATTTCGTAGTACCAACTGATATTAATCGAAAACTCGATTAATTCAGCGGATGTAACCCTGACGATTCAGATGATGAAACTCGAGTAGGTTACTTTATATCCATTTCTTAAATAAATTTTGTTCTACATTGTATTGAGCACTCTGTATTTGTTTTTTCACGGTCTTAACCCCTGGATACTGTGCGCTCCCAACAATCGTACCCGTACCTACCGCTAAGCCACTACGCATACATTAACGTATATATATATATATATATATATATATATATATATATATATATATATATGTGTGTGTGTGTGTGTGTGTGTGTGTCAGTGGTGACTCTAGATCATCATATTTGTTTTACATAATTTACTCTGTATAATTTAGAATATAAGAAGAATTTTAGCATCCAACAATTTTTTTTTCTAAATTCAATTCATCAAATCTTAAACTTGGCAAACGACCATTTTACAAAACGATATTTTCTCTTCAGCTGTTGTGTTTTTCAAAATGAATTTCTTTCGCCCAATTCCAGCGTCTCCCTCAGTCCCTCTTAGATGTCTGGGTCAGCAGAACACACCACAGACCCTTGTACACAAACAGATACATGCCCAATAGGTTAGGTCGATTTTTCACTTTTTAAAAATATCAAATTGTCCATCTATGCGAAAGTTGCGTGTTAGTATACTGAATACTGATACCAAAAAATTAGAGCTTTTACTTATACCATTGTTTGAGGAAATGGCATTAAAGATCGTTTGCTTAAAACCATATAATCACTTGAAATGATCAGGATATGATCAATTTTTTAAGTGGAGTACTTACTTACACCTGTTTGGGTCAGGAGTTTATCCATGTGTACATTATTCAAACTATTATTATTTTTAAATAATCAAATGAAATGAAATAATAATAATAGAAAAAATGTAGAAATGTTCCACACACAAAACAGATTCGACCTTCATCAGAGTAAATCCTTTTTTTTTAATGAAATTCGTTGGAAAGCGGAGAATTTTTGAAATGTTCGAAAAAATAACTTAAAAAAAAATCACGTGAAGAGAGTGTTCAAACGCAGGCGAGAAAGACGGTTATAATGACGTCATGTTGCAGGCTACGGATTTTGAAGCGGAGAGATGATTTTCAAAGGATGAGGGATTTGAATTAAGAGTTTTCCTTATCGTAGACAGGTTGGTTCTCTTACCAAGTATAAAGAACCCAATTTGTCCTACACAAAAATCTTTGTTCATATAACATTAAGCCTTGAAATAGATGTCGGTGGTGATGGGGCGAGACATTTTCAATTTGAATTCTATTTATAATATCTAATTGGTTTCATTTTAATAAAATAAGATAACATTTTCTGATTTAAATACTGAAAACGGTAAATTTTCTAACCAATTTCTAAGCCAAATGTTGTCAAAACAAATATTTCGTATATATGGACAATTTTATATTTTAAAAAAGTGAAAAATCGATCTACCCTAATGCACAAGCACATACATAACTTAGATAGGCTTACTACATACCAATTCCTGTGTTATGTAGGAATATGAGACTTTCATTATACTAGCAAGAATATGCGTCCTCCGCCGGGTGTAAGTATTTAAGTTTTTATGTAATGAAATATATTAGATTACAATGACTAACGAAATTAAATAGGAACGTATATGTAAAGATTACACCTATTTTACTTATATCTTAATTGGTTTCTATATAAAATCATTCATAGGTATAATTATAATACGTTGGAGAATAAAAAATAATATTACAGATCAGTAACATCAAGTAACTATTTATTAAATCTGTTTTGTTAAAACCAGTATGAAAATTAACCACATCATATATTATGTAAACCTTTACTTCTTAATGGTATATATTGCAGAACGTCACTTATGAGTTCATTCTAGTTTCTCCAGAACAAGATTAATTGCAGCCCGATTAGGCGGCTTTTAAGCTAGTGTAGAAATAAACATTGAAAATAGAATCACATATGAGAAGGAAAAGAACACTGCAAGAAAAAGAAAAAAAGAAAGAAAGAAAGAAAGAAAGAATAAGATCGAAGATTTTGTATTATTTTTACTAGTAAAAAATAAAAAAACGCTCTCCCGGCGATGTAAAAATAGATTTTTGAAACATATTACCTGAGGGGTGGGATAAAAAAATCAAAGTCAGCGAGTTTGTACCCTAAGTAAGTAAAATCATCAAATTCATTAAAGGATTAAAAAATAAAACAATGTGAAATGTAAACTTGAAATATATATTAAAATAAAACAAACTATATATATATATATGATACCAGTCATGTATTTATTAAAACTTGTTTTAAAAAACAATGAGGACTGTCTAATGTTGCATGTTCAAATTTTAAGTGTATTTATTCTATGTTATGACGATTTTGGGTAATGTGACGTAAACAGTGACGTAATTTTTGTTACAGACAAAAACCGGAAGCGAATCTCCATTATTAATAGATATTTGGGAATAACTAGCTTAAGTGCGGCCCGATTGAGCGGCTTTTAAATTAGTGTAGAAATAAAAACGAATCACATATGAGAAGGAAAACAACATGGAATGAAAAAGAAATAAATAATAAAATTGAAGAGTTTGTATTATTTGGATATTTGGAAATAACTAGTCTAATTGCGACCTGATATTAATTAATTGTGTGTGTGTGTGTGTGTGTGTGTGGTGTACGTGTGTGCTTGTATATATATATATATATATATATATATATATATATATATATATATATTTATATATATTATATATATATATATATATATATGGGATCGGCCTGTCAGCTTGGCAGTCCGGTTCAAATCACGCACAGGGCGGTCTTCCGATCTATAGCTCTGCTGATGAGGCCTAATAGGCCGAAATGTACATACAGAGATTGATTTTTCTTGATTTGTTTAGCCATACATTTAAATAGGTATTCCCGCCTAATTCATTATTAATTAATTAATTTTCAAAATTAGATACGACTCCAATTAAGCACTTATTCTCCCAAAAATTGTCGGCAAAAAGCCATTCCAAACAAACCGTGTTTACATATATTTATATTTATATATATATATGAGAAGTAAACAAACAGACGATGTTTGTGATATGGCTATTTTCAGCCGACTGAACCACAAACATCGTCTGTTTGTTTACTTCT
>CM042174.1:2381783-2419882 GCA_023376005.1 Doryteuthis pealeii
TGGGGTGCTGTTTCCACAACTTGTTCAAGACTGCATTCTTTGACAGCTCCCGTCTAGCATATTCTCAAGGCGCTTCGTAAGGGTCCAAGTGGTAAAGCCATACAGCAGAACTGATATAACCACAGCCTGGAAGAATTTGGCAATAACGATCTTAATTGCGTCCCGATTTGGTGGCTTTTAAGCTCGCGTAGAAATAAACACGATCTATTTAGGAACATTGATAATAGAATCACATATGAGAAGGAAAACAACACTGAAAGAACGAAAGAAAGAAAGAAAGAACAAATGAAAGAAACAAAGAAAGAAAAAAGAAAGAAAGAAAGAAACAAAGAATAAGATCGAAGAGATTTCTGATCTTTGAACTAGCAAATGTAGAAATAAACATGATGTCTTTAAGAACATCGAAAATAGAATTACATATGGGAAAGAAAACAACACTGAAAGAAAAAGAAAGAACGAAAGAAAGAACGAAAGAAAGAAAGAAAGAAAGAAAGAAAGAGAGAAACAAACAAACAAACAAACAAAGAAAAGAAAGAAACAAAGCAACAAAGAAAAAATAAAGAAAGAACGAAAGAATCAAAGAAACAAAGAACGAAAGAAACAAGCAAACAAAGAATGAAAGAAAGAAACAAACAAACAAAAAAAACAAACAAAGAAAAAAAACAAAAAAACGTAAGAAACAAATAAACAAACAAACAAACAAAGAAAAGAAAGAAATAAAGAAACAAAGAAAAAAGAAACAAAGAACGAAAGAAATAAACAAACAAACATAGAAAAGAAAGAAACCAAGAAAAAACGAAAGAAACAAAGAAAGAAAGAAAGAAAAAAAGGACAAAAACAGAAAAAAAGAAAGAACGAAATAAATAAATAAATAAACAAACAAACAACAAACAAAGTAAAAGAAAGAAAGAAAGAAAGAAAGAAAGAATAAGATCGAAGAGATTTCTGATCTCTGAACTAGCAATCTGTTTACCAATCTTTGTTCCCAACCAGCAAGTACCATCCGGTTGGAAATCAGCTCAATTTGATTTTGTTTTTGTGTACTCTCTGGTTTTCTTCTCTTTTTTTGGAGGGGGGGGGTCGAGCGAGCGAGCGAGTGGATGGGTTGGGGGTCTCGTCGTTTTCGCTTTGTCCAAATTGCGTTCACTCGGTGTCACCGAAATGTTCGCATCATTTAATCGGTTCATTTTTATTTCTTTTAATTATAATTGGATCAAACCCATTCGCCTCCAGACAAAACACACAACCCGCCAATGACAGCGACGACAATCGCAGTTCTCTACCAATTCTTTTTTTTTTTGTTTTTTTTTTTTTTGTTTTTTCATCTTCCTTGTTTTCTTTGACAGAAAATTCTGGCTAATTAATGTTCTTCCATTCTGTACGTTGGATTCTTTTATTTTACGACGTGTTTTGATTTCTATGGGAATTCTTCAACATTTCCTGTTCGACGAGGTTCGTCTAGATAGAGAAGTTAGACTGACTGTGAAATTCTTTTTATTTATTTATTTCTTATTACCAACCTCATAAAAGTAAACAAGACAGTAACCCGTAGTAAATACATGATGAAAAACAAAGAAAACATTGTTTAAATGCGAATAATTATATCAAACTTTAATAAAAACCGACTCTACACTCTTTATATGTATATATATATATATATACATCTTATTATAATGGAGATTGTGGGTTTGTCTGTCTGTAACCGAAACTATATTACTCTACAAGCCACAATTCCCTTTGTTATTTACATCACATTGTCCCTGACTTTATTTAATTTAAACTTCAATTATTAATAAAATTGTTTTACATCATTAAGACTGTTGACCATATCTACATACTAATAACATGCAATTGTATTTATATATACAATAAAATAGCGGTTTACAGTATGAATGGAAAGGCTAATTTGCATATTGATCCTAAAAATGTGATTTTAATAAATATATGCTTAGTATTATTGATTTCTAATTGTTTGGTTTTATCTTATTGAATATGAGCAAAAATCTCGTTGAAAATCTTAAAAGAAATCCATTAACAAGAAGAAATAACTGTTATTTTAGTCTTTACTTCCTATTTTAACTAAATAGTTAAATTAAGAAAATTTACCAATGAAAGATGGGAGTAATGGAAAATTATGGAAGAGTTAGTTTCAAAGTTGTTCTATTTTTCAATCATACCCCTCTGTTCCAATTTTTTTCTGCATTCTTATTCAGTTTCATTAGCCTTTCTAATTTAATGAGATATTTTACTATATTAAAACTTTAATACTTGCACCCAGAGGGTGCATATATTTGCTAGTATATATAATCAATGGTAATATTATGGTTTCACACTCATAACTTGAAGTTTCATGGTAATCCAATCATCAGATGAGATCAGTGGTTGAGATGTCAAAAACCAGTCGTGAAATGGTTGAGATGTTAAAAACCAAATTGTTTAGCGTTTATATGAAGCGTTTTTCACGCGATGGGAAATGTAAAGCTAAAAATTGTTTTTTTTAAAACTGTGGCTTGTTTAACTTTTATGTGACGTGGATTGTATTCACGTGATGTAATATCATGACGTTAAATTTGTATTTAAAAAACATTATAATCAAACAAACTTGCATTGGTGTTAATGCACGCGGTGTTCAGATGAATTCTTTTTTTTTTTTAAATAAATAAAAGGAGAGCGAAAATGCAGGGATCAATTAGGGTCAGGTGGTAAGTGACACAGTAAAAATTTGTTTAGATGCCTACATTTCGAAACGAGTTCACTTCTCTTATTTAACAAGTTATTGCTTGCATTTTGTAATATACACAACTTTTCTTCTAAGCAGAGATCGCATTGGTAAGCTTATTTTTCATATATATATATATATATATATATATATATATATATATATATAATATATATATATATATTGAAAATAAGCTAGATGGGACCTGCACACGAATGCTGCATGCAATCTTAAACATGTCGTGGAAACAGCACCCCACAAGGAGGCAGCTGTATGGCTACTTACCCCCCATCTCCCAAACCATACGAGTAAGACGGACTAGGTATGCGGGACACTGCTGGAGAAGCAAGAACGAGCTCATAAGCGACATACTCCTGTGGAAGCCAAAACATGGGTGTGTAGTGTGGACCGCCCAGCCAGGACCTATATTGACCAACTATGTATGGATGCTGGATGCTGCGCAGAGGAGCTCCTGGGGGCAATGAATGATAGGGAGGGTTGGCATGAGATTGTCATGGATGTCCGTGCTTCTTGTGTGACGTGATAATGATGATGATACATATATATATATATATATATATATATATATATATATATATATATATGAGGAAAAGGGGATTGGAATGAATCCGATAGAATGAGATAAAATATGAGGAATGAAAGAACAAAACTCAGACAAAAATGTATAGTATATTTCGCTGAAGTTTTGAACTCGACTTTTTCAGCTTTTATTGAATTATTCGGATCATACAAGTGTTTTATAGAAGGGGGAGTAGGTAGGTGGGTAAGTTATGGGTTAAATAGAAAAACATGAATTTATAAACAAAATTGTATTATGCATTAAGAATGAATTTATTTCACAACTTTGTCGGCATTAAATAACCCACCGAGGTTGATATGCCTTTATCCATTTATATCTGAATATCTTATTATAATGAGATTGTGTGTTTTTCTGTCTGTAACCGAAACTGATTACTACTCAGAGTCACAATTCCTTCGTTATTTACATCACATTCTCTATGATTTTATTTATATTTAAACCTCAATTACTAATAAATTGCTTCACTTTTTTATTAGTGTTGTCCAATCTACATACAAATAACATGCAATTATATTTTTTGATATACAAAAAATAGCGGTTTACAGTGTGAACGGAAGGCTAATTTACATATTGATATTAAAAAATCGAATTTAATAAATATGTGCTTAGTATTATTGAGATTTCTAACTGTTTGGTTTTATTTTAATGAATATAAGCAAAAAACTTCTTCAATGAATCTTAAATGAAATCCATTAACAAGATAAAATAACTGTCATTTTATTCTTTACTTCCTCTTTAACTAATACTTTAAATTAGAAAAAATAACAATGAAAGACGAGAGTGATGAAGAGTAAGTTTCAGTTGTTCCATTTTTTATTATACTCCTCTGTTTCAAATCTTTATCTGTATTCTTATTTAGTTTCATTAGCCTTTCTATTTAATATAATAATTTTATTGCATTAAAACTTAAATACTGCACCCGGAGGGTGCATATATTTGCTAGTCTAAATAATAGCCATAATACAACCGCAAGTAATGTTCGTAAGTACTGTTAGTTTGACGCTTTAATATGAATGATTATCCCTAGTTTGATAAAAGCGGCCTCACATACATTATCTTTTAATAATGACCATTGAAAACCCGGATGTAATACGGATAAGTACTGCTAATCTAACTTCTTTAAATATTAATAATCATCGCCATTATACAATACCAACCATCTTACAACACGGATATAATAAGGTTTGGTTTGTTTTGTTTTATGGCATATCAACCTTAGTGGGTATTTAATGCCGAAAAATTGTGAAATAAATTCATCTTAATGGATAATACAATTTTCTTTATAAACTCATATTTTTCTATTCCTAAAGGTACTACCACCCCGGGTCAGAGTGGACCAAGGAGCAATGGTGATGAAGGGGTGCTCCACTCCCCAAACCTCCAGAAGTGGAACCTCACCATAGATGATTTAACGTCATTCCCAGGAATGTTGACCCTCAGCACCGCCTTCTAGCACCCATATGATAAGAAGGATTGGGGTTGCCATAAGGCAATAGGGTTGGGGCAATCATATAGGTGCAGGGCTTGACGTGGCCAGCCGATGATCGGAGGGGCACCCTGACGCCCCGTCGAGCCTAAGAAAAGTCTACAGTGGAACATTGCAATTCATGGACTGCTTGGCCACTGGATTCTATCCTTATGCATCACGGATCGCCACCACGGCCAACAGGTGGCCCAATTGCGGGAGATATAATAAGGGTTAGTATTACTAGTTTAACTTAAAATATCTAAGTTGTTCCTCATGAGATTGTCGTTATCGGTAACCGAATCTCAAAATAAATATTTAATCAATCAAAATATTCTTTTTCTATGAATGTTTGTGATGAGGTTTGATGATTACAATTATCTGCGTTATTCGGACTATTGTCCTCATCTTCATTGTTATCTGTACAACGTTTCGGCCGATATGCCCCCCGGCCTTCTTCATGTATTTCTTGTCGGATTCGGGAACCTTCTCGGACTCGGGAACTTTCTTGTCGTAATTGAGAACCTTCTTGTCGTAATCGGGAGCTATCAAGGAACTTTACACCTAACCTTTTATTCAGTCCCGGGGGTATCCTGTTTTAAGTGACAGTTATCTCTAGATTGCTGGTTCAATTCTGACCAAGGGCGGCACTAACATAGAATAATAATTAACACAACTTAACGCCTCTACCCTAGCTATGGTTAACGGAATGAGAACATCATCATTATCCATTAAGAATGAATTTATTTCAAGACCAATCAATCGGCTGGTCATGTCAAGCACTAGCACCTATATTCTTTTCTCCAACCTATTGCCCCTATGAAATGCGATTAATCTGTTCGAGCCCCTTCAGAAACACCCTAATTTTTGTTTTGTTTTTAATAAAAATTAATAATAACTCCATTTGGTCTCAATACATGAGACTATCTTGGTCAGCCTATGAACTTTACAACAGACTCCCGTACATATATGTAAACAGATATACTGATATATAGATATATAGAAAATAAATAGATAGATTCATAGATAGACAGACAGAGATACCTACATACATGAGAACTGATAGATAGATGGATGTATACATGCATACAGACATATAAACAGACTGATAGATAAATTATTAATTATATATTATATATATATATATATATATATATGAACAGAGTAGATAGATTGATACATACATACATACATACATATGAACAGACAGATAGATAGATGATATATGTAAGCTAGAAGGCAGTGGTTGAGGGTCTTATTGTCCTGGGTATGACGTTATACTCTCTGATGATGAAGTTCCAATTCTGGGGGTCTGTATAATGTGGGTACCCCTTCATCACCACTACTTCGAGGTCCACTCTGGCCCTCAGCCACTGTCTTCTAGCACATATATGGTAAAAAAGGACCGGGGCTTGCTATAAGTGTAATATTGTTGGGACAATCATATAGATGCTAGGGCTTGGCATGGCTAGAAGTTGAGTGTTGCATGTCATGGACAGTTCAACCACCAGATGTCCACCCTTAAGCATTACGGGTCACCACGCACAACAACAGGTGGTGCCACTTGGGTGTCTTACCCCTCTACAGAGGTGCAGTCGGGCCATTCTGGATTAGGGTAGGCCGATTTTTCACTTTTTAAAAATATCAAATTGTCCCTCTATGCGAAAGTTGTGTGTTAGTATACTGAATACTGATACCAAAATTCAGATATTTTACTTGCACTATAGTTTGAGGAAATAGCATCAAAGATCGTCTACTAAAATGCACTAAAAATTCTCATTTTCGCAAAATTTAGCCTTTAGAAAAAGAGGATTTTAGTGCATTTTAATAGACGATCTAGAAAAAAATAAACAAAAACTCCAAAAACTAGAAGCTTTATACATCAAACAATTGAAACCATCCTTAAATAAAATAAATTTTTAATGCACTACTCACATTTTAAAATGCCTATAACACTTTTCCTATCAATTCTCCTCCTTCCAGCCTCCACAACAACTTGAAAAAAAAAAAGGAACACATCGCCCCTGATGATGGTACTTCGAAGTGCCGAAAGTACTTGGGATACGAACTTCGGTGGGCTATTCTACGGATTCCATCCAAATCTAAAAAAGTTGGCCAGAAAGCTTGAAAAGATCATCAATAAAATTGTTAAACAGGAGAACTGCCTTTGGCTTAATTCTACACGCACACACACACACACACACACACACACACACACACACACACATATATATATATATATAATATATATGAAGAAAATGTTTTCAAAAATATAACAGACAGAGGATGTTACGATCAAAGGAAAAATATTTATATGTCTATACTTAAGTATTTCGGTTTATGATAAACCATCATCAGAACAATGCAAAATAAATTTTTGTAATGGAGAAAAATGAAAAATGTTAAGTGTATGGTGAATGTGTGAATATAAAAAACATATATGTAACTATAAAAAACAATATAACATTTTTTTCTTTGATCGTAACATCCTGTCTGTTATATTTTTGAAAACATTTTCTTCACATATTGTCAGATTAATTTCCTCATCGTATTTCCATATATATATATATATATATATATATATATATTATATATGTAATCAATAGTAATGATATTATGGATGATTTGAACTCATAACTTTAAGTTTCATGCTTACGCAATCTTCAGATGAGTCAAATGGTTGAGATTTTAAAAGATTATAAAAAATACAATCTTTAGTATTATAACAGCATATCGCGTGAAAACGCTTCACGCTTATATAAACGCTAAAAGCAACTGGTTTTTAAAATCTCATTGATTGTATTTAAAATCTCATTGATTGTAAATCTGCTCTGCTTTATTAGCATTGAGCACTTTTTTACGCCAATACTTTTCTCATTTATTCTCTATTCATTCTATATATATTTTATATATACTAGCAAATATATGTACCCTCCGGGTGCAAGTATTTAAGTTTTAATGTAATAAAATATTGTATTAAATTAGAAAGGCTAATGAAACTAAATAAGAATACAGATAAAAAGATTTGAAACAGAGGGGGTGATAATAGATAAATAGAACAACTGAAACGTACTCTTCCATCACTGTCGTCTTTCATTGTTATTTTTTCTAATTTAAGTATTTAGTTATAAGAGGAAGTAAAGAATAAAATGACCGTTATTTTTTCTTCTTAATGGATTTCATTTAAGATTCATTGAAGAGATTTTTGCTTATATTCATTAAAATAAAACCAAACAGTTAGAAATCAATAATACTAAGCACATATTTATTAAATTCGATTTCTTAATATTAATATGCAAATTAGCCTTCCCGTTCACACTGTAAACCGCTATTTTGTTGTATATATAAATATAATTGCATGTTGTCAGTATGTAGACATAGTTAACAGTATTAATAATGTAAGACAATTTTATTAATAATTGAGGTTTAGATAAAAAATAAAATCATGGAGAATGTGATGTCAATAACTAAGAGAATTGTGACTTGAGTAGGAATATAGTTTCGGTTACAGACAGAAAAACACACAATCTCCATTATAATAAGATATATATATATATATATATATATATATATATTATGGACTCTCCCGTCGATTTCAACGTATGAGGTTCCGACAACCTCTTTTATTTAACCTTGTGTGTTAATCGCAGGTGACATTTCAGTCCTGCCAATGATTTGCAAAGAAGTCCACAGATGGAACAAAAGTGTGGATTATTAGAATGTATTGCTGGGACACTAGCCAATGCTCTAGTCCTTTCTCTAACTTAACGCAGCTTGGTGACCTCCGATGCTGCAAAATTCTTGATACCATTGTAACACAAAGTCCTCCACGTTTTACTATCGAGTGCCGTACTCTCAAAAGTAGCGTGATCTATATTTGCAGCTGAGAGGTTACTTTTCAACTTGTCCTTAAACCTGAGCAATGGTCGACCCACGTTTCTTTAACCACTGTCAAGCTGACTATACATGAGAATCTTTGGTATTCTGTCATGATGCATTCACAAAACATGGCCAGCCCAGCGCAATTGTGATTTTATGAGGAAGCTCTCCATTCCGTCAATGTTACATATGGTGAAAAAGTCAGCATTAGACATTCTGTCTTCGAGGGTGAGTCCACACATTGCTCGTAGGCAACCTTTGTGAAAAACGTCTAACTGCCGAATCTGTTTTCGATATATATATATATATATATATATATATATATATATATATATGGCGAAGTTCTGGCTGATGACCATCTCTCGCCAACCATCCATGTCAGTTAACGGTATCTAAGAAAATATACGAACACACATAATCCATTGAAGTTAAACTTATATAGGTGAAAAAACTGCCGATTACCAAGTGGCATTGACCTCATGCCTTCGCTACTTAACTTATATCTATCTATCTATCTATCTATCTATCTATATATATATATATATATATATATATATATATATATAAGTAAAGAAATAACAAAAGATTTTGCGTTATAGTCTATTTCAGGGATCTTAGACAAAGTGTCTAACTCTCCCGACTCATCAGATGCGGGAGCGTTAGACACTTTGTCTAAGCTCCCTGAAATAGACTATAATGCAAAATCTCTAAGTCTTTTGTTATTTCTTTACTTATATATTTGCTCTGTGACTCTAACTTTAAGAGCACACATTGAGCTCTCGAACTGCGACAGGTTTTTTAAATAAAATTCTTGTGTCGTGAGGAAGATTTCTTCGCTGGACTTTTGGATTATATATATATATATATATATATATATATATATATATATATATATATTATACGGTGTTCCATGGCCTACTAGTATTATACGGCCCCATATGATACAGTAAGAGGCAAAAAATAACAGGCCGATTATATTTTAACTCATTCTGGGTCGCTTATAAATTTGACGCAGAAAAGAAGGTAACTTTAAAAATTTAACAGAAAATAATAAAATAATACCGCTAGAATTTATTAGTCATTATTTTAATTTAATTTTAATTCTTTTCAAAATTAAAATACGTTATTTATACTTTGTCTTTCACTAATCTACGAATTATAAATGGCTGTGATTTACCTTGTTTTTATGCTTTTCAATCACGTATACGGTCTGTTTTGCCTAAGACGCTAGTTTGGTAAAATTACTAACGCATAACTTTTTGCATTTAAATATTGATTTTTTAAAGTTTTTCGCGATAATTTGTTTAAAAAAATAATTAATCTTTTCATATTACATTTCTGAAGAAAAAAATAAGAAAACAGTTTGTGTATTTTTGTATACTTTTAACATTTTTCAGCCTAAACCTACAGATTGACTATCAGGACAATCGGCCTGTTATTTTTTGCCTCTTAATGTATCATGTGGGGCCGTATAATATTAGTAGGCCGTGGGTGTTCTCATAATCTATGCTACCACATAGATTATGCAATAATTTTATACTTTACTCGTTTTCGGACATACCGTTTTTGATCCAACCAACATGAAGAAGGTAAATATGTTGCATAATCTATGCTACCACATAGATTATGACAACACCGTATAATATATATATATATATATATATATATATATATATATATTATTAGTGGAGTTTTGATAATTTGTTTAAAAGTCACGTTTGAGAATATTGCGTGAAACTAATCGGATCCGGAAACAGTTTGTTCTACAGATGGGAATTCCGTTTCATTTATAAGATTCTTTCCTTCATCCCAGACGCAGCAAGATTCATCCCCTTTTACCCCCCCCCATCCCCATAACAACTGCTGCACTTCGGAAACGCAGCCAACTGCATCTCATTGAATTCCCCCATCTCTTCCCCCACCCCCAGTGTCTCTCCGCTAAAAAATTGCTCCTTTGGAAATGGCCAATCGTAAATATTGTTCCTTTTCGCTCTCAATCTCGCGATAGAGGAATCTCCGATGAATCCAGATCTATGGAAATGAATAAGGAAACTATTCTAGGATTTCCAGAAGTTGATCCGCATCCCTTGCTAGGTGGAATATTCAACTCGGAGGACAAAATTTCTAAGAAAACTTTCTTTATGCTTAGAAGCAAAAATAAACGCCTTCTTGAAAGATATTCCCGATAATATAAGATATTGAAAGATATAATCCAGAGGGGATAGGAAAATAAAATAAAATAAAACGTTTAATATAAAAAAAAATAGTTACTTACTTAAAAAGCATCATGCTTACGTAGCAAAAATAAACACCCTCTGGGCGGTGTAAAATACATTTTTGAAAGATATTCCCAAGAATGAACCATCGTTAATTTAATCCTAATTAGTTAAATATCTTACTCTAATAAGTTAGAATTAAATTCAGGTAAATTAAACAGTGGTTGGAAAATTAAATAAATAAAATTAAACCTTTAATATCTTTAAGAATGAATTACTTACTTAAAAAGCATCATATTCACTCCACTCCACTAAGATATTTGTTTTGTTTTACGACAGTAAAGATCTCCAAAACGTTTCTAAAAAATTCTGATTTAATTAATCAGACTTTTTAGAGAAAAATTTAGAAATCGTACGAGAAAAATATATATTGTTCAGCTTTCATAAAATAAAATAAAGGGTAGAAAACATATTTCCCCTAATATATTTTAGGAAAAAAACTATTTTCAACAAAAATTATTCAAAAGGTGAATAATTATCGAAATATTGTGAAAATTTGACAATTGTCTGATTTTTCATAAAATAATGATATTTTTATGTAGTAATGATAGTGACGATAAATTAAGTATTCATTTGGTTGGCAACCTTCCGTCTGACGATGGTGTAGTGTCCATTTCTTTATTACCTTTGCTGTTTACCTACAGCTATGTGAGTGTCTGAACAGACCGATCTTTGAATGGCAGTCTCTGGTTCAGTGATTGCAAACAAAAGGTGATGTTTTCTGTAGGTGTTGGGGGTGCTGTTGTCTCTCCTTCCTTTTAGCTCTCTTTTCTGTGACGTTTTTTTCCTCTCTTTTTCACCCCCTTTCGTTCCTTGTTTGACGAGGAGGCGCCAGGTCGAACGGTCTTCTGCACAAGCCTCCCATGTGTTTATGTCGATGTGACATGTCTTCATTTACTTACTCATAACTTAATTAATTCCTGAAATAACTGTGACGTAAACAGTAACGTAGTTTCAGTTACAGACAAATAAAGAGCGGATCTCTATCATTTATTAATTATTAAAGCGGCTAATGTAAAACCCCTACAACTAGATGAATCTTGACAATAAAACGAACGGAGCACTAGATCAGGGAGATTATTTTGCTGAGGTGGAGTGTCACTCCTATTGTCAGCTTTTTAAAAATAATTCAGTAACTGTTTTCTTATTAAGAAACATAACAAAACATTTTGGGTGCTTTTTTATGTGGGGGTAGCTGGAACAGTTTAATGGCATTTTAGTTTATTTCAATACGGAAATGTGATTTGATTTACGAGGAAATAGAGTTACGCGTGTAACGAATTAAAATCGTTTGTCAAGGTGCCACTCTATATCTATCTATCTATCTATCTATCTATCTATCTATCTGTCTATTATCATACTAAAGCTGAGTGAATCAATTATTTTTTTCCTAAATGTTTTTTTTTCCTATTTAGTTTAATGGCACAAAATACATGTCAAACTATTCCTTAGTTCTGGGTTTGAGAAATATTTGAAAAAAAAAATCATTCAAATTGGTTCTACTTGTAATTTGCAATTAAGTCAAAAACTGACCCGTCTCTTAGTTTACACTCTGCCTGTCACTTTCCCTCTCTCTATATATATCTTGATTAACTACTCCATATGTATGTTAGTTTCTCTGTGAGTGTAAGAGATTGGAGAGTGTGAGAGGGAGATTGAACTTGCCATTTTATTTGTATTTTAATTTTCATTAGTAGCCTGAAGCTAAGGGCTGGCTTATATATAACATACAAATAAAGTGGGAAATTCAATCTCCCTCTCGCACTCACCAATAACCTCTCTCTCTCTCTTCTCTCTCTCTCTCTCTCTCTCTCTCTCTCTCTCTCTCTCTCTCTCTCTCTCTAAAAATATTTGGTTCGGATTTCATAAAATGAAATAAGGGGTGGGGGCGACCAAGTAAGAAAACATATTTCCCCTAAAATATTTTAGTAAAAAAACAACTATTTTCAACATAAATCCATCTAAAGGTGAATAATTATCGAAATTTTTATGAAAATTTGACAATTATTTGATTTTTCATAGAATATTGATATTTCTATGAAGTAATGATAGTGACTATAAATTAAGTACTCATTTACTTACTCATAAAGTCCTCGGGGTGGCCTAAAGTCGGTATCAGCCAGATATCGAGGGAGTCTATCCCTTTTTCACTAGACTAAGCAGATTGTTTCTCTCTCTATTTACACTCACAAAGAAACTACAATATATAAGGAGTAGTTAATCATTATATATAGAAAGAGAGAAGGAAAAAGTGACAGGCAGAATGTAACTAAGAGACGGGTCAGTTTTTGACTTGATTGCAAATTACAACTAAGTAGAACCAATTTGAATGATTTCTCTGAATGTTTGAGATGAGGCTTGATGATTAGTATTATCTGCATTATTCGGACTATTGTCCTCATCTTCATTGTTATCTGTACAACGTTTCGGCCGATATTCCCTCCGGCCTTCTTCAGGTATTTCTTGTCGGACTCGAGAACCTTCTCGAACTCGGGAACTTTCTTTTCGAACTTGGGAACTTTCTTGTCGTAGTCGGGAACCTTCTTGTCGTAATCGGGAGCCATCACGGAACTTTGAACCTAACTCTTTATTCAATCCATGGGCGTATACTGTTCTCATTCCGCTAAACATAGCTGAAGAAGGCTGGAGGGCATATCGGCCGAAAGTTGTACAGATAACAATGAAGATGAGGACAATAGTCCGAATAACGCAGATAATACCAATTTGAATGATTTTTATCAAACCCAGAACTAGGGAATATTTTGGCATGTATTTTGTGTCATTCAACTAAATGGGAAAAAAAAGTACCCATTAAGAATAAAATATGAGTTTAATTTTTTTTTTTCCAAACTATTGCTACGAATCTTTGAAAACTTTTCCGGCATTTAATGTCAGGCCCTTACTGTATAGAATAACTGTTGTAAAGACGCAACTGGTACTTATAACTTCAGTGGAGACCTAGCATGTTGAAGAGCTACGTATATACACGGGTATAAGCTTATAGTTGGTCGGTAAGGGTCCCCGTGCTTTAATGGACAGAGACACAACTTGTCTAATGCATCTTTGTGGATGCCTGATGAAAGAGAGCTAATTTTTTGTAGCCAGGGTGTGTATGCCCTCTAGTGGCAAACTCTTTTCCAAACTCAACCACTTTCCAACAAGGGAAGACAACTCCCTACAAGACTATACTTATAGGGAGCTAGAAGATATCTATTTGTGGTTAAATCGAATTTAACGGACCTAAATTCCACCATCGTATGTCACCCTTCCGAAAGAAAGAAATACATTTTTTCAGCTCAGTTAACTTTGAACCACGTATCTTTGAGGCATAACTCAGGTTCTCAAAGATACGCCGTTCAAAGTAATTGATTCACAAGTTTTAGCAAAATGATTTTATGTTGTTATTTATTTATGACCGTATTTATTTTTTTCAAATTTAATTCGCTATGCAATCTCATTTTTTTCTGATCACAATTATTTACCCAGATCTCAATGTGTGAACTAACGGGTCGCATTTTTTCTAGTTCTTTTTGTATACAACATTTCAAACTGAAATATTTTCAGTTATATAATATGAAGACAAATATTTTTATTTTTTTATTATAGAATTTTTTAAAATGTTTCTTCTGAAAAGTGACGCAAAGTTTATGATGTTTTTTCTTTCAAATTTCGGTGGAATTGGTCTTTTTTTGCTTCATGCGAAAATATGTTTATAAAAAAAAAAATTACAGATGAAATTGAAAATTTAAAAAAAGGAGAAAAAATGTGAATAATTTGAAATCGAGAGTGCCTCGAACAAAGACAAAAAATTATCTTTAACTTATTTATAAAAATAATATATATATATATAAATAAATATAAAAAAAAACACCAATATTTATTTAAAAAATAAGTAAATATTTTTTATTCTTTCCCGGATGCAATGTATACACAGATATCGACAGATATCTAACAGTCTATTATATAACATCTTGCTTAAGTGCTTGATATTTCTTATATAAAGTGAAGATTTAAAAAAATATATACATATATGGTGCGTATCTGGTTAAGTATGGAACGTAACTTTAGTTCGCAATTTCACTATTCTTGAAAAAACGAACAGGAATAAAAAAAAAATTAAAGAAAAAAAAATACCGGGGACATATTTGTAAAACTTTATCTTTCAGTTGTCAAAAAAAGTTTTGATGTTAAGCTGGTTTATTGTCGAATATAAGCAGATATGTATTTTGAGATAAGTAAATGAATAAATAGATCTGAAAAATATTAAATAAATAAATATAATATGTATTTACCCAATCCCTCTGCACAAGCAAGATGTGCACAAGGTCATTTTTAACAGAGGGACAGAAAACAATACACAAAACATCTTATTATAATGGAGATTGCGGGTTCTTCTGTCTGTAACCGAAACTATATTACTACACAAGTTTCAGTTCCCTTAGTTATTTACGCCACATTCTCAATGATTTTATATTTATCTAAACCTCAATTATAAATAAAATTATTACATATTATTAATTACATTGACATTTCAGTCTCGGAAGACTATGATAAAGTTTTTATGTGCCCCTGAAGTTACAGCGCCTCCTGTGACTGTGAAGTTCGAAGTTCGAAAAACATTCTCGACCACAGATTTTGCATTTGAAGGCTGTCCCTGAAGATGTTGATGTTCTGATGATTTGAAAAAAATTATTACTGTTTGTCTTATCTACATACTGATACCATGCAATTGTACTTCTATATACAACAAAATAGCGGTTTACATTGTGAACGGGAAGGCTAATTTGAATATTGATATCAAAGATTGGATTTTGATAAATATGTGCTTGGTATTATTGATTTTTAATTGTTTGATTTTATCTTAATGAATATGAGCAAAAATCTCGGGGATAAATCTTTAAAACAATCCATTAACAAGAAGACAAATCATACATAGTTATAAAGATAAATATTCTATGTTAATAGAACATTAAGTTTACAAGTTTCAAAGATTTACTCGGAATTGTTTAGTTGAACAAAGGGGCAACGGATGTAAGGGCTGGTTTGATTCAGTTCTAAGTGACAATCATTTCTAGGTAGCAGGTTCAATCCTGGCCAAAGGCGATAATAACATAGAATACTTAACACAGGTTAACGGAATAAGAACAGTCTACCCCATCGATTGAATAAAGGGCTTGGTTTGAAGGTCCGTGAAGGCTCCCGGTTATATGAGGACTTCCGGATTCGGAAAGAAGGTTCCCGAGTTCGGCAAGAAATACCAGAAGAAGGCCAGAGAGCACATCGGCCGAAACATTGTTTGGATAACAATAAAGACAATAGTCCGAATAATCCAAGTTATCCGTTTTAGGAATTAACTTTTTGTCGCATCTTGGTCGTGTGGGGTGAGGTTGGTAGGTAAATGTGTTAGAATATTTTGAACATATAAGGTGTGCTCTAGTTCCCTGCCTGGATTTATAGACTAGCCAAGATCAAGTGGTCTATTACTTTGCCAATCACCAAGCATACTGCGTGCTGATACACTACTTAAACTCTCACACTGGCCATAATTCTAATTGCACTCATTGAGGAGGGGCTTACAATACCGGACAATTACTAATACTCAGGACTCTTTACAAAGGATCCAATTCCACTGGACAAGTGCTCTGGCTTGAGGCCTACAGGATATCCAAAACACATTGTAACAAAATGTAAATATGAGAAAAGATTCAAGATTTAAAGAGTCCCAATCAATCATAGAAAAACTTACATTAGATTCATCCTGCCATTAGCTAAATGAGGAAAAGGGGGCTGGAATGAATCCGAAAGAATGAGGTAAAATAAGGAATGAAAAAACAAAACTCAGACAAATATGTAGTATATTTCGCTGGAGAGTTGACCTCAGCTTCTTCAATAAAGCAGGAGAAGCTGAGGTCAAACCTCCAGCGAAGTATACTACACATTTTGTCTGAGTTTTGTTCATTCATTCCTTATTTTACCTCATTAGCTAAATATTAAAAAATCGTGGTTAAGGGAATAAGAACAGTCTACCCCGAGGATTGAATAAAGGGTTCGACAAGAAATACCCGAAGAAGGCCAGAGGGCACATCGGCTGAAACGTTATTTGGATAACAATAAAGACAATAGTCCAAATAATCCGTTTTAGGAATAAACTTTTTGTCGCATCTTGGTCGTGTTGGGTGAGGTTGGTAGGTAAATGTATATATGAGAAAAGATTGAAGATGTAAAGTGTCCCAATCAATCAAAGAAAAACTTACATTAGATTCATCAGCCATTAGCTAAATATAGAAAATTGAATTGAGTCAGAAAAGAATTAAATCATCGAACTGAAAGAAGCACCAATGACAGACAAGAAACGATTATTTTGTCCGTGAGAAGAATCTATTGGAAAAATGTCAAAATTGAGACAGAGAAAGTTAAATTGCTCCTGTCGATTGAAAAAAGATAACATTACCAATCTGAATCTATTGTTATATCTCAGAGAAAACATAGTGTAGCGCTCGTACACGGCACCAATATTCTGTCGTGTTAAATCGAACTTAACGGACCTAAATTCCACCATCGTATGTCACCCCGCCGAAAAGAAGAAAAAAATACCAAAAATCAGAGAATTAACCGAATTTAATGAAATTTTCAGTGTTGATATATTAATGAATAAAATATATAATACACCAGTTATTTTAATTAAAAACTTATAATTTTTTTCAGGCTAGTTAATTTTGAACAACGTATCTTTGAGAATCTGTGTTACGCCTCGAAGATACGTTGTTATTATCGCCCTTGGCCGGATTGAACCTGCAACCTAGAAATGGTTGTCACTTAAAACTGTATCAACACATCTTATAAATTTAATGTTTTATTTACATAGAATATGTAGTTTTATACCTACGTATGATTTTTTTACCTTGACTCATATTGCATTTTTAGGGCAAATCGGCTGAAACGTAGTGTATATAACATCAAAGATGAGGACAATAGTCCGAATAATACAAATAATCCAAAATCATTTCTAATTCATTTTCATAGTGTTACAATCTTATGGGCCATCCAGTAGTCTTTAAGCAAGAGCGCTGGTGCATTATATATTTTATTCATTAATATTTCAACACTGAAAATTTCATTCAATTCAGTTAATACATTGATATGGGATTTTTTTTTCAGTGGGGTGACATATGATGGTGGAATTTAGGTTCGTTATGTTCAATTTAACCTTCTGTCGTATATATATATATCAATAATATAGATTACGTCTCCATGTTATATACGTCAAAATCGAGCGGCCTGGTGCCTTAACGTTAAGCAATACATGAAGAGGAGGGAGGGAGGGAGCGAGGAAGGGGATAGGAGAGTAGCCTCGACAGCAAAGAGAGCCAGAAAGCGGGAAAAACAGCAGCCCCAAAAAGCATCATAGTTTGTGTGCAGTTAGTGCAGCAAAGAGTGTTACTCAGGGATAGGCCTGCACAGCCACTTGCGCAGATGCAGATAATTATTTTATTTATCTATTTATATATTAATTAATTTATTTTTGGACACTACGCCATTGTCCTTACTGGACAGAAAGGTCACTGGTCACTGGACCTGAAAAAATACACGAAACACGTGTATACATAAAAACATAAAGTTATATTTTTATTCTTCGATTTTATGTAGACTGAGAGTCGTCGACAGAGGATGCACATTCACAGGAGCCTTCGGGAGTTCTGATTACGAGAGATCTCGATCTCGATCTGCTCAACCCAAATTTCTAAAGTTTTTTTTTATAATTCTTTAACTCAACAGGGTCGCACCTCTTTGATCAGGACACCTACGCAGTTTTCCGGAAGACGCGCCTCTTCGCCACGCAAATTGTTTTTATTGGTTACGCGCCACACATACTGAAACTTACTCTTCCATCACCACCGTCTTTCATTGCTAAATTCTCCTAATTTAACTATTTAGTTAAAATTTATTCTAACTAAATAATAGGTAAACAATAAAATTACTCTTATTACTTCTTGTTAATGGATTTCCTTTAAGATTTATCCCCAAGATTTCTGCTCGTATTCATTAAGATAAAACCAAATAATTAGAAATAAATAATACCGAGCACATATTTATCAAAATCAAATTTCTAATATCAATATGCAAATTAGCTCTCCCGTTCACACTGTAAATCGCTGTTTTGTTGTATATATAAATACAATTGCATGCTATTAGTATGTTTGATATGGTCAGCCGTATTAATAATGTAAAACAATTTTATTAATAATTGAGCTTTAAATAAATATAAAATCATAGAGAATGTGACGTAAATAATTAAGGGAATTGTGGCATGAGTAGTAATATAGTTTTGGTTACAGACAGAAAACACACAATGTCCATTATAATAAGACTAGCAACAGAAAACACCCTCCGGGCGTCGTAAAAATAATTTTTGAAAGACATTGCCTGAGAGGGTGGGAGTTAAAAATTCAATATCAGAGGGTTTGTATTATAAGTAAGCAAAATCCTCATATGTATTAAAGGAGTAAAAAAAACAAAAAAAAAAAACAATTTGAAATGAAAACTGAGCCCCGTCCCTCTCAAATATAATGTTGCGTGCATGTAATAATCAAACAATTATTTTGAATATTTTCCACATCAATTTTCCACAAAATCGTAGGTATTTATTTATTTGTAAACTTTTTAGTTAACTTCTTATTACTGTAAAAAAAAGGCACGAGAGTAAAAAAAAACAATTTAAAAAATTGCTTACGCAAATTTTGGGTGTATATAGCATGAGAATATTGTGACGTAAGCTGTGATGTAGAGCTATGACGTAGTTTTTGTTACAGACAGAAATACAGACAATCTCCATTATTAATACTAGTACAAATAAAAAACACCCACCGGGCTATGTAAAAATAGAATTTTGAAATATATTGCCTGAGGGGTGAGAGTAAAAAAATCAATGTCAGCGAGTTTGTACCCTAAGTAAGTAAAATCATCAAATTCATTAAAGGATTAAAAAATAAAACATTTTGAAATGTAAACTTTAAATACATATAAAAATAAAACAAACTATATATAGATATATAATACCAGTCATGTATTTATTAAAACTTGTTTTAAAAAACAATGAGGACTGTCTAATGTTGCATGTTCAAATTTTGAGTGTATTTATTCAATGTTATGACGATTTGGGGTAATGTAACGTAAGCAGTGACGTAGTTTTTGTTACAGACGAAAACCGGAAGCGAATCTCCATTATTAATAGATATATTTTTATTCTTTTCGTTAAATAATATTTGTTTCTTTCTTAATACTGCTAACCTATTATACAAAGGAATATAACACACAATCTCCATTATAATAAGATATGACAGATATAATTATAATTAAATTATTCTATTGTGGTATATCCACAGGTCTTGCTAGTATAACAAAAATACATTATAATACGGTTAAAGAAACCAAATTTAATGAGAGATAAGAGCTTGTTTTTGCCAAGTAATCCCCTTTATATTCGGCTTAATTTGAGATAAAGAAACTCTCTTCTCTTCATCAACAGTCTTTTGGTTTTATATTCATTAGAACTGAAAATCTTTGCTCAAAGCAATATTTCGTAGAGTACTATCAAAGAAGAGAGATGTGGATATTGTTTCTAGTTATATTGGGTTGGTGCAAAATATTGAGCTTATGGTGTATAATAATATATCGTAAAATAATACTTGGTCAAAAATATTGGTCTTATGATGTATAGTAAAATATTTCTCAGCTGAGAAAAAGGCTCATGGTGTATCATAAAATACTAAAATATTACTAAGTCATAAATATTGGGCTTATGATGTTTAGTAAAATATTGGTCAGCTGAAAAAAAGGATTATGGTGTATCGTAAAAATGATACTGGGTCATAAATATTGGGCTTATGGTGTATAGTAAAATATTTTCAGCTAAAAAAAGGGTTATGACGTATCGTAAAATAATACTGGGTCAAAAATATTGAGCTTATTGTGTATAGTAAAATATTGCTCAGCTAAAAAAAGGCTTATGACGTATCGTAAAATAATACTGGGTCAAAAATATTGGGCTTATGATGTATAATAAAATATTGCTCTTCTGAAAAAAGGATTATGGTGTATCGTAAAATAAGACTGGGTCACAAATTTTGGGCTTATGATGTATAGTAAAATATAGCTCCGTCAAAATCCGGTTAATTGTTAACAGGATTTTAGAAATAGAAAAAATGTCCCCACAAATCGAGATCGCAAAAGGGGTGCCTAAAGGTCAAATGGTCCAAAAAAACATCAAATTATTAGAGAAGCGTTGAAATCGGTGTATCACCCTAGAAGGATAAATGAATAAAATGAATTTTGCCTAAAAGTTGTTTTATTAGTTAGGCCCGGGACTTATTGAGTGATATGTTATACCACAAACATTCCCCTTTTTTGGTTCACACCAGTTGTAGACCTAGAGAATGGTCGGCTCCGTCAGCCTATTTTATTATTTTCATAGAATCTCTTTATTTTCTTCTTGTGTTATAAAGCGGCCTTCTTCGCTACTCTAAATCGTGTACGTTAGTACTGGGATTTTCACTGTACCCAAAGCGATGTATGTTAGTAGTCAGCTATTACCGACCTCTGGACTTCAAAATAAACAACAGATACGTATGTACAAAGAGAGGACCCTTCTTTATTTTCTTCGGTGTGTGGGTGGTAAAGGTGCAGAGCTTACAATGAGTGCCCGAGGGGTGGTTGCTGACGGGAGACGTGAAGTGTCCTTTCGGCTGCCGGCTGGCGTCTCTGTGGTCTGACTGCTCTGGCTTTTGTATTGACGACACGCCTACGAATCTTTATCTTTTGATCTGATAACGGACGTTTGTTATATCTTTCTTTATTTTCTCCCTGCTTCCCTGACCGGAAAACCTCGCTTTCGTTTTCCCCTTTTTTAAAATATATATTTTTTATATTTTTCTTTTTCTTTTTGCCGGAAGCTTCGTTTTCCGGCCGAGGAAAATACAACACTCCTGGCAAATTAGGCTTCCAGATTTTTCATTTCTTTGGCCAATAACACTGTCTTATACGAGGCCCGGGACTTATTGAGTGACGTGTTATACTACAAACACCCCCTTTTTTGGTTCTCACCATTTGTAGACCTGGAGACGAGTCGGCTCCGTCAGCCTATTTTATTATTTTCATAGAATCTCTTTATTTTCTTCTTGGTGCAAATTAGACTTCCTGATTCTTCATTTATTTGGCCAATAACACTGTTTGTCTTAGACTAGACCCAGAACTTATTGAGGGATTTGTTATACCTCTCAGGGATAGGCCTGCACAGCCACTTGCGCAGATGCAGATAATTATTTATTCATTTATTATTTATATATATATATATATATATATTATATATATATATATATATATTATAGTGTATAGATTGTTTTTTATTGGTTATGGGCCACAATACTGAAACTTACTCTTCCATCACCACCGTCTTTCATTGCTAATTTTCTGAAAAAGGATTCTAGGTGCTTTTTATTTTTGGTTCACACCAGTTATAGACCTGGAAACGGGTAGGCTCTGTCAACCTATTCATGTCAAAGACACGCTACATTAGTTGCAACATTTGTTTATTATTATTTTCATAGAATCTCTTTATTTCCTCCTGGGGTAAATTAGGATTCCTGATTTTTCATTTCTTTGGTCAATAACACTGTCTTAGACTTGGCCCGGGACTTATTGAGGGATGTGTTATACTACAAACACACCCCTTTTTGGTTCACACCAGTTGTAGACCTGGATACGGGTAGACTATGCCAGACTATTTTATTATTTTCATAGAATCTCTTTATTTTCTTCTTGTGGCAAATTAGGCTTCCTGATTGTCTTAGACTAGTCCCAGAACTTATTGAGGGATTTGTTATACCACTCAGGGATAGGTCTGCACAGCCACTTGCGCAGAAGCAGATAATTATTTATTTATTTATTTATTTATATATATATTGTTTTTATTTGTTATGGGCCACACATACTGAAACTTACTCTTCCATCACCACCGTCTTTCATTGCTAATTCTGAAAAAAAGGATCATGGTGCTTTTATTTTTGGTTCACACCAGTTGTAGACCTGGAGACGGGTAGGCTCTGTCAGCTTATTCATGTCGAAGACACGCTACATTAGTTGCAGCACCCACAACCAAGCCAGGTTCACGGAAACACTGTGAGTAAGATGACATAGATAGATTTGATTGTCAAATCCCGAATCAGTCATCGTAAAAGATTTGTTTTTGTTTATTATTATTTTCGTAGAATCTCTTTATTTTCTTCTTGGGGCAAATTAGGTTTCCTGATTTTTCATTTCTTTGGCCAATAACACTGTTTGTCTTAGACTAAATACACAAACCTTAATCTTATTTGATCTGGACTTTGGCAAACGTGGCTCGCTGCCATGAAAATGTTGGATACTGAGGCGACATGGCTAATTAACTGTCTTTTTGGGTTCAGCACAAAATGGAACGTCTCCAGATACAATTCATCATCAATAAGAAAATGATAAGAACCGTCATTCTCTTTTCGTTATTCCAATTTAAAATGGCGATGATCGGATGGTTTTTACGCCATTTTGGTTCCATTCTATTCTTTCACTCTGGGGATCACAAAGATCTTGGATGTTTTTGTTGTGATGTTAGTCCCAACAGTAAAAAGAAGTCAAGTCGAGATGGGGTAAAATAAGACAAGTGTATTTACAATTAATGGTACATGTACGACTAGCTTGTCGTTAACGGGAACAGTCCTCCCTTTCCACTCGGTGTCTCACTATTTATAGTGAGAACCGGTGCATGTTCTCCACTGTAGGAACGGCCGGTACAACAGTTTTTTTTATAAGCTAACGCTTCGCTGGTGAAGTATAAAAAAGCAACAAGTATCTTTTTATGAACAAAACCAGCAGAATATATCATGTTGGTTGATTGATAGGATTTTACGGTATGGCAACCTTTTTTGGGTTATTTTATGCTGAATACATTTTATTTTTGTTTGATATTCGATTTTTTAAAACTTATTTTTTATTTCAACCCATAGATTGGTCGTTAACAGGTACTACTACTCAGAGTGGACCTCGAAGTAATGCTGATGAAGGGGTACTCCACACTTCTTTTAACAAGCTAACACTTCGCTGATGAAGTATAAAAAAGAAACAAGTATCTTTTTATGAACAAAACCAGCAGAATATATTAGGTTGGTTGCTTGGTAGGATTTTACGGTATTTCAACCATTTTTGGGTTATTTTATGCTGAATACATTTTATTTTATTCAATCTTGTTTGATATTCGATTTTTTAAAACTTGTTTTTTTTTATTTCAACCCATAGATTGGTCGCTAACAGGTAATGGTGATGAAGGAGTACTCCACACTTTTTTACAAGCCAACACTTCATTGATGAAGAATAAAGAAAGCAAAAAGTATCTTTTTGTGGACAAAACTCGGAGATCCCTTGTGTTAAACAGAGCGCAATCCTTACTGAAGAAACCTTTGTTTGCTCCTTGGTGTCCATCAGTGTTGGGTATGATCCTTTGGTTTTTCCTTGGTGTCTCTTAGTGTTACAGGTCCGTGTTGGCAGGATATTCGGTAGGTCAATCATTGTTAGATTATTTTATGTTGAAGACATTTTATTTTATTCAATCTTGTTTTTGCCAAACTCTACATTTTTTAACCTTATTTGTTTTCATTTTAACCCATAGATGGGACCCTAACAGTTAATACCACTCCGAGTGGACCTGGAAGTAATGGTGATGTAGGGGTACTCCACACCTTTTTTTACAAGCCAACACTTCACTAAAGAGGAATAAAAAAGACAAGTATATTTTTATGGACAAATCTAGAAGAATATATTAGGTTGGTTGGTTAGTTGGTTGGATTTTACGGTATGGCAACCCTTTTGTGACGGAGAACGAGAAAGGAAAAAGAGCAAGACATTGTCTTGACTGCCGGGATCGAACTCGTGTCCTCCCGCATGCAAAAACAAATGCGTTTTGGGCACTGGACGGACGCGAGGTTCGACTGATGTGCCCGGATGTTTGGCTAATATGCCCATAAAATAACAAGTGAGTCGAGCGCTATGCAGTCAGCAGCAGCAGAAGCAGTCGACGACGAAGCGCTTTTCAGTAAAGAAATGGATTTTAGTCGAACTAGAAACAAAACTAAATAGGAAATGTGATTTTGAACTGCTAAAGATTATTTCGACTACGACGACGGATTTTCCAGCTGCTAGACGAAGAATGTGTTGACCAACAGAGGGTCTGGTTTGTGAGAAGATGGAGAACCCGCTTGTTTTTGGTACCCCCTTGGCGGGAGCTTGTTGATTCGAAGGTCTATTTCGCCCCATATATCCCCCCCTTCTATACCTTGTTGGGTTATTTTACGCTGAAGACATTTTGTTTTATTCAATAGTGTTGGGCATTCGATTTTTTCCCAAACTTATATTTTTTTAATTTCAACCCATAGATGGGACCCCAACAGGAAGTACCATTCCGAGTGGACCTGGAAGCAGTTAAAAAGTTTTTTCTTATGAGAGATTAGATTTTCCTAGCGAATATTTGGACACTAAGAAAAATAAAGTGGGAAAACATTTTCCAACAGACTTTAAAAAAAAAATCAATGCGACTCGACCTTTTAACAGTTACTTCTAGCCAGGTGCGAAACCCGATAGAAATTTCGTCTGGCAATTTATTCTCTATACTCTAAAGTGCAGAGCAAATATCCCAATATTCCAATGAAAAGATAAAATGACAAGATAAAACTAAGACCTAGAACGACTCGGAGTTTCACAAATACGATCTTCAGGTTAGCCTCTGTCAACACCCTTGAAGCCTATTCTATTGAATTCCATTAACAGATTAAATAAACCCTGAATTGAAAAGTTGTTTGCTGCAGGAAGAAATCTGGGGCACAATCATGCACTATTCTGCTTCTTCAAAATGTCTGACTGGTTCTGCTCAACCCCTCAACTCTAAAAACAAATCAGGTAATTTTAGATAGGGGACATTAATTTTCCTCAGAGGTTTCATGCCTGTGCACTTTTTTTAAAAAATTTAAAGATTAAAATTTACATAGTTATGTACTGGCGTCAGTCATTGGTCAATGTAAACATGAAAACAAAAAAAAGAGTTTGTTTACTAGGGTGGCCCAAAATTAGCCGAAAATGCGTTTTTGACAAAATGAATTTTAGCCCCCCCCCGAAAATAATTTACCAAAAATCAGGGAATTATCGGATTTTAATGAAATTTTCAGTGTTTATGTATCAATGAATGATCTTTATAATGCATTATTTGTTTTATTTCAAAACTTTCTCATTTTTTTCAGGTCACTTAATTTTGACCCCCCCCCATGTTGGGGTCGTAACATTTTTTCGAGTTGGTCTTATACTGTACTAATTACAGTATAAATAAAGAAATAAAAGACCAAAATTATGAATAGGTGACTTTTCAATGAGAAAATAAGTATCGAAAATCGGAAAATAAAATGTAAAAAAATAATAAATAATTAATTTTTTGGAAATTTATTTTTTACTCATTTCGATAATTATTTAATTGGCTATTATCTCATAAAAGAAAAAAAAATTATACATCGATATTTTTTTCTGCTTAAAAAGGAAGGGCTACATTTTCAATATATTTTTTTCAAAACGTTTACTTTGATTGACTAAAATAAGGTTTGCATTAAATAGATATTTATTTCTAAAATCTAAAAATACAACATTTTAAACTTAACATCAGGCTTTTCATATTCTAAATGAATTTTATATATTCATTTTTCATAGCAAAAATACTTAATTAAGGTTTTGAAATAAAATAACTGATGCATTATAAAATACATTAATTGATAAATCAATACTGAAAAGTTCATTAAAATTGGATAATTACGTGAATTTTGGTAATTTTTTTTTTTTTTTGCAATTGTGAATATTACATTAAAATTGTAAACAAGCGCATAAAACCATTCAAAAAGAGACAGAATGGCGGATCACGTCGAAATTGAACAAAACAAATCCTTTTAAATATATTAAAAATAAACTGCATATGTAATGATATTTTTATTTTTTTTTAATGATGTTTATGTTACTACTTATCGATTTAGACAAAATTTCACCTTAAATAATAGATTTAATTAATTTTAATTCGTTTTTAAAAACGTAGCAAACGAATTTTTAGGGCTACCCTATTGTTTACTAAACAAACTATTTATTACTTTTTTGTTTTATATATATGTATATATAAGGGGGTAAATATATGGGGGGGGGGGTAGATATTCGAATCAAGAAGTTCCTGCTGAGGAGGGACCAAAACAAGCGAGTTCACCGTCTTCTCACAAGCCAGACTTTCTTTTGGTCAACGCATTCTTCGTCTTCGTCTAGCAACTGGAAAATCCGTCGTCGTAGTCGAAATAATCCTTAACAGTTCAAAATCGCATTTCCTATTTAGTTTTGTTTCTGTTGGACTAAAATCCATTTCTTTACTGGGTCGTTCGCAAAGCGCTTCGTCGTCGTCGACTGCTTCTGCTGCTGCTGACTCCCAGCGCTCGACTCACTTGTCATTTATGGACATATTTACCCAAACATCCGGGCACATCAGTCGAACCTCGCGTCCGTCCAGTGCCCAAATCGCATTTGTTTTTGCATGCGGGAGGACGCGAGTTAGATCCCAGCAGGCAAGACAATGTCTTGCTCTTTTTCCTTTCTCGTTCTCCGTCGCAAAATTATAAATAGTTTAAAATTGGGAGTTACTTTTCAATCAGCCTTTGTAGAAGATTAAACGTACTTAAAACAGCGGTTATTTGAGTACGATCGAAGATCTGTCTGGCCGTTCAGATATTATTGTCTATCACCTATCGATAAACGATACGGTGGCTTTATGAATTAATGCGTTTAGTTTGAAAATTGAATTCCCATAAACTCGTACAATAAACAAGAAACCTATTGAGATATCTTTTCGTTTTATACACGAGATGAAAGTGAAGTCGATCAAATATTTAATTGACGGAAAATGCTATATTATCGATTAATGTTTTCTGTCTCTTCAGTTTTGATAATACATCGACTTTTTAAGTTCACAAGCGACATTGTCTATTCATAAGTACAAATACACAATTTTTAATTAAAAAGAAGTTGAAATTTCATTTTCTTCTAAGCCAAAGATAATAGGATTTTATTATTCCTAGTAGAATATTCTGGCATGTCTGTTTCTTTTATCGACTTTAAGTGTTTCCATAATCTAATTTCATCTGATAAAATATTAGCATATATAAAAGTAAGTCTAAGATAATTTTCTTTGTCTTGATTATACGATGTTCTAACAAACAGTAAAATTTTACATTTTGAGGATTGCATAATAAAACTGCGCAGAAAACTATAAGTAACAGTAAATTAAGTTAAGAAGTCGTCGGGGCGGCCTAAAGTCAGTATCAGCCAGTCAGCGAGGGAGTCTATCCCCTTTTCAATAGCGCTAGACCAAGGAGATTGTTTTGGCGTCTAAGGTGGAGCACCACACCTATCATCAGCTCCTTACTTTACCGCACAGATCCCTGTGCTACTCATACGCTGAGTTGGCGAAGACCGGTATCGAACTAAGAACCTTGCGGTTTCTAGCTGAACGCTCTACCGACTGAGCTAATCCGGTCCCTAAAGTACCACAATATTTCATTTGAGACTTTATATATACTAGTACAAAATAAAAAACGCTCTCCGGGCGATGTAAAAATGAGATTTTTGAAACATATTGCCTGAGCGGTGGGAGTAAAAAATTCAATGTCAGCGAGTTTATACCCTAAGTAAATAAAATCATCAAATTCATTAAAGAATTAAAAAATAAAACAATTTGAAATGTAAACTTTAAATATGTATTAAAATAAAACAAACTATATATAGATATATAATACCAGTCATGTATTTATTAAAACTTGTTTGAAAAAACAATGAGGACTGTCTAATGTTGCATGTTAAAGATTTCAGTGTATTTATTCAATTTTGTGACGATTTGGGGTAATGTGACGTAAGCAGTGACGTAATTTTTGTTATAGACAAAAACCGGAAGCGAATTTCCATTATTAATAGATATTTAGCAAACCCTCCGCACGAGCAGAATGGGACACAAGGTCCATTTCTTAAGCGGAGTTCAACAGACTTCAGAGTTTTCCTTCTCCTAGACCGGTTGCCTAATCAAGGTTAAAGAGCACAATCTGCTCTACTATTTACCCATAGCTGGAGGTGGGGTAGAATTCATACCTTTTCCAAGGGTATCAGTGCTAAATGAAATGCAATTACCAAGTTCAGGAATCAAAATCGGGGTGACTCGGCGCTCGGAGGGTGTTTTTTTATTTTGTACTAGTATATATAAAATTTGAGTTATGAGCGGAACGAATTAAACTCGTAAGTCAAGTTTCCGCTTTAGTTTGAACTAGCAGCGGCTACCCATCGTCACCTGGGTAGAGGGGGATTTTTTAAAGTTAGTCCTGCAGATCCATTATTACTGAATCGTGAGTTGAATCCTCGTGGGATGCCCCATTTAAATCCGTATTTAAAAAAAATAGACCTTGCATTGAACCAGTTACTCTGAAAAGAAATGTTTATGTCTACTATCTAAAATATTAAATGAAAAAAAAATCCATGCTGTTATCATTGAAATTTTATTTTTTAATTATCTTCACAAATATAAATCAAATCTCTATTATTTTTGCTCAAAAACCAAGCCCTGGTGATATTTAATGGGTATACATAAGTACTTTGTCATTAATTGTTTTATGTTTGAAGTTTACTCCGGACATACATGTACACACAACTGCCCTTTATATATGTATAGATTGATTTCAACCGGACATACATACACACAACTGCCCTTTATATATGTATTGATTTCACTCGGACATACATACACACAACTGCCCTTTATATATGTATAGATTACATTCGGACATACATACACACAACTGCCCTTTATATATGTATTGATTTCACTCGGACATACATACACACAACTGCCCTTATATATATGTATTGATTTCATTCGGACATACATACATACACACAACTGCTCTTTATATATGTATATATAGATTAGTACTGTGTCGCAACGTCTTATTAAAAACGACAGTCTCTTTGTATTGTTTGGAACTTTTCGGACTATTGGTTTAGCTCAGTCGGTAGAGCATTCGGCTAAAAAACGCAAGGTTTTTAGTTCGATACCGGCCCTCGCTAACTCTGCTTTGCTGTTTGCTGATTTTTTAAAAAGAATTTAAAGAATTTAGCATTTTGCTTTAATTTTCCTGAAAAAGCAAAACAATTCCGCAATTCCGTTATTGAATTTTGCTTTTCTGACATGCGAGCCCTTATCTGGTTAGAAACCAAAAGGTTCCTAGTTCGACACCGGCCCTCGCCAACTCAGCGTATGAGTAACACAGGAATCTGTGCGGTAAAGTAAAGAGCTGGTGGTAGATGTGGCTCTCAACCTCAGACGCAGAAACAATCTCCTTGGTCTAGCGCTAGTGAAAAGGGGATAGACTCCCTCGCTGATTTACTGATACCAACTTTAGGACACCCCGACGACTTAACTTACTTTTTTATTGTTATATACACAACGCGTGGAAGTGCGTAGTGTCATGGTTAGAATCGTTGGAAATGGAGTCTTGGCTGTATGACTAAAATTTTAATTTTTCCTGTACTGTCGGCGGGGTTTAGAATACGGTGACTGTATTCTCTGAAGAGGTATAAGTTCTCCAACAAAAGAAAAAAGAGCCATTATTCTGAAGACTTTTTACAACTCTTGACAAACCTTGTCATGGGTATTAGCAAGGGCATTAGCACTATGTCAAATGGAAACAGACTCGTTCAAGATTTGAAGTCGGGTCTACAATCTTTTGTACTTCCACCCAGTCGGCTGGGGCGTTAGAATGCACCGACTGCCCCTCTGCAGGGGGTAAGACTCCCCTAATGGGGCCACCTGTTGGCCGTGGGTGGCGACCCGTCATGCTTAAAGATAGAACTCAGGTGAACGAGCAGTCCATGACTTGTAAAACTCCACTTTGGTCCTTTCTTGGGCTAGACGGGTAAATAGTAGGGTAGACTGGCCTCTTTAACGTTAGCTAGGTAACTAGTCTAGGAGAAGGAAAATATGACTGAATAACTAAATTTGTGAATGGATTCGCTAGAACTTTGTTAAATTACTTTTATGGTGAATTGTAAAAAGTCTGTAGAATAATGGTAAATTTGGAATTCAATCTTTGGCAGTAATGAAGAGAAGATGATTTCACTGCCGGTGAAGGTTTCTAATACCAAAGACACTCGCGGCAATATCTTGGGATGGACATACATGGTCATTAAACGCAGATACAACTAATTATTAAATTGTACCTTGAAGCAAAACTAGTGACTAGGTGCTAGAATTAGAATCAGTACGGTTAACAGCTGCAATCTCAGACCTTGCCAAGAAATGGTAAAGCCACAGAGCTATTTTACTTTGCATCATAAAGTAAACATTTGTTTCCATTTTTTGTACCCCTTCTACATACTGCTTGGTTATGGAACAATATATGTATATTTCTATACATTCTTTCTTCTTAATACCATTGGTATGTATATTATCCATACTTTCTCTTCAGTCTTTCTTTCTAATAACTTACTAGTATTTTACTCTATGAGAGTGTCGAGATTACAGTTACAAACTCCAGAAGAAATATTAGGATTACTTGAAAGTTCTGTCCGCTTTTCTTTAACCAAACTAAAACACCAGATTAGGTCTAGACAGACAGAATTAAAGAGCTCGATTATGGTTGTATGAGCTGTATTTATTTATTCATTATAGTGTAAAATACATTTAAGGTACAATTATTGCTATTGTTACCGTTAACGGATGCGTTGTCTTGACGAGAAGTGGCTAACACGCTGCTTTGAAACCAATGGTAACAATCGCCCCTAACATGTATTGTACACTATAATGAATATTTATATACTAGGACTACCTGAAAGTTCTGTCCGCTTTTCTTTATCCAAACTAAAACACCAGATTAAGTCTAGACAGCTGTTTTTTAAGGTCAAATTAGATGCCAGATACTCAGTTAAACTTCACATCTAGTTAAATCTACTGCTGTTGATAGTTTAAAAACATCTATAGCCGATAGAAGACAAAAGTTTCAAAGTGAATCAGATGCATCATTGCATGTTGTATGAATTCCACAAAGGTATCAATCCAATATTTGCAGTGAAAAACATAGCCGCTGTGTTGTAACGCGCTTAGCGAAATAATAATACGGGTAGTCCAACTGACGTTAACCACGAGAAGTGATCACTTCCGCCTTTTATTCACAACTCAACAAGATGGCTGAAACGGTGCTTCCGTTTCTTAGTATACCACAACTTGTCTATCCAGAAGGTGTGAGTGTTAGAAACTGCCATAGAAGGTTTTTTTTAATTTAAAGAAGGCAATTCCGACCGTACTGATGAGCCTCGATTGGGGAGACCCAGTGTTTTGGATGATGGACTTTTGAAAGCTGCAGTGGAAGAAGATCCTCGACAAACAATCAGAATATTGTCGCAAAGACTTGATGAACCTTGATCTGATGTTCAGGAGCATCTGAAAAAGATTGGAAAAGTGTATAGAGAGGGTAGGTGGGTTTCTCACGAACTCTCTCCAGCTAACAAAGCAGTGCGGACAACAATCTGCAATAGTCTCCTTTTAACGCTAGACCCCATTCTAGAAAAAAATAAAATCCTTAGGTTGGGAAGTTCTTCCTCGCCCTCCATACTCGCCAGACCTTGCTCCTTCAGATTTTACTTATTCCGTCCTTTAAAGCATTTCATGAGTGGAAAAAGATTCATAAAGGTTGAAGCGGAGTTGAATTCTTTTATTTCTTCCAAGGATGTTATTTTTTTTTTTTGAAAGAAGGATTAAAAAGCTCCCAAGTAGATGGACAAACGTTATATCTAATGATGGTGACTATTTTGTTGAGCAATAAAAATGTGTCAGCAATACTTATTATTCCTAACAAAAATCGGGAGAAACATTCTGGTAAACCCAATACTTTGAAGGGGAAAACTAGTAGTTTGTAGTTTGGGTTTGAAATAGATCTTTTGTGACACCAGTCCTGGAACTTTTCTGACATACCTCGTAATTTGAACAAATCCTGAAAAAAGTAAAAACAAATAGACATTAATTTCTGAGCAAACCTAACTGAAACAACACACAACAGGATTAGAAAAACAAAAAGAATATGTTTATAATAAATATTCCAATAGAAAAGAGTCGTTGCAGATAGTTTTGAGGCTACTGAACAAAGAATTAAAGTCGTCTCTTACTGTTTGGAAGGACTCTCGTGTAACAGGTACACGGTATGCCCGTGGTTGGCGTGTTGTATACTCTCTTTCCTTATTTTCTTACTTCTATTTTTCTTCTGTTCATCGTTTCTATCTTACGTTCTTCTTCTGGCGTCTGGACTTCGTCTTGGGGACTTCGTCTTGGGGACTTCGTGTCTGGTCTTCCATTGGGGATTTCTCTTTATCAGAAGCCCTGTGTCATTGGTAGTTTTTAGATAATAACACAAGACTTCGATTTACTTAGATCATATTTTATATCGAAATCCCCACCAGACTACCTGCGCAGATTGAGTCGGCAGCGTACATAACACGACTGACCACCGTCGTGGTTTTGGCCGATCTCTAAAACTCTCTCTAATCTAAACCGGAAGAGGGTCTTCTCTACCAATTCTCACGGTATCCACTGGAAGGAGGATCAGGACTGAGGTCAAGCCTTGTCATTCAATCCTTCAAGACCGCCGGCTGAACTTATAACAGCCATTTTGGTTTCTACACTACTGTACATAAGTATTAGGAATCTAATAATTATGTAACAGGCGAAGCTCGCTGTCCAGTAGATAAAAGATGCAAGTGGTGCGTCAGTGGAGATTAATAAAGTAAAAATAAATAAAACAAAAGTAAAACAAAATTAAATAAATAAATAAAAAATACACAAACATAACAATCTCCTAGAGGGCTTAGGACAGGAAGAGCCCTCCGGACATGCGCAGGAAAACCCCCAAGTTCTTAGCATCGAAAAGGTATCTAAGGACGCTGTGACTGAGAGACTTTGGAGAGGTAACACCTATCAAATTGTTCGGGAAATATATCAACGAAATAGTGTGAACCCGATAATAAAGATCTTACTTTAAAGTTATCCCTGTCTCTGTCCTTTCCTTCTTTACGTTAAATTCTATTACAGCTATGAGTCCGACAAGAAACACCTGAAGAATGCCGAAGGGCACATCGGCCGAAACGTTGTAAGGATAAAAATAAAGATAAGGACAATAGTCCGAATAATCCAAATAATACTAATTTATTGTTTTGTCGTAAATTAATATCTTATTATAATGGAGATTGTGTGCTTTTCTGTCTGTAACCGAAACTATATTCCTACTCAAGTCACAATTCTCTTAGTTATTGACATCACATTCTCCATGATTTTATTTTTATCTAAACCTCAATTATTAATAAAATTGTCTTACATAATTAATACTGTTAACTATGTCTACATACTGACAACATGCAATTATATTTATATATACAACAAAATAGCGGTTTACTGTGTGAACGGGAAAGCTAATTTGCATATTAATATTAAAAAATCGAATTTAATAAATATGTGCTTAGTATTATTGATTTCTAACTGTTTGGTTTTATTTTAATGAATATAAGCAAAAATCTCTTCAATGAATCTTAAATGAAATCCATTAACAAGATAAAATAACTGTTATTTTATTCTTTACTTCCTCTTATAACTAAATACTTAAATTAGAAAAAATAACAATGAAAGACGAGAGTGATGGAAGAATAAATTTCAGTTGTTCCATTTTTTATTATACTCCCTCTGTTTCAAATCTTTTATTATATTCCCTCTGTTTCAAATTTTTTTATCTGTATTCTTATTTAGTTTCATTAGCCTTTCTAATTTAATACAATATTTTATTACATTAAAACTTAAATACTTGCACCCGGAGGGTGCATATATTTGCTAGTTTGAATAATTTATCTCTAAATGTCTTCTTTCTATTTCTTGTTAGTTCATTTTCTTGCTTGGTCGGTCTTCTAGCTATGGCATGCTCAATCCTTTAACAACGCCTGTTGCTTTTTAAAACTTTTATTTGTTTTATCTCACATTCTGACTAACATAGCGCGCATGGAGATGAGGCCAGCAAAAGCAGAGACGTCTCTTCTGCCTCACATCTTGACCGTAACTGAGGATCTAACTAGATCTCACGTGACTTCAAGTGATTTGTGGTTTTCCTGCCTCAGGGGTCGAAGTTTCCCAACGGTCTGTAACTTTCCATTTGGGCTCCTTGTAATCTCGCCCTCGCAGAATTACAGGGTGTTGCCAATAATCTATGCCACCCATGGATTATGCCACGCTGTCCCACCAAAAAAGTCGCTTTTATGCCTACTGGACAGGATCAGGAGTAGGCTGAAATCAGGAAGAGCTATTCCACTACTGGCACACGGTAGCTACGCAACTACCCGCTCACCCCTATCTTCAAATTAATTTTAACAACGACTACGCCACGGGTCTCCTCCCGTTGAACCTCTGGTAGTAGTACAGGCCATGTACACACATACTCTAACAGGTATTAGATATTGAGCAAGGAAGAGGCGTCGCTTAATGAGAAAATAAATTTACAGGCGTCTTGTTTTGTTTTGTTTTTGTTTTTGTTATTGTTTTTTTTTCCCGCGAAATATTTGTGCCAAATGGAAAAAAATGCAAATTAAATCTCGCTCACCAAATTCGTCCGAAAGTCTTTTAAAGAGCAACTTTGGAAATGTTCATTTCGGCCGGAATGGTAAATAAATTGGAACGTGATTAAGCCACGACCCGCTCAGCGAACACGAACATTGATAGATGATTAAAAATGAATAATTAAACAAAACTCGGGAAAACTAATTAAATTACGCTCATTAAAAAGAGAAACTGCATGAATTACGAATCTTCTTGCGTAATTTGGAAGCATTTTCTTTATTAAACACACCCGCACAAACACAGCCACGACCCCTATATATATTATATTATATATATATATATATATATATATATTTTATAAAAAAGGAAGGTCCGCAAAATGTATTTTGTTCTCAGAAAAAATTTGTTTTATTTTTTTGTTTTACATATGCAACACGTGTTTCAGATCTTCTGGTATCTTCTTCAGGCTTTGGTTGATAATAATTTTTTTATATTATCAACCAAAGCCTGAAGAAGATACCAGAAGATCTGAAACACGTGTTGCACATGTAAAACAAAAAGAATAAAAAATTTTTTTCTGAGAAAAAATACATTTTGCGGACCTTCCTTTTTTATAAATATTGAATTTTCTCCCGTTGGAACCAGAACAAACTTTATATTATATATATTAATATATTATATATTATTATATATATATATATATATACATGCATGTTGAATTAAACAAAGACACATCTCCTGTTTAACAATTTTATTTGTGATTTTTTCAAGTTTTTTTTTTTTGCCAACTTTTTAATATTTGGGTGGAATTCCTAGATTAGTGAACCAAAGTTCATGTCCCGAGTACTTTCGGTACTTCGAAGTGACATCATCAGGGGTGATGTGTTCCAGCATTTCAAATTATATTAATAGATGTAGTAATAATACTAATAATATTATTGTTTGAGTGAAAATAAAGGGTATACCATGGTTTCAATCAAATTGAAATGATTTCCTCAGGACCCTACTCTACGTTAACTGAGTCGATGTAATTCCTTAGTTAAATTACAGTTAAATTAGGAATTACATCGACTTAGTTAACGTAGAGTAGGGTCCTGAAGTAATCATTTCAATTTGATTGAAACCATGGTAGACCCTTTATTTTTCCTCTAATAATAATATTAGTAGTATTATTACTGCTCTATATTTTTTAATATATTGAGCACTTTGGATTAATTACTGACGCCACTGCGACGGAAAAGTTAAAGCGGCAATTGGATAATATATATATATATATATATATATATATATATATATATATATATATATATATATATGTGTGTGTGTGTGTGTGTGTGTGTGTGTGTTTGTGTGTGTGTGTGTGTGTGTGTGTGAGTGTGTGTGTGTAGAAGCCTGGACGATATACAAAGCAGATGCCCATAGACTACATGTCTACTACATACGTCACTTGCGCAGCATATTAAATGTCAGGTGGTGGCAACATTTTTCAAACAGGACCATCCTGAAGAGAACTGGACTCCGTGGCATGCACGAAATACTTGTCCAACGCAACCTGAGATGGGCTGGCCACTTAAACAGACTTGGGGATGAAAGACTACCAAACCAGATTGTGTACTCTCAACTGAGAGAGGAATCACGTAGAATAGGTAGACCAAAGCTCAGGTACAAAGATAACATCAAGAGAAACCTGAAGGACTTGAACATTCCCATAGGCAGTTGGCAAGACGCAACCAGATAATTATATTGGAGGAAAATGATTCTCGTGGTGTGATCATCGGATACGATGGACAGCAAGTAGCAGTAGTAATATATAATAATAATAATAATAATAATAATAATAATAAGAATAAGGATAAGAATAAGAATAAGAATAAGAACAATGAAATGATAATAATAATAATAATAATAATAATAATAATAATAATAAATATATAATAATCACAACGAGAATACAAAACTAGACACGACTGGGTTGGGAAGGTGATCCACTGGGGAATTATGTAAACATTAAATTTTGACCATACAACAAATTGGTATATGCATAAACCAGAATCTGTTCTTGAGAAACGAAACGCATAAAATTTCTTGGACTTTGGAAAAAAAAACGGATCAACCTTATCCCAGCAAGAAGACCAGACCTAGTGTTGATAAAAAAGAAAGAACCTGTCAACTGGTGGATTTGCAGTGCCAGCAGATCACCGTGTGAAGCTAAAGGAAATGAAAAATGGACAATATCTGGACCTTGCCAGAGAACTGAAAAAAGTTATGAAAGTGAAAGTTATACCAATTGTAGTTAGTGCACTTGGAACAGTCCCCAAAAGGATTAGGAACGGGTTTTGGAAAGTTTGGAAATCAGAGGAAGGATTGAAACCATTCAGAACACTGCACTGCTGGCAATTGCCTAGAATACTCAGGAGAGTCCTGGAGACGTCAGGAGAAGA
>CM042174.1:2419982-2422482 GCA_023376005.1 Doryteuthis pealeii
TGAAACGAAACGACCACAAAATTCTCTGGGACTTGAAATTTAAAACGGATCACCTTATCCCAGCAAGAAGACCAGACCTAGTGTTGATTAACAAAAAAGAAAGAACTTGTCAATGGTGGATTTTGCAGTGCCAGCGGATCACAGGGTGAAGTTAAAGGAAAATGAAAAAATTGACAAATATCTGGACCTTGCCAGAGAACTGAAAAAGTTATGGAATATGAAAGTGAAAGTGATACCAATTGTAGTTGGTTGCACTTGGAACAGTCCCAAAAGCATTAGAAAAGGGGTTTGGAAAGTTTGGATATCAGAGGAAGGATTGAAACATTCAGAACACTGCACTGCTGCAACTGCCAGAAATACTCAGAAGAGTCCTGGAGACCTGAGGAGACTTGCTGTCACTCAGACTCCAGTGAAAGACCATCAGCTAACACTGATGTGAAAACTCAAAAGGAGTAAATAATAATATAATAATAATAATAAGAAGAAGAAGAAGAGAAGAATGAAATAAATAATAAAATAATAAAATAATAATAATAATTAATAATAAGAAGAAGAAAAGAAAGAAGAAGAAGAAGAAGAAGAATGAAATAATAATAATAATAATAATAATAATAATAATTAATAATATAATAATAATAATAATAAGAAGAAGAAGAAGAAGAAGGAAGAATGAAATAATAATAATAATAATAATAATAATAAGAAGAAGAAGAAGAAGAAGAAGAAGAAGAATGAATAATAATAATAATAATAATAATAATAATAATAATAATAATAAGAAGAGAAGAAGAGAAGAAGAATGAAAATAATAATAATAATAATAATAATAATATAATAATAATAATAATAATAAGAAGAAGAAGAAGAAGAAGAAGAAGAATAAACAATAATAATAATAATGATAATAATAATAATATAATAATATAATAATAAGAAGAAGAAGAAGAAGAAGAAGAAGAAGAAGAAGAATAAAATAATAATAATAATAATAATAATAATAATAATATAATAATAATAATAAGAAGAAGAAGAAGAAAAGAAGAAGATGAAATAATAATAATAATATAATAATAATAATAATAATAATAATAAGAAGAAGAAGAAGAAGAAGAAGAAGAAGATGAATAATAATAATAATAATAATAATAATAATAATAATAATAATAAGAAGAAGAAGAAGAAGAAGAAGAATGAATGAATGAATGAATAGCTGATAAAAATAATCTTGACTGATCTTTTTTTGGCGTCTGATCTAAAACATTGAGATTTCTTCATTTTTGTTTTTTTTTCTTCTTCTGTTCCATTGACAGCAATCCCAAAATCTACAAGTGTTTTACCCTTATGATTTGTGTCGGTGACCCGTGACCTTTTAGGTTGTGTCATCGATTTTAGATAAATCTTCTCAGGGTATCTTTGATGGCTCCTTCCAATCAATCATCCTTTTGCAGTAATTGCCTGTGTTTTTTCCTACGTAAATAATCATGTACAAAACCTCTCACGACCCCCCCCCACTAACACACAATAAAAGAAAAAAAAGATTAATATGCCTAACATACCATATATATATATATATATATATATATGTATATATATAATATATATATATATATAATATATATATATTATAAGGTTGGATTGTCACTTTTTCAGCTTTTGCTGGAACGGTATGCCAAACGCAGTATTATTGGTAGAGTGCTCAATATAAAATAGAGCTGTTATATAATATAATAAAATAAATATATAAAGGATTTACATATCTATTTATTTGGTGACAAAGGAACTATCACGACCATATTGGTTTCATGCGATGCAATCATCAGGTGAAGATGTTACAAATTCATTTGCAACATCTTCCCCTGACGATTGTTGACGCATGAAACCAAAATGGTCGTGAATGTTCCTTTTCACCAAATAAATAGATATGTAAAACCTTTTTCAATAATTTAAAAAATTTCTTTTCCTATATTGTTAGTCACGGCCATATTATATGGGGTGTAAACCACAAAATTTTTCTAGCTCTATTTTTAATTTTATTATTATCCCTAGATGTTTCATCAGTTGTTCTATAAGGGATTTCTGCAGTATAACCGTTATTTTTTAAGGCTTGCTCGTACTCAAATTTACTCTTTTTGAATATATCAATATTAGAGGAATTAGTGGAAAGCCTAAAACCGATGCCATTTGGTATATGTTTAAAAATTTGTTTAGGCTGGTTAGACCCAACATTTATATAGCATGGCTTTTTATTAACTTTTCTATATTGTAGAAAGTGATATTGTATTATTATATAGATTAAGGCTTATATCCAAATAATCCGTTATCTTAGTTTCAACCTCTATACTGAATCCAAATTTTTTAAAGAAGGAGTGTAGTTTTTTTCTTAATATATCACATATCCAAATTGATTAATCCGTCGTCACGATAAAGCCTATGATTTCCGGGATCGATCATTTTTGTTAAGATTATATACGAGCAAGCACCCCACGATTTCAGAAGTTTC
>CM042174.1:2429982-2442482 GCA_023376005.1 Doryteuthis pealeii
ACCTTAGTGAAGAATCTGTTGGTTGTTCCTTGGTGTTCTTTAGTGTTGCAGGCAGATCCGTTTGTCAATGTCGAATAGAGAGCAAATGTACGTCGGTCAATACCAGCGATTAAATAGTTAACCAACCACGTATTCGGACTGTTGATTGGCTGAGGTTTAAAACACGTGAACTCAAGTAGTCTATAAATTTAAGTGGTGGATTGCAGCACGATTGCATCACCTGTTGACCGTGGTTGGTGAGCTATGTACTTAAGGATGGGACCCTCTTGGATGAGCAGCCCCTGACATCCAACACTCAATTTTGCCCTTCAGACTTGGTGAGATCTCAGGAAAATAAAATAAAATCACATTCTCCTGGATATTACGGGCTCACAGCAATGTTTGCTTGTTTGTTTGTTAAATACGAGTCGAGAAAAGGAATTGTATAAACAAAATCAAAGTTTGTAAGTAAATAAAAAATAAAAAACAAAGAACAGACAAAAAGCGGTTATTTCCTATAAGTCTAACATAAACAAGGGGAACCACACTTGACTGATAAATTATTTATTTATTTTCCCATTAAACTAAACCTAGACCCTAACCCTAACCCTAACCCTGAATCCTAACCATAACCCTAAGCCTAATCCCGTTTTCTTTTTTCCTAGTAGATCAATCAATAAATAAATAACTTATCAGTCAAGAATGGTTCCCCTTTGTTTATGTTGGACTTATAGGGAATAACCCAAAAAGCAACCAATTTCTGATTGCAAACAAAGGGCCTAATGGTTCTTGATCAGGTTAGGTTGGTTGGTTGGTTGGTGGTTGGTTGGTTGGATTTTACGGCATGTCAACCCTTGTTGGGTTATTTTATGCTGAATACATTTTCGTTTTATTCATTCTTGATTACCCATCAATTTGTTTTGACTCATTTTTAAACACATCTTTTAGAACTCATTCTATTTAACTCATAGATGGGACCTAACAGGTACTACAATTCCGGGTCAGAGTGGACCTGAGTAATGGTTTTTAAAATAATTTTTACTAATTAAAATTAGGAGTGTTATAAGGGAAGTTATTTTCAGCGTCACTTGGCCGTGATTTTTCTACCCAAATCGTTCGCCATGCGTAGAATGTGACACAAGATTGCGAGTATAGAGCATCTAACAAGGATCGAGCTCGCCGTTCAGTTGTAATGAATCTTAGCAACTAGCTTGCTAACCATTCTACCACAATGTGACACGCGTATTTATCCAACCCATTCACCACGAGTAGCTTGTGACTTAAGGTCGCAAGTATGAGACATCCAGCGAGATTCGAACTCTCATTCAGTAGGAATAGATCTCCGAGACTAGCCAGCCATTACACGAGCTGGTAAATATATAAAGTAAAAAGTAAGTAAAGTCGACGGGGCGGCCTAAAGTCGGTATCAGCCAGTCATCGAGGGAGTCTATCCCCTTTTCAATAGCGCTAGACCAAGGAGATTGTTTTAGGATCTGAGGTGGAGCGCCACGCCTACCATCAGCTCCTTACTTTACCGCACAGATCCCTGTGCTACTATACGCTGAGTTGGCGAGGACTGGTATCGAACTAGGAACCTTGTGGTTTCTAGCCGGACGCTCTACCGACTGAGCTAACCCGGAAATATATAAATTGCTTAAATTTGGGGATCCCATGAGAACCGGACTCTCATCGTGACTAGACTACAAAATATTCGGTCCAGAACAAGCGTAATTGATTGATTTTTGTTATGAGGCAATAAATTCTATTTTACGATTATTTTTCTCTTCTCTTCCGAATCAATCAAAAACACAATAACTGTCATATGTAACTGTTAGGTACACCTAAATAGACTTAAACAAAAATAGAGTTGCTTCCATTTGTTTTGTCAAAGGTTTTTTTGAAATTTGAATATTGGGGACGCTCAGCGTTCTGAATTACTGGTTAAGTCGTCTGAGAGAAGCATTTTTCTACTCAATGTTTTAATAAATCCTTTGTTAATTTTCCAATAACCTTGCCTTGCATTTATCATTCCTATTTCGTATAATTTGATTTGTACAGTAAAAACATAAGTTTCTTTTTTTTTTTTTTTTCCTTTTTTTAAAAAATTTTTCTCCTCACATTTATATTACACCAAATTTACAGATAATTGTAGATTTAACACTGAAAATTTTAGGAAGGTTAGATTGGGGTGTGTTAGGAACACCTAACGAAATAGACTTAAAACAAAAATAGAGTTGCTTTGTCAAAGCGTTTGTTGACATTTGAATATTGGGAACGTTCAGCGTTCTGAATTACTGGTTAAGTCGTCTGAAGAGTTAAAAATCATTTTCTAGTCTGTGTTTTAATAAATCCTTGTTAATTAGTGGAAATTCAATAGTTAATTATCTCCCCCTGCAGCTAGGGGGCGAATCGCCAACATCGTATGTTGGCACCAAAACCAAAACTTTACTTATCAGGGAGTCGTTACCATAGAGAGACGTAAAAGTAAACGCCCTCATCACATAGCCCAGAAACAGGGCCAACTTATCTACGGACCGTTGACCTGGACGGAGGCATTTTTTTACAGCACACTTTCAAAGGCATTGTGTCCGCATACTACAATGCGATCACAATAGCACACTACAGAAGGCTGAAGACCAAATAGTCTACTTGAAAAGGGCCCATTCATCGTCATTTAAAAGAACTGTTACCCGGGTGAGAAGCTTCTAAAATAGCATCCCCCCTTATCATTATCACTTATCACAGACCGGTTACCAGGAAGAACGAGAAACGTGAAAACAAGCATTCTATCAATTTTCCAACCAGCAACAGAATACCCCTGTTATCACCACTACTCAAGAACATTACTTGAACTCAGATAACTCTGTAGCAAATACCAATAAAATTGTAACAAGTTCTTGTATTATTTGTCAATACATGTATTAAATTTCCATTGTGTGTTTGTCTTCTTTGTCCGACAATGTGCCTACAACTACGGAGAAATAAGAGCTCCTTCGAACCCCGTAAATACTCTTATAATTTTCCAATGACCTTGCCTTGAATTTACCATTCCTATTTCATATAATTTCATCTGTACATTAAAAAACATAACATAGTCACTTACCCTATTTACAAAGCATAATCTGTTTCAATCGAACATAAGGAAAAAATTAAAAGAAAGAAAGAAAGAATAAATATAGTGAAAGAGTTAAATCAAGATTATTATACTTTTTACATATTGAAGTATTTAGAAATAGCCCTTAAGTAAACATATCAAACGTTGTAATAGTTAATTTTTCAACATGTCGCGCTAGTTGTACGGATATCCATGACAATCTCTCGCCAACCGTCCCTATTATTCATTGTACCCAGGAAGTCCTCTGCGCAACATTCAGTATCCGCGCAGAGCTGGTCAATGTAGGTTTTTCTTGTACGACCTACACTGGCATGTACACTGGCATGCCCATATACTGGTTTCCATAGTATGACTTCATCCAGCACTCCCCAGCATACTCTGGTATATCCACAGGTCCTGCTAGAAGTTTTATTATTTTTAGTCCTATATTTCCTGATATCATTTATTTTTTATCTTATATATTTGTTCATAACGTTTATTTTAATTCTATTCCTAACAGTAACGTTAAATACTTTTCCTTCAGAAATCTTTCATTATATTTTGATATTTTAGTGCGGGAGAGACATGAGGATATGCCACATTGACACAGACACGTGGGAGGTAGAGGCAGAAAATCGAGCGGCCTGGTGCCTTAGCGTTAAGTAAGGCACGTAGAGGAGTGAGATGGAGAGGAGAGTAGCCTCAAGAAAAGGGAGCCAGAAAGAGTAGAAAAAACAGCTGCCCAGAAAGCATACAGTTTGTGTGCAGTCAGTGCACCAAAGACTGTCACTCTGAAATTGGCTTGCACACTCACTTGAGCAGATGCAGATAATTTATTTATTTATTTTTAGACACTACGCCATCGTCCTTAGTGGACGGAGTGGTGCCAACAACAGTGCCCACCGATTCAAACTCGTTTCCCAATTCTGTTAAAAATTCTTCCTTGTTTTCCACCAGAGGCTTCACACCGATAACTGTGTAGGCGTTATTTTCGTATTCGCCTGGGGTGTTGTCTGCCCGTTTAGTTTCGCTGGTTCCCGCTAGGGGCCCTTGATATTTAAGCGGCTGGTTTGAACGTCTCTTTCTCTTTTTCCTGTTGCTCGACCTACGAGACACCACTATGGGTTAGACTCTGGTCTACCCCCTTCTTGTTGGGGCTTTAGGCCCCCCTTACATTACTGTAAGTGATTCATACAGCATGGACTATTCTCCTAGTCTCATGTCTGTTGCTTTTATGTTTTTCCATTCATGAATGTGTCATTATCTCTACTTTTGTATGTATGTTTATGTACACCTCTATGTATTATGTACCCTGTTTAATTCTTATGCTGTGTATATAAAATGTTTTGTCTATCAACCCTTGTCGGAGTTTTATCTTCAAGTAATATCACTTTGAATCTTACAACTGTAATTCGACCAATCTAATTTTGCTCCTGAAATATAATTCCTCAGCTTAGAAATCATCTATATCATAAAAATGGAAAGTCTCTGTGTATGTGCGTGTTTTATAGACGACAAAAATCGCTTTACCAAATTTTATATGATGTGGTTAATTTTAAACAAAACAAGGTTTAATAAATAATTACTTGCTGTTATTATTCTGTAATATTATTGTTTTATTCTCCAATGTATTAAAATCAATCCTATGAATGATTTTATATAGAGACCAATTAAAATACAACCAGAACAAGTGTAATAATTCTATATAAATTTTGTTAGTCTTTCTTATTTAATACTAGAAGTGGCTACCCGGCGTCGTCTGGGTAGTGGGGAGATTTTTAAAAATTTAGTCTCGCAGATCCATCATTCATATAATTTCTCTCTATCAAGTTAGATCCTCACTGGATGCCCCATAAAATCCCCACGTAAATATATAACAAAATAGTAAGAAATTTTAATTCAATAATTTACAATTAAAACAAAAAATAATATAAATGAGGCGATTAATTCAGTCAATTAATATCATATTTCAATTAACTTCTCTTACTATACAAATTTGAATTTTTAAATATCTTCCCAATTACAAATAAAATCTTCATTATTTTTGCTCAAAAACCAAGCCCTGGTGATAGCATATATATATATATATATATATATATATATATATATATATATATATATATTTGTCGCTAATTTGTGTATTTTCGAAGTTTCCTCCGGACACACACAACTGCCCTTTATATATGTATAGATATATATTTTATTACATTGAAACTTAAATGCTCACGCCGGGCGGAGGCATATTCTTGTTAGTCATAAAAATGGAAAGTCTGTGTGGTGTGTGTGTGTGTGTGTGAGAGAGAGAGAGAGAGAGAGAGAGAGAGAGAGAGAGAGAGAGAGAGAGAGAGAGAGTGTGTGTGTGTGTGCGTTTGTGTGTGTGTGTGTGTGTGTGTGTTTTATATATTAAAAAAATAGTTTAACCGATTTTCAGCAAATCTCGTACGCCTCTTATGCGACAGACACCCAAAAAAGGTCTGGTCATAAAAAATGCTTTTACCAAAGCCGAAACGATTTTTTAGAAGCCAATAAAGTTGTACAGATAACAATGAAGATGAGGACAATAGTCCGAAAAATGTAGATAATACTTTTCACTATTATCTACAATTTTTAAGGAAGCGCGTGGTGTAATGTTAAAGTCTTGGGAAATGGACTCGTCACCCCGAGTTCAAATCCTAGACGTGGTAATTTCACTTAGCGCTTGGGAAAGGTATGAATCCTACTCTCCCTACAGCGATGGGTAAATTAAGGCAGACTGGGCTCTTTAACCATGGTTAGGCAACCAGTCTAGGAGAAGGAAACTCTGAATTCAAACCTGTTGAACTCCGCTTAAGAAATTGACCGTGTGTCGCACCCTGCTCGTGCGGAGGGTTGGTAAATATATATCTAAAATTTTTGTTTTTCGATTTGATTGTATTGCAGTGAGACTGCACTATCTACACTTGAAGTTTCGTGTTAATAGTAATTATTAAACTATTTTTTTTTAGTGGGATTCAGTTCATAGCATTTGATTTGAATTTATTTCTTCTTTTATCTAAACCATCAACTGAACGAATATACATTAATCGTTTGAAAAATATGTGGAAAAGAAAAAGCTTGTTAGCCTTTGTTTACGATGTTTAAAGGCCTTTGTCGATACTCGAAATGTAATAAAAATGGAATTCGAAACGCTATATAAAGATAGTGTCCCCATTCAAATTGTGCTGACGAAATATCAATCCCAGAAATAATTGGTTTATTGATGGAGCTTGAAGTAAATAATTTTGTAAATTTTCTTTCATCTTATTAATAATGTAGATTGTCTGTGTTTCTGTCTGTAACAAAAACTACGTCATAGCTCTACGTCACAGCTTACGTCCCAATATTCTTATACTATATACACCCAAATTTGAGTAAGCAATTTTAAAAATTGTTTTTTACTCCCCATTTGTTTTTTTACAGTAACAAGAAGTTAACTAAAAAGTTTACAAATAAATAATACCTACGATTTTGTGTAAAATTGATGTGGAAAATATTCAAAATAATTGTTTAATTATTATATGCACGCAACATTTTATTTGAGAGGGACGGAGCTCAGGTTTCATTTTGAATTGTTTTATTTTTTTTTGCTCCTTTAATAAATATGAGGATTTGTCTTACTTATGATACAAACCCTCTGACATTGAATTTTTAACTCCCACCCTCTCAGGCAATGTCTTTCAAAAATTAATTTTACGACGCCCGGAGGGTGTTTTCTGTTGCTAGTATGATTAATGAATATTAGTCCTGTTGATAGTTTAAATAAAACTGAAACATTATTATTTGTCTCCTCATATTAATTTCTTCTTTCAATGACTTTATTAAAAATCAATAACGTTTTATCCTTTGATGATTTTTCTGATGAGAATGGAATTTATTGTCGCCACATAAATAAAAAACATTTATTTAATTTGAGACCCTTTTTAAAAACAAATAAACTGACCATATGTTACATAATCATTAGATACCTAATGATTATGACAATAGTGTAGAAATCATATTAGTGCAGCTGATGGCCTTGAGGGTGAGTGACGGCGCTTGACCTCGATCTCACCTTGCATTCTGGGGATGGAACGTGAGAACGGAAGGCAATAGAAGCCCCTTCCGGTTTAAGGAGTAAGCAACTCAGTTAGTTGGAGTTAGAAGTTAGAAGCGAAGCTAGGAAGATGTGAGTCTCAGTGCGTGATTGTCTGGTCTGGGGGGATCTACGAATAAAGTAACATCATCGTAAATCGAAGTCTTGTGGTTATTACTAAAAGCTAACAATGGCACAAGGCTTCTGATAAGGAGTGATCCCCAACAGAGACCAGACCCGAAGTCCCCAAGAAACACCACGACAAGACCAGACCAAGATAGATGATAGAAGAACCAAGCCGGCCAGAAGAATAGAAGACGACAGAGTAAGACGTAAGAAGGTATATATCATATAGATATTTAGTGCCGGTAAAGAGGGTATAAATTACGTAATTGCACACTTATAGAATATTCACTTAAGTTTTTTTTACAGCGCTATCTGCAGGGATTAGAATAAGCTGACGTATCTCTTGCAGATGAGTTAGTGTTACTGTTAAGTATCTGGCCGCCATCCTTGGCCAGTTGTAAAAGAACTTAAAGTAAATAAGTAAGTAAGTCAATAAGTCCTGTGGTATTGCTTCCTTTAGGTCCGACGTCCAAGAAGATTCAAGTGGCAATGAGCTAAGATTAGAATCAGGCCAGTATAAATGCAACAACAGCAGCAGCAGCACTGCCAGTGATTGGATAAGAGGTTGCCTTCCCTGGTCACATGGTAGTCAGCGAGTCTATATTTAGGAGTCACCATCTACCACACGCCTCAGGTTGTGTAATGGTTAGCAAGGAAGACTGGCAAACCATGACTAGTGAGTTCGAGTCTCACTGGGTGCCCCTTACATTCGGCCTTGTGCTATATCTAAGCTAAGCTTAGTAAATAACTATATCTATATTTGTATATATGTATCATCTTCCCCCCTCCCTCAAATATGTAAATATGGGTTAAGTGTAGGACTGTCATAGAGTGAATGGAATGTTTTGGTGACTTTTGTGGAATGAGTTTTATGGTGAATGGAAAATTGTTGAATGAATCGGTCACGAATGGGAATAGTTAAGTTAAAAGATAGGATAGTGAAGACCAGTCTCTTACCCACTCCCCCCTTTAGGCATTGTGCCACATTTGTATATAAATTCGTTTGATATATAATAAATAATTATATCTATAAAAAGCCAACAGTTACAATTCATTATAGGTCATGAATTGTGAACCTACCTGTAGCTAGGATATTTAAATTGAGGTATGTTAACTTCAAAATCAGGGAGTACGAGGAAAATTACCGGTGACGGTTATAACCCTTTGACGATTTGGGCAACATGACAGACCCGTAATAGTTAGTTTAGATTAGATTCGGCCCGACTTGGAAGCAGATCAGACGTGATTGTCGTCCCTCCCGGGTCATCTCACCCCGCGGCGGAATGGAACCAATATGGGGTAGAAAAAAAATAAAACTTGATCAAATAAAAACAAGGTCTTGTTGTGTTAATTAATTATTAAAATCAAGCAATGCCCAGTTCAGAACAGAAAATCAGCCCTTAAATAGAAGTCCACTTGATAACATGGTGGACGACAAGTTAAACAAATCACCAGGAACAGCAGAGTAACAATTAATAATGTAAGATCTCATATATATATATATATATATATATTATATATATATATATAGTGAGAGATGGTCACTGTTTCAGCTTTTGCTGGAATGGTGTACCAAAGGCAGTATTATTGGTAGAGTGCTCAATATAAAATAGAGCTGTTATATAATATAATTTGACATTTGAAACATCTTCACCTGATGATTGCATCGCATGAAACCAATATGGTTGTGAATGTTCCTTTGTCACCTAATAAATAGATATGTAAAACCTTTATAATTTATCTTATTATATATAATTATATTATATATATATATATAATATATATATATATATAATAAGGATTTACTCTGAGGAAGGTCGATATTTCTTTGTGTGCGGAACATTCTACATTATTTCTTTTATTATTTCATTTCATTTTGTTATTTAAAAATAATTATAGAATAATGAACACATGGATAAACTCCTGACCGAAACACGTGTAAGTTAAATTAATTAAAATATCCTATTTATCCATTCAATACTTTCTTTCCTTTATTTCTCTTTTCAACACACACACACACACACACACACACACACACACATAATATAATATTATATATATATATATGTATATATATACCCAAAGCTATATATGGTATATAACGGGGCACCTCACGTGGCGTAATGGTTAGCAAGCTAGATTTGCAGACCATAGTTAGTGAGTTCGATTCTCACTGGGTGCCCCATACTTCTGGCCTTGTGCCATATCTAAGCTCAGCTTAGTAAATAACTATATGGTATATAACATTAGTCCCTAACTACATAACTCATTTTTTCAGGTAGAACTCTGTTTGATTTTAGAGTTTTTCTTCTCGGAGACTGGTGGCATACCAAGGCTAAAGAAGCCAATCTACTGTACCTTTTACCCATAGCTTGGGGGAGAAGAGATGCATGCATAAAATTATTGAGCAATTTTTTTTACTCTCAATCAGTTAATTTCTCTCGATAACATTTAATTTGAATTTATTTTTTTTGTTTCTTCTTTTGGCTAAGCTTTCTCATTTTATTTTTTGACCAGCCAACATTTGGGGAGTGGGTATTATTATTATTATTATTATTATTATTATTATTATTATTATTAATGTTTCCTCATTAATTTTTCAATAATTTTATTAAAAATCAATAATTTGTTTTCTCTTTGAAGAATTTTGTGATGAGAGTGGAATACATTATCGACACACACACATACACACCTTTATTTAATTTTCCCTCTTTTTTTAAAAAAGAAATACACTGATGCATTATAAAATCCATTCATTGATAAATCAATACTGAAAATTTCATTAAAATCGGATAATTCCCTGATTTTTGGTAATTTTTTTTACAATTGAGAGTGTTAAATTTATTTTGTAAACACGGATTTTACGGCAACTCACAGAGGCCATCTTAAGATATATTTAATCAAAATTGACCAAAAATAGTTTAAATATATTAAAAATAAATTACATGTGTAATATCATTTTGCTTTTTTACTGATGCTCATTATGTTACTACCTTTTTTTAAAAAAAATATACTGATTAAAAATCATAACTGCAACAACTTCCGCAACGATAAAGGATGAATGATATAAATTATAGTATGTAAACCCGCCCAACGGGGTGGGGGTCCAGTGGCTTCGGCCCTGGATCTTTACAAGTTAATAGCGTCGAACCCAGGGGGCTATCCCCCAAGGCAATACCTGCCCCCTCGATTTAAAGGGGCAGGGCTGGGTTTATTGCCCTGCGCCTGAGGCGCCCCCTTGAGGGGGAATGCTGACGTGATCGACGCAATTTTTCACCTGCCACCCATGAGCTTCGGTTTGTGGGTGGTCCCACGTTGTGCCTAACCCGTACAAGTGGGGTACGAGGTAAATACAATGAATGATATAAATTATAAAATTTCATACTTAGAGAATATTTACCCAAGTTGTTTTGTAGCCCCGTCGGTGGGACTTAGGATATCCTGAGTGTATCCACTGCAGAATAACTGACTCTAATTATAAAAGTCAAGAACTTTAATCCCAAACCTATCAGATAATTCACAGAAACATTTTCAGCTTATGAATTAAATTTATGAAGGACAAACATCAGAGGAAAACACACGATCTCATTTAGATTGTACACAAAAGCTAGATGGGAGTTACTCATGGATGCTGCGTGCTGTCCTGAAGAAATCCTGGAACCAGAGTTAGGGACGGTTGGAGAGAGAGAGAGAGAGAGAGAGAGAGAGAGAGAGAGAGAGAGAGAGAGAGAGAGAGAGTTACAATCTTATGGGCTATCCTTTAGGCTTTAAGCAAGAGTGCTTGTCCAGCGGATATCCTCGATAAAGTATAATTTGGTTCTCCGTAGTATCGTAAGTTCCTCCTCAATGATTGCAAATAAACTATAGCAAGTATCAGTGTTTAAGTAGTGAATCAGCCACACATTATGGCTGTTGATTGGCCGGAGGATCAAACCACGTGACCTCACCAAGTCTATAAATTTAGGTGGTGTACTGGCAGACACATTATATTATAAAATAATCCCGCAGAGAGAGAGAGAGAGAGAGAGAGAGAGAGAGAGAGAGAGAGAGAGAGAGAGAGAGAGAGAGAGAGAGAGAGAGAGAGAGTCATGAGTATACGTGATGTCTGCTTGACCTGACGATTAAGGTTCAGTTGAGATCCCCTAAAAATGCGACTTTTTATGTTGGGGCTTCTGTGTGGCTTGGGCCCTCGGACACTACACACTTACAAGGACTGCTCTGTCCACCCTTGACTATTCGTGTCAATAGAAATCATTGAGCCATTTATATTTAGTGTGAATCAGTTCATTTCTCTCGATAGTATTTGATTTGAATTTATTTGCTTTTTTATTTTGGCTATGATTTTTCGTTTCTTTTTCCCCCTCCCCTACATTTGGTACGGGGTGGGGTATTTTTTATTATTTGTCTCCTGATATTAATTTCTCCTTTCAACAATTTTATTAAGAATCAATAATTTTTCTTTGATGAATTTTTGTGATGAGAGTGGAATATATTATCGACACACACAAATCACACCTTAATTTAATTTGAGACCATTTAAAAAGAAATCCGACAGAAAATAAAACGGCAACACCTTGAACGTCGATACATAATGACTAATGAATATTCAACCCAGTTGTTTTGCAGCTCCGTCGGTGGGGCTTAGAATACGCTGAGTACATCCCCCGGCAGAGGGTTAAGACCCTAACTGTATAAGTCAAAAGCTCTCATCCAAAACCTATCAAATAATTTACAGAAAAATGTTCGATTCATGAATTAAAATTATGACGGACAGATGTCGGAGGAAAACATGTTATCTCATGAAAATTATACGAATAAGAAGCTAGATGGGAGTTACTCATGGATGCTGCGTGCTGACTTGCACAAATCCTAGAAGCAGAGGACTTCCCAGAGGCGATGATAGGTAGGGACGGTTAGCGAGAGACAGAGAGGGATATATATATATATATATATATTCATGAATATTGTATTTCAGGACACCATATATTACAAAATAATCCAACAGAGAGAGAGAGAGAGAGAGAGAGAGAGAGAGAGAGAGAGAGAGAGAGAGAGAGAGAGAGAGAGAGTGTGTGTGTGTGTGTGTCTGTGGGTGTGGGTGTGGGTGTGTGTCATGGGTATCCATGATGTAAGCGCGATCTGATGTTTTGGTTCAGTTGAGGTCCCATAAAAATGTGATTTTTTTCTATTGGGGTTTCTGTGTGGGTTGGG
>CM042174.1:2444982-2452482 GCA_023376005.1 Doryteuthis pealeii
CTAATACTCTTTGAAAAAGTATTAATCCAACCACTCTCCCTCCAGCTATGGGTAAATAGTGGGCAGACTTGGCTATGTAACCAATCTAGAACAAGGAAAATTATATATATATATATATGGTCATCCACAGACACGTGTTTCTTCAGTGTGGCTAGACATTTTGTAAGCTACCTACAGCCGGAATTGATCGGTTGGGTGTCAGTCCGGCACCTTAACCATTAGGCTGTCTTCACTTACAGAATGGGAAGGTGATTTTAACTGTTTTAATACACACAGCGCTTTGTGTGTAAAGGCCGTCACAGAGTGCTCCATTCCTTATATAGAAGAGCGTTGCGTTTACGCTTGAGTTGGCAGCCGTCAGCGAGATCCCCCCAGAGTTCTCAACCCTAGTGATATGCTGCATTCCTATGTCCTCATCTACGTTTCGGTCGATGTGCCCTCCGGGCTTCTTCAGGTGTTTCTTGTCTTCGAACTCGAGAACCTTCTTGTCAAACTATGGAGCCTTTTCGTTGTAATCGGTAGTCCTCACGTAATTTCGAACCGGAACCTTTGTTCAATCCATCACGGGTAAACTGTTTTCATTCCGTTAAACGTGACCGGGTACAAGTATTAAGCTATGTTAAGTATTTTATGTTATTATCGGCATTTAGCCAGGATTGAACCTGCAACCTACAAATCATTGTCACTTTGAACTGTGATAACTCAACCCTTATATCCGTTGTGCCATGTGTCTAACTGAAGATGACCGGAGGGTATATCGGCCGAAACGTTGTGTATATATCAAGAAAGATGAGGACAATAAAAATACAAATTATATCAAACCTCATCTAAAAAAAATCAGACAAATAATAGCTTTTATGTTTTAATTTTAAAATGTCGAAATATGAGGTTAGGTAATATCATGTCGATTCTGAGTTTAATTGTTGTTCAGCATGAGTTGTCTCCCTTGAGCAGACATACGGCTGTATTAGAAACCTGATAAGATTTTTATTGCTCCAATAATATTAGTCGTAAAATGTCCCAAGCCCTGCAGTTCACTGCAATAAATAAATAAATAAATATCTGATAAACAAAATTAAACAAACCAACAAACAAATAAATTAAATTAAATAAATAAAATTATATAAAGATTAAAGGCGATTCTTGTTTTTCCTCTTCGGAGACAATGTTTGAATTCATTTTTTTCCACCATTTTCTTTTTTGTATTCAACAGCACAAAGCGGGAAAGTTCGAGTCATATTGACTTTGTTTGTCCTTAAAATGGCCGACAAATCCTTTCGGCTTTTGTTTGGGACAAACATATTCCAACACAAAAGGATTCAAAGTCGAGGCAAAATCGATATTTAAAGTTACATTAACCGCCGAAAGTAAAACAACACTTTTTTAAAATGAAAACTTGTAATTTTTAGGAAGAAAACAAATCAAAGAGAAATACTATAAAATAATGAGATGTGAAAATGTGGAAAGATACTCGAATTTTGTGATGACGTGTGAAAGGTAAGCTGTTAGTTTCTGATTGGTCAATGAACATGTGAAAGGCTACCTGTCAGTTTCAGATTGGTCAGCACAAGGCAAGAACGAATGCAAAATAATGAGATGTGCAAAGAGCCAAAAATTTAGTTATATATAATGAAATAGTGAAGGGTTACTCAAATTTTGGGATGACGTGTGAAAGGCTACCTGTCGTTTTCTGATTGGTCAGCACAAGACAAGAACGGATGTAAAATAATGAGATGTGGAAAGAGCTAAAAATTTAGTTATATATAATGAAATAGTGAAGGGTTACTCAAATTTTGGGATGACGTGTGAAAGGCTACCTGTCAGTTTCTGATTGGTCAGCACAAGGCAAGAACGAATGCAAAATAATGTCATGTGCAAAGAGCCAAAAATTTAGTTATATATAATGAAATAGTGAAAACTTACTCAAATTTTGGGATGACGTGGGAAAGGCTACCTGTCAGTTTCTGCTTGGTCACCACAAGGCAAGAACGAATGTAAAATAATGAGATGTGGAAAGAGCCAAAAATTTAGTTATATGTAATAAAATAGTGATGGGTTACTCAAACTTAGGGATGACGTGTGAAAGGCTACCTGTCAGTTTCTGATTGGTCGATGAGTGCCAACAGAATTATGGGATGACGTGTGGAAGGAGGCTACCTGTCGTTTTCTGATTGGTCGATGAGTGCCAACAGGATTTTGGGATGACGTGTGAAAGACTACCTGTCGTTTTTGGATTGATCGATGAGTGCCGACAGAATTTTGGGGTGACGTGTGAAAGGCTACCTGTCATTTTCTGATTGGTCAGCACAAGGCAAGAACGAATGCAAAATAATGTCATGTGCAAAGAGCCAAAATTTAGTTATATATAATGAAATAGTGAAGGGTTACTCAAATTTTGGGATGACGTGTGAAAGGCTACCTGTCATTTTCTGATTGGTCAGCACAAGGCAAGAACGAATGCAAAATAATGTCATGTGCAAAGAGCCAAAATTTAGTTATATATAATGAAATAGTGAAGGGTTACTCAATTTTTGGGATGTCGTGTGAAAGGCTACCTGTCATTTCTGATTGGTCGATGAGTGCCAACAGAATTTTGGGATGACGTTTGAAAGGCTACCTGTCGTTTTCTGATTGGTCGATGAGTGCCAACAGAATTTTGGGTGATGACGTTTGAAAGGCTACCTGTCGTTTTTCTGATTGATCAGCACAAGGCAAGAACGAATGCAAAATAATATCATGTGCAAAGAGCCAAAATTTAGTTATATATAATGAAATAGTGAAGGGTTACTCAAATTTTAGGATGACGTGGGGAAGGCTACCTGTCAGTTTCTGATTGGTCAGCACAAGGCAAGAACGAATGTAAAATAATGAGATGTGGAAAGAGCCAAAAATGTAGTTATATATAATAAAATAGTAAAGGGTTACTCAAATTTTGGGATGTTGTGTGAAAGGCTACCTGTCAGTTTCTGATTGGTCGATCAGTGCCAACAAAATTTTGGGATGACGTTTGAAAGGCTCCCTGTCATTTTCTGATTGGTCAATCAGTGCCAACATAATTTTGGGATGACGTTTGAAAGGCTCCCTGTCGTTTTTTGATTGGTCGATGAGTGCCAACAGAATTTTAGGATGACATGTGAAAGGCTACCTGCCAGGTTTTGATTGACCGGCACAAGACGAGGACGAGAGTGAGTGAAAGAGAGAGCGAAGAATTTGAGGAGGTTTCACCTGGGTGTTTGGTGAAGACGGACGCAGAGTTTTGGCTGCGTGGCGAGACAAGATAGCCTCTCGTCCCAAGAGGTCTATTTCTCCACCTTGGGTTTGAAATATAAGGAGCTCAGAAAAAATAAGAACGTCTTGTGTTTGTTATCAAAAACTACTAACGGACGCAAGGAAGGACCCAACAGGACTCAAGTTGTTCCAGAACCCTCGATGAACGGAGAGAAACCTGCCTGCCCAACAACTGATCCAGAAATACCAAATACTTCGATCCAGAATAGCTGAGTCCCACAACCAGCTCCAACCCAAAGAAGAGTAGAACAGTATAAGTATATCTTATTATGATGGAATTTTTTTTCTGTCTGTAACCGAAAATATATCAGTATGCAAGTCATAATTCCCTTAGTTATTTACGCCCCATTCTCCAAGATTTTATTTTCATCTAAACCTCAATTATTCATAGAATTGTTTTACATTGTTAATACTGTTGACCATATCTCCATACTAATAACATGCTATTGTATTTATATATACAACAAAATAGCGGTTTACAGTGTTAATTGGAAGGCTAATTTGCATATTGATCTTTAAAAAATTGATTTTAATAAATATGTTCTTGGTATTATTGATTTCTACTTGGATTTTATTCTAATAAACATTAAAAAAAATATAGGTCATGAATCTTAAAAGAAACCCATTAACAAAAAGAAATAACTGTAATTTTATTCTGTACTTCCTAATTTAACTAAATAGTTAAAATAGGAAAAATTAGCAATTAATACGGGAGTGATGGAAAATAAGAGAAGAGTTAGTTTCAAAGTCGTTCTATTTTTCGATTATACCCCCTCTGTTTTATCTGCATTCTTATTTAGTTTCATTAGTCTTTCTAATCTAATGCATTTAATTACATTAAGACTCAAATAATTTGGTCCGGAAGGTTCATATTTTTGCTAGTTACGATAATTATTACACTTCCTACTCATTGTAATTGACCCCGAAACGTTACAACACGCGGCTCATTCAATAAATAAGGTGGAATACTGCCAATTGAGTTGGAATGAAGAAACTTGTTTACTGTTAAACCTCTTTCAATGGAATCAATACTGATGGGTCCCTTCATGTCTCAGGAGACTGTCAGCGTGACCTTATTTACTGACTGCTGCAGTCAAAGCGTTTTTTTTATTGGATAGTCACGATGTTTCCAGTCCTTAAACTGTCTTTCCGATCAGAACATGGCGAAACGAGTTCATCCAACTATCCCCTCCATAGTGGTAGTACCTGTTAGGGTTCAAATTATGGGTTAATAGAAAAAATGAGTTACAGAAAATGAGTTTAAAAATAATTGAATACCCATCAACAATGAATAAAACGAAACGTCTTTGGCATAAGATAACCCAAAATGGTGTTGTAAATGAAGATATTTCCCCTACAAGATAGTTGGACTCGTCCAACGCTGCATATATATATAGACAAATAGGCGTGATTATTAATAATCGAGGTATGTAGTAGTATTCGTATTCGAGTCACTACTAGTCGAGTACTGTTGGAGACTTGCGCGTTTTTATATTCCTGTACAAAAAGCAATAAAACTTTTCAATATTTTCAATGTTGTATTTGATATATTCAGTCATAACACAAGGGTTTACATGCCGTGAGACCTGACCTAGCAACCAGCCAGATCGTTCGTACGTCACAGGTGCAAAACAGAAAACTTGATGAAAAGTTACCTCTGTCTAATTACATCTATTAGTAATATTGGTGTGAATGTAGATAATTAAAGGTTTGAACTAAATACTATTTAGTCTCAGACAATGTCTACTATTGAAGTCAATTTACTATGTTTTGTGAGGTGAATAATACTATCTACTATCTACTAAGAGTATTTCTCTGAATGTTTGAGATGAGGCTTGATGATTAGTATTATCTGCGTTATTCGGACTATTGTCCTCATCTTGTATCATATCGAATGAAAACAGTATATATATATATATATATATATATATATATATTACGGTTTTACATATTTAATGAAACAGTCACGGCCATTAGTTTCATGCATGCGTAACCGCAAACATTCGTCAGGTGACGTTGGGGTTTTAAGTCTAAATGCAAGGAAAATCGGGAAAAAATCGAAAATTCCAAAAAGTTTTATAGACATAAGGTGTATTTTTGATTGGATAAAAGGTTATGCGTATGTATGTGATGTTGTTATGAATGTGTATGTGTGTTTATTGACATTGCAAAAGGTTATGTATACGAGTCAGAGGATCTCACACACATTATATATATATATATATATATATATATATATATATATATATGCTTTTTTTCCCAACGAATTTTTTCATTCAAAATAAATGTTCACTCTGATGAAGGTCGATTCTTCTATGTGTGCGAAATATTTTCACACATATAAACTGACCGAAACACATGTGTAAGTGATATCGATTAATGTGATATCGATTAAATTCACTTTATCCATCTACAATTCTTTTCTTTACTCATTTTTCATATATATATATATATATATATATATATATATATATATATATATATATATATATATATATATATATATTATATATATATTGATTGTGTATCAACTCTCTTTTGTGACCGTTGTTTTTTGGTAAAGTAAAAAAAAAAAAAAACAACAAAAAAAAACAAAACAACAGAGTTTCAATATTCAGCTGATGTTCTGTCCCTGGTTTGATTTATTCGGATATTTCGGGTGAACCTTCACCCTTTATCAAGGTATAAAGACTGTGTGGGGTAAAGTTAAATCCAGTAACTGTGAGAAAAAATGATGTGAAATATATATATATATATATATATATATATATATATATGGTACTTGTGAAAAACGTGACTTACCGGTGAAAATGGTCACAGCGGTTAGTTGATTCAAGTTTCACAATGATAAGACAGCCATATAACAAATATAAAGTGCTCAATATAAAGTGGGATATATATATATATATATATATATATATATATATATATATATATATATATCCCAATGGTTGACATACCATAATATCCAACCAACAAATCATTTGATTTATATGATATTTTACAGAAAATAATTTTTGTTATATATTACCCGGCTTTATTCCTGTATTATAGAAAATGAACACATATCTCCCAAGGGTCGACATACCGTAAAACCCAACAAATGTTATATGTTACCCGGCGTTTTCCATGTACTATATCAAATGAACTCATATATCCCAAGTTCTGACATGCCGTAAAATCCAACTAATTTGATTGATGTGATATCTTACGGGAAATGATAAAATCCAGGTATCTTTAAAATACCATACAAACATAGCCTAGATTTAAATGCCACTGAAATTCTATAAATGGTATGGTTCAGAAAATTCCATCTGTATTCTATATTTCATTTTCAAAAGTGTTTACAGGCTCATATCTCAAATTTTATATTATTTTCTTTAACCGTATTATAAGGGTTTGTGGTGTATATTACCCATCGTTATTCATGTACTCAATCAAGTGAACTCATTTTATCTTCAATACGTATATATATATATATATATATATATATATATATATATATATATATATATATATATATATATATATATATATATATATATATATATATGGGGCCCGGGTTATAAAGGGCAGTTGTGTGTATATGTATGTCCGGAGGAAAGTTCGAAAATAAAACAATTAACGACAAAATAAATATTTATATACACATTAAATATAACCAGGGGTTGGTTTTTGAGCAAAATAATGAAGATTTGATTTATATTCGTGAAGATAATTAAAAAGTAAAATTTAAATGATAACAACATGGATTTTTTTTTCATTTATTTTTTTAAATAGGAGATATTATTTTTAGCTAGATCAAGGCAAAGTTTTTTTTATTTACATAGGGATTTAAATTGGGCCTCTTGTGAGGATTCAACCTGTGATTCAACTATAATGGATCTGCGAGACTACCTTTTTTGCCTTCCTCCTCTACCTATTAGAGTATTATCTATATATTTACCAACCCTGCCGCACGAGCAGGATGCGACACATGGTCAATTCATGTTTGACTTCAGAGTTTTCCTTCACTTAGACTGGTTATTTAGCCAGGGTTAAAGAGCCTAGTCTACCCTGCTATTTACCCATAGCTGGAGGGAGAATTGGATTCATACCTTTCCCAAGGGTATTAGCACCATGTGAAATGCAAACAGCTTCGTCCAGGAATTGAACTCTGATCGACGAGTCTATTTCCTACGTCTCTAACCATTTGACCACGCGCCTCCAATG
>CM042174.1:2457482-2462482 GCA_023376005.1 Doryteuthis pealeii
TTTCATACGTGAAATGTACCAATCATTATGGGACAGAAGTAGGATATAATTGAATAAATTAAATAAACAAGAATAATAATGAAATAGAACATCTGTCCCATAATAAGTGGTACATTTGCATATAAATTTCATACATGAAATGTACCAATCATTATGGGACAGAAGTAGGATATAATTGAATAAATTAAATAAATAAGAACAATAATGAAATAGAACATCTGTCCCATAATAATTGGTACATTTGCATTTAAATTTCATATGTGAAATGTACCAATCATTATGGGACAGAAGTAGGATATAATTGAATAAATTAAATAAACAAGAACAATAATGAAATAGAACATCTGTCCATAATAATTGGTACATTTGCATTTAAATTTCATATGTGAAATGTACCAATCATTATGGGACAGAAGTAGGATATAATTGAATAAATTAAATAAACAAGAACAATAATGAAATAGAACATCTGTCCCATAATAATTGGTACATTTGCATTTAAATTTCATACGTGAAATGTACCAATCATTATGGGACAGAAGTAGGATATAATTGAATAAATTAAATAAACAAGACCAATAATGAAATAGAACATCTGTCCCATAGTAATTGGTACATTTGCATTTAAATTTCATACGTGAAATGTACCAATCATTATGGGACAGAAGTAGGATATAATTGAATAAATTAAATAAACAAGAACAATAATGAAATAGAACATCTGTCACATAATAATTGGTACATTTGCATTTAAATTTCATACATGAAATGTACCAATCATTATGGGACAGAAGTAGGATATAATTGAATAAATTAAATAAATAAGAACAATAATGAAATAGAACATCTGTCCCATAATAATTGGTACATTTGCATGGAGACGCGTGGTGTCAAGGCTAAAACCATCGACATCTATATGAATCATATTTTGTGCTGCATTTCGTGTATTTACTGGATCGATATAATTCCTAATTCAGCTCGTCATGTAACATTATAAGATGTCGAAAGTCTCATTTGTCTGATGAGATAATAGGACCACTCTTCCTGCTGACGGATATTTGGGCTTTTAAATTCCACTCTCCGTTCCCCTAGTGTTGGTCCCCCGGGGTCACATATTTCGGGTTCGGTTGAATTAGGTGTAATTGCTAAGGAACAGAGGAGAGATGTTCCAGCATTTAGAGATTGGCATGATTTCCTTTCAAACGCATTTCAAAATACACAGACACACAAGCACACACTCAACCACATATACAAACACACACACACACACTTATATATTATATATATATATATATATATATATATAATATATACTAGCAAATATATGCACCCTCCGGATGCAAGTATTTAAGTTTTAATATAATAAGATATCATGTTAAATTAGAAAGACTAATGAAACTGAATAAGAATGCAGATAAAAAGATTTGGAACAGAGGGAGGTATAATTGAAAAACAGAATAACTTTGAAACTAACTCTTCCATCACTTTCCGTTACTCCCGCCTTTCATTGCTAAATTTTCCTATTTTAACTATTTAGTTAAAATAGGAAGTAAACAATAAAATTACTGTTATTTCTTCTTGTTAATCGATTTCTCTTAAGATGTATCCCCGAGATTTTTTCTCATATTCAATAAGATAAAACCAAACAATTAGAAATCAATAATCCTAAGCATATATTTATTAAAATTAAATTTTTAATATCAATATGCAAATTAGCCTTCCCATTCTCACTGTAAACCGCTATTTTGTTGTATATATAAATACAATTGCATGTTATTAGTATGTGGATGTGGTCAACAGTCTTAAGGATGTAAAACAATTTTATTAATAACTGAGGTTTAAATAAAAATAAAATCATGCAGAATGTGATGTAAATAACTAAGGGAATTGTGACTTGAGTAGTAATATAGTTTCGGTTACAGACAGAAAAACACACAATCTCCATTATAATAAGATATATATATATATATATATATATATATATATATATGGATGGTATCAACTTTTACCTTGATAGGATTCAACCAAAATTGAGAATCCAAACGTACATATGTTGATTTCTGTATATGGAGGAGGCACGTGGTGTAATGGGTAGAGTCGTTTATGTGCCGGTGCTTTGTTGCCGCTGCTTTCTTTTGGGCCCCATGGCTTCATGACTAAAATTCAATTCTAATGATATTACCTCTCTTGTGCTATTCTGCATTTGTACCGAGATGAGGACAACAGCCCGAAAAATAAAAATTATATTTATAGATTCATTTTATTTATTTATTTATTTATTTTCAAGGTAATTTATGAGGAAGTGCGTCCCGGTCTCCTGCCTCAAGAGTTGCTGCCCGGTGACTATTAAAATAAAGAACCAGCTCAGTCTATTCAAAACTATCCATCTATCTATCTATCTATCTCAATTTGTTCATATTTATCTATATTACTTTAAATATTAAGATTTTTTTATTCATGTTTGTTTAATGTCTTGTTTTTAGTTTAAATAAACAAGAATTACGACAAAAAAAGATGCGACCCCCCCCAAATACATTTACTTTTCGAAAATATCTATCTATCTCTATTTGTTCATATCTATCTATATTATTTTGTTTGTTTATCTATCTATCTATCTCAGTCTATTCAAAACTATATATTCATCTTCATATCTAAACAAGAATTACGACAAATTACGATAAATAAACAAGAATTACGACGAGCTGGGGTTGTTATTTTGATAGTCACCGGGTAGCGGTTTTTGAGGCGGGAGACCGGGACGCACTTCCTCATAAATTACCATTTTCAAATTGACACTGGCTGAGGTGATCTTTCAACATCACGGGTAAATTGAAAATATTATCGGTTTCTGCAGAATTTATTCTTATCTTGATATTTTTATCTTGGCTTCATAGAGACTCTCAAATTGATAGTGCCATTTGCCTCAAAGAATGCTAATATTGCTGATAAGACTTCAAGTAAAAAATTAATTAAAATGTTTTTGTTATGACAAATATGGCCGATCTATTTGATGCGATACCACTTGTTAATCACACGGTCAAGATGCTAAGCACTAAATTAACCTTTTAAGAAGAAGAAAAAAAAGTCTAAACGAAACGGAATCTATCACTCGACAGAGATCGAGGCATGATGACACCATTGGCAGACACATTTTGACTCCAGGATATTATAAACCAATAGCATTCGTTTGAATATTGCACTACAAAAGAACATTGCTCAATTCTCTAAATCATCATTATCATCACTAGCAAATATATGCACCCTCCGGGTGCAAGTATCTACGTTTTAATATAATAAAGTATTGTATTAAATTAGAAAGGCTAATAAAACTAAATAAGAATGCAGATAAAATGATTTGAAACAGAGGGAGGTATAATAGAAAAATAGAACAACTGAAACTTACTCTTCCATCACTCCCATCTTTCATTGTTATTTTTTCTAATTTAAGTATTTAGTTAAAAGAGGAAGTAAAAAATAAAATGACAGTTATCTTTTCTTGTTAATCGATTTCATTTAAGATTCATTGAAGAGATTTTTGCTTTTATTCATTAAAATAAATCCAAACAGTTAAAAATCAATAATACTAAGCACATATTTAATAAAATCACATTTTTAATATCAATATGCAAATTAGCCTTCCCGTTCACACAATAAACGTTATTTTGTTGTATATATAAATATAATTGCATGTTGTTAGTATGTTGATATGGTTAACAGTATTAATAATGTACAACAATTGTATTAATAATCGAGATTTAAATAAAATTAATATCGTGGAGAATGTGATGTCAATAACTAAGGAAATTGTGACTTGAATAGTAATATAGTTTCGGTTACAGACAGAAAAACACACAATCTCCATTATAATAAGATGTGGCGCAGTTAGCACGCGGATGACAATCTCTCGCCAACATTCCCTATCATTCATTATCCCAGGGAGGTCCAGCATCTTCGCATAGTTGGTCAATGTAGGTCCTTGGTGGACGGCTCACACTGGCATGCCCGGGTCTTGGCTTCTACAGGAGAACGTCGCTTATAAGCTAGTCCTTACTTCTCCAGCAGTGTCCTAAACGAAACGGAATGTATCACCCGACAGAGATTGAGGTATGATGACACAATTGGCAGGCACATTTTGACTTGCAAGGAATGTGATGTGAAATGATTTTTGTGAGATAATTCTTACATCAAAAAACATATTTACTCCCAATATCACTTCACAGACCCCAAGACTTAATAGGTACCACTCCACTCATAAACCCTGTCAATCAGGCCATGGAAGGCTGCGTTCAATTTTCTAAAAATATAAAAGAAAGATTCAGTAGATCTATCTGTTTGTACGATGAGAGCGTGCACATCCTTTTATGAAGGAAAATCAATGGAGACTAGTAAAGTTCAATATCTTATTATAATGGAGATTGTAGGTTTTTCTGCCTGTAACCGAAACTATATTACTATACAAGTCATAATTCCCTTTATTATTTACATCACAATCTCCATGATTTTATTTTTATTTAAACCTCAGTTATTAATAAAATTGCTTCACCTTATTAGTGTTGTCCATATCTACATACAAATAACATGCAATTGTATTTATATATACAAAAAATAGCGGTTTACAGTGTGAACGGGAAGGCTAATTTGCATATTAATATAAAAAAATCGAATTTAATAAATATGTGCTTAGTATTATTGATTTCTAACTGTTTGGTTTTATTTTAATGAATATAAGCAAAAGTCTCTTCAATGAATTTTAAATGAAATCCATTAACAAGATAAAATAGCTGTCATTTTGTTCTTTACTTCCTCTTATAACTAAATACTTAAATTAGAAAAAATAACAATGAAAGACGAGAGTGATGGAAGAGTAAGTTTCAGTTGTTCCATTTTTTATTATACTCCCTCTGTTTCAAATCTTTTATTATACTCCCTCTGTTTCAAATCTTTTTATCTGTATTCTTATTTAGTTTCATTAGCCTTTCTAATTTGATACAATATTTTAT